>OY757924.1:92816883-92989383 GCA_963585895.1 Sepioteuthis lessoniana | reverse complement strand
TGCCGATGATCTCACGCTTATACACCTGCCTGAGCTGAAACCCTACAGCATAACTTGGAGCAAGCAGTAGGAAACATTGGCCTCAGCGTCAACGCAAATAATACAGATTTCACGTGTTTTAAATAAGAAAGAACCATCTCCACATTAAATAACAATAGTCTGCATTAAGTAGACCATTTCACATACCTTGACAGCAATGTCTCATCAACTAAAGATGATGTTAACATATATATAGTGGAGGTATAAAATGATATTGTAAATATTGAAATTAATGAAATAGATGTGATGTTCTCTAAGAATTCATTCTGCTAATATTAGTCGATCAGCAAGGATTTGCATACATCAGCTCTGTATGGACAAAAGATGCGGGAGCAATTGACGATAGTCTGGGAAAGCCGTGTTATCAGCACGACTTTATGATGTCGATGATATATATATATATATATATATATATATATATATATAGAATGCGATGTGTAAATTATTACAATTCTAAATTATTAATTTCAAGCATGCAATTTTTTTCAGGTTTTGTCTACTGTGCAGCAAACTAGAGTAAGTTGGGTACCTATCTGTGAGGAAAGCAGCACCATTATGCAGTTTATTCTACCAGAATTTTGGACATAGCACGCTGTATGGATTAGAATCACTTAGGAGGCTCAAATACAAAGGATTTCGTGTATTTCGGAGGACAGTGCAGAAGATACGAAAGAATTGGTTGGGTCCAATGGTGATCACGTAGATACGGCAGTTTAGAAGCCTCACTCGGATTGTTCTGATAGGAAAAAAACTCCCGATTTTGGTGAGATCCTTGTCATAATTGACAACCATCCCGGCAAATCTATCTGGTACATAGCTCGGAACATGGGAGAGTCTGTATTTCTTATCAGGCATGTAGTGCATGAAGTCATTTGGTATTTATCTTAGAAGATGAGACAGGGACAATTTTTATCATAGAATAGGAAGGATAATAGGGGAGAACGTGTTGCAACTCTTTTTAACAAACTCAAGCACCTCCTCTATGCGAATATGCTTTGGCTTTTTTCTGATGAGAAAAAATACTGCTAAGAACATAGAACAATTGTTTACTTGCTCGGTCCCCACAATATGTAACGTTATTGATGAAAATTAAACACCTATTCCACATTACCGTAGTTGGGGTGGTCACAAGCGATGGTAACATTATACTTGTATGCATCTTTCAAAACAGCTTCAAACTTAACCCTATGTTTAGCGATAGAACTCAGCTCCATCTTGCTCATCTGGCTAACTTCCCAAATTATAATCCTTTTGATTATCATATGAAAGGGCAGCGTTGAGTAAAAGACAAACAAAACTCTGTACGACATCTCAGATGAATAAAGGAGAGGATAAGAACAACATTTATCAATTTAAAAAGGAAACAATCTAAAAGTCTTGCAGGAGAATCCCAGGTTGTTTGAAGGCTGAAGTGAACAACTAATAGCGAATTCTTTTAATAAATCTGATCTATAGATTTTAAAAATATTCTCATGTAATTTTAATAAAGACATCTGATAAAATTGATTATATTTGAGATTTCAGTGTTATTTTCGTCTTTGTGTAATTTAGACGACAATTTACCTATCATATGCGATGAATATCCCAACTCTCCCTCTTTCTTTCTTTCTTTATATATATATATATATATATATATATATATATATATATCCCAGAAAGTAATAAACTTATCATTATCGGCTCTTGGGATAAAATGTGATTACATCTAATTTTGTGAAACACTATACACTGGAGACTGTTTCTCCGGGCAAAATACACGTCTGTTTCTCAAAAACTCATGTGATAAGGACTTCTTAGAAATTGAAAATGAAGAATAAAATAATTGTCAGTTTTAATATGCATCATGATGAAGACGACGTTAAATATCTACTCTCTAATCCAACAACTGATTGAATGATAATCTATAAACTAAGAAGTTGGTGCTCGAGATGTTGGTGTGTTGATCTCGCTAAATATTTATAATTTATCAAAACTTTGTATCAAAATGATGAGGCGCGCTTAGAATTACGTTTATTGTCTTAAAGAAAATTGCTGACCGGAATTTAGATACTGGCCGAGGCTCTCTGCATTTTATTTCGTGGAACAAACACTTAATCTTTTTTGTTATCCCTTCCTTCTCTGAATTAATAGTAACGTAGAGTGAGTCCTTAGCTTTAATTAAACAACCGGTTTAAAAAAAAGAAATATATGAATTGAAACAATTTCTTCCATAGAAAAATTGACTTTGTATTAGTTCCTTCCCTTGGCAAAAGTGTTGAGTAAATTGGATACAATAATCGTGAGTATGAATCCATAGGGTTTGGCAAATGAACATAAACATCCACAAACGGAATTTCAAATCACTGCTTCCATTTTCTCTGCGAATAACAATTAGGTCACTAGCAAAGCCATCGGTGATTTTGACGTAGGAATCCCACAGTGATCGATATCGATTTTTGATTAGATATAAAAGTCAAAGAAATTCAATCGTTTTCTTATGGCATACAAGTAACACCCAAAGACGATTTACGAAATTAGGTTATTTTGATATCCGACGATGCTGTTATTTCTTCTTGATGATTATCATCCAAAATTACAAAGTAAAGTCCAATAGTATAACAACACTTAATAAATAGTAATTCCCACACTTGGTAAAATACCATTACTCTCAGGTCCACTATGACACGGAGTCGTAATGCCTGAACGAGTCTCATCTATGGGTAAAATAGAATTTTTTATTAATTTACTTTACTTGAACCTATTTAACTGTGTGCAAAAAATAAAAATAAATAGTTGAAACTATTCAAATTTGAGCAAACAATCAGCTTTTGATCGCTTAAAAATGTTATCTACAAACTTTTCACTCACCCAATCAATGGCAAAAGCTGAAAAAGTTAATGATAATGGCGGAAAATGTCGATTTTCATGACTTTCCTATTCTACTATTATGGCTCTTTTTCGTCTCTACTCGTTTAATTTTGTCAAGTTAAACAACTCAAACAAATTTTGTGTAGATTCTTTTAGGAAAAAATATCATTCAGTCACACGTTTTGATAGTAACCATTCAGTTCTATAAGGAAAAAAAAACAGCCAACAACGAATTACTAGACTACCGATATATGGTTGTCTTAATTATTAACAGTTCCTCTAATTCTCCCTCGATGGTGTGTGTGTGGGTGTGGATGTGTGTGTGAAGGTGGTTGTGGTTTGTGTGTTTGTGTGAGTGTGTTTGTTTGTGTGTAACACTTCGCAACATGGATCTGGGGGTTGATCACTATCACGACACAGACGATGTTTCGTAATTGAAAACTGTTCCTCTTGTTCTTCGTGGATGGTGTGTGTGTGGGGGGGTGTTTGTGCGTGTGTGTGTTGTTGGGTGTGGTTGGGTGTATGCGTATGTTTGTGAGTGGGTGATTTGGTGTGCCCGCGTTTGTGTGCAACACTTCGCAAGATGGATCTGAGGGTTGATCACTATCACGACGCAGACAATGTTTCGTAATTAATAGCAGTTCCTTTTGTTCTTCCTGGATGGTGTGTGTGTGTGTGTGTGTGTGTGTGTGTGTGTGTGTGTGTGTGTGTGTGTGTGTGTGTGTGTGTGTGTGTGTGTGTGAGGTTGGAGTGTGTGCTTGTGTGTGTGGATGTGTTTGTGTTTGTGCGTGTGTGTGACACCTCGCAACATTGATCTGGGGGTTGATCTCTATCACGACATTGACGATATTTCCTATCTCGTTCAACCCAACTGTCAGCTTCATAGTCACCGGTCTATCTCCATGTGATTAGCCACAGAAGACAGGTGGCAGGGGGCATAACAACTAGCAAGGTTCCAGGCAGCAACGCATCTGTCGACATCCTGATTGCTTCTTTGAATACATAGAGACCTTGCTTCTAGAAGAAAAAAACAACTCCTCATATATCGCAGAAACATCACAAAACTAAAGTACTTAAAAATGTTTTCCTTGACTACTGACTATACTAGCGCCGAAAACTTGATTTTATAATGGTCATTAAAGAAACTAACCCTTTCATACCATCGAAGTTAGCGAGTTCGAACTCCAGTCGCACTATTACATCCACCTTCGGACAAATACCTTTGGGAAAGGCATGAACCACCTCATCTATCAAGCTTTCAGTTAAACAATACGACTACTGTTCTTCTGCAAGGAAGTATTTGGCAATAAATAACCCAGGAAGATTGATATGCAATTAAACCAAGAAACCAAAATTCAAACAGAAATCCTTTTCTATTTTATCATGAATTAAAATTAGCCCCCTAAATTGTTTAGCTATGTTCTAGCTAACCAATACACACATCCATATACATATGTACTACCTATGCCCACACCCATCTGTAAAAATACGCTCACCCCACGTGAATATAAATATAAATATGTGACGCTATATGCATACGTATTCGTGTTGATACGTTCGTGTTATGAATATGAATAATTGCACATCAGTCTATGCAACCAGAAGCAGGAGAACATCAAACGCCATACTGAATTGCTTAAGTGGCGCTTAAATCTATGTAAAAAGAAATTTCCTTACAAGACTCAATGATTTTTTCGCAAAGATAATCCGTTGTTATTCAAATCTCGGCAGCTTTTTCGACGTAGAAAATTACTACAGCTAGTATATATACCTTAGAATGTAAAGTGATATACACAGACGTGTCTTCTCTCTTTAGAAAAGAAGACTTTATTTTATTGACGAAAACTTTCGACGTATTACCTATGATAAAATTGCCTGACGTTATCAAGAGGAAATATCACAAGTATACCAAATAGAACTATCTCTTTTTTTCGTTCTGTCTTTCACTCTTACACACAGATGTTTATATAAACGTTGACAGATTATTCATTGATTATATTGTAGTAAAAGCAATCATCATTCGTGCTATAGAATCTTTTAGTTTTGTCTCTTTAAGTCCCAACATTGATTGATATTTCTGTTTAAACAAAAGTGCATACGGTTGGTTCTTCAGAAAATTCTGTTGTGGTGAAAAAGTTCGTTTGGGAAGAATTTTAGATTCATATCTATATACATATATTTCTGATGTTGTGTAAAATACATTTTTTTCAGAGATTTCTTTAAAAGCATCTCTTCTGTAATTATTTAGATGCCGATGTCGTTTATTTCTTACGTTTTTATTTTCAAAATCTTCTTGCTAGATTAAGCTTTCAGAAATAATAAACTATATTATTGTTATTGTTATTCGCATTCATTTTCATCATTCCCCGAGAAAATTAAGGAGTAAGGCTGCAGTACAAAAAATACAGAAGTATTTTCTTATTTAATCAAAGAATTGTACGGAAAAAAAAAAAGAACTTCTTCTTTGTGATCTGTGTTTACACAATATTTCTAATGAACCTATCTATGGCCTTCTCCAGATGTAAAACCGATGTTGAGAAATCTCGTCTATTTATCTACTATAAATAAAATATCTACGAGTATATACTTATTTTTTTCAAAAGTTAATTTTCTTCTTAACAAAACACCGAGATTTTATTGTTTAATATATCCAGTGGATCATTACATAATAAGAACGGATAGTATTTACCATTATTTATTGGCAAACTAAACACCATAACAAAATAGGAATTTGTAGAAGTCTAAGTATTTGTGTAAGGTACTTAAACGGAATGTAGACAAATGTAAACAAGTCAACAAGAGAGAGTTGAAAGACTACGGTAATAAATACGTGGTGCCTTCAATAGGTTACCAGACTTTTTTGTACAAGCATTTAAAATTGCTGTAGACTCTTGAAAATTCAGTATGTTATTACTATACATCTTATGAGATGATTGACCAATTTTTATGATTTCAGGTTCAAACAAACAGATAAAATGATAATTGGAATACACCCTACTAAGCCTGATTGTCACAGCTGGTAAATTTCAAAAATGCAATATGGACGTGAGGACAAGAACGATATGCAATAAAATTTTGTTTTAAACCTGGAAAAAATGCCACAGAAACATATCGAATGCTTCAGACTGCTTTTCGACTCTCTTGGGTGAATCGAGCATTAGTTTTTGAGTGGCATAAGAGATTCAAGGAAGGCTGTGATGATGAGAGATGTGGGAGGAGTAAGTAGATCAGAGTTGTTTGGCCAAAAGGTTAAGGTTAGGGTTAGGGTTACTATGTTGAGGTTTTAAAGGAGTTCAAGAAGAGATTCCGTTGGAAGAGGCCAGCACTCTTCAAATCGGGTCAGTGACATTTCCAGCAGGACAATGCACCAGTCGACAACTCCATCCTTGTCACTGACTATTTGACCAAGATGTGCATCAAGACAGTTGCTCACCCTTCCTATCGTCTAGACCTTTCTCTTTGTGACTTTTGGTTATTGTCTAAGCTCAGAGGCTGTCGTTATGAGACAATTAAGGAGGTGAAAGAGGCTGTGACGCTCACACAGAGGACTTCCATGGGGCCTTCCAGAAGTTGTTGGATTGTACAACAAATGCATTGGAGCTGGAGGAGATTACTTCGAAGGGGACTAGGCTTTCATGTGTGTACTATCGATAAAAGTGCCCATACGAAAAAAGTCTGGAAACTTATTTAATTTTTTTCGTATAATAAAGGCGGTTATGAATATTATATAAGGATAATTGGCAACCTTAGTCGAGGGAGACCCGAAGCTCCCTTTTCAATTGCTACCACTCTGATGTATTGGGTGGGGGGCACTTCTCCATCCACTAGACCCTTGATACTTACCTTATAAAACTGTGTTAAGCAAGGCGGCATCAAGTACCAGATTTTGCGTCTTTGGTATGAATCGACCTGGGATTGAACCCTGTTCTCCAGAACCATTGGCGAACACTCTAGATGGTAATGAATATCATATTGACGGTAATAAATATTTCATAGACGGTAGAGAATATTGCATAGACGGCAATGAATACTATATCGACGGTCATAAATAATTCCAAATAATAAACAAATAAATCCATACCATTAAAAAAAACTAAAACGTTAATTTTCTTCGATACCAGGACTTTGTTATTTCTTATGGATCATGATACACTCAAACCAAAAACTATTACGAATCGCTTATTACCAAAATATAATGCAATACAATTCTCTTAGTAAAATTTTAAAAGATACACACCTGTGAAAAGATTGGGTCAAAAGAAACTTTGCATAAGGCGTCATTCACATTATCGAACACACAGACACACATACATGCTTTAACACTTAGTTGCGCATATATATATATATATATATATATATATATATATTGAACACGTTGTATAACCTGCTTATTTGAATATCACGCTAGTAGAATCCCTATAATATTAGTGTTTGTCTACTGACCCCTTTATGGTTTTGCATACATATTGATATGCGAATCACTTTGAAGGGAACAATCCATGCGAATGGTTATTCTTTCCTTTCGAAGAAAAAATAACCCAGAAAATTGTTACCATAATTTTAGAATACCTTTATTTCCTATCATGTTAAATTTGTATTCAATCACATTACTAAATAATGAATTTTATATTTTCTTTGTTAATGAAATGATGCTAACATTAATCTGTTTTTACTTTTGTGACATCTGAAAATATTTACTTAATGGAAACGTGTTCAGTTTCTTTTGACAAAACTTTTTATTATCATGAATTCATAGCTTCATTATAGGTTCGGGGCTCCAAAAATTATATATATATATATAGTCATCCACAGACAGACTGTTTCGTTGTATCACTATTCTTCAGTTTAAGTAGACACGTAGGACGCTTGAAGCTGGGATCGAAACCCGCCCAACTTTACGTGAGATTTTGTATCTTACAGCTCTGGCTGCAGGCTACCAACGTCAGTTCAGGAATTATAAGGTATTATGAAGTGGCTTTTGTTTGTTTATATTTTGCCTTACCGGATACCAGAATGCTAAATTCATTAAAAGAGCTTTGCATTACGCGAGTGGCAGCTGTAATTTCCTTCGCAAGAGTGCTCAACCCTCCGGTGTGGGAAATGTATATATATATATATATATATATATATATCCGTGGAAACTAAAATAATGTAGTTGGATAGAGATAGTTTTCATCTACAAAACCCTATTTTTCTATATAGCAGTAGTTTCTATGAAAAGTAATGAGAAGTATAATTTACGAAGCTACTCTTGTGTAATCATCAAACTATTTAATTTAGTTTCTTAGACCCACATATATATTCCATCCAAATTGTGTATTCTATTATGAAACAGCACTTTCTTCGATTTGAATTAGTTGAATAATTTTCCATTTGCAACTTGAAAGTATTAAATGGAATCAAATGAAGTCTAAAGATTTCATGTCGGGAGGATACGAGAAATGTAATCGAACCTCTCATCTTGCCTTTATTATCCTTAGACTTGGTTTAAAATGATGGATTTTTTTAATGCAGCAAAAGTACGAGATATTTATTTTCTCGTTCAACATCTCATTTGAATAACTTACCTTATTTACGTCTACTTTTTCCTCCGAACTGACCTGTCGTTTGTAGTGCAACTTTCTTCTTCCTCAGGTCTTAAATTCGAAATCGCGTCTTTGTCCTGTTTTCTATTCTTTTCGAACAATTACCGATATGTGATTGAACAAATTTAATCACTGATTTAACTTCAGGGATAAATTACTTGAATTCCACTGCTATTTCTCTCAGATTGATATCAACATCGTATGTATATTTCATATTCTGCCATGATTTAAAGTAAATTGAATTCAAACTATCATATTTCCACGAACAATTCTAATATATATATATATATATATATATATATATATATATATATATGTGTGTGTGTGTGTGTGTGTGTGTGTGTGTGTGTTATTCGGTCCAGTTAAACCGGAGTCCTGGTGAAGAGCTCAATGTAACTGAAATATATATATATATATATATATATATATATATATATATATATACTACCACGAAAAATGAATGGCTGCACGAGCATCATATTTATTTATTCGATTTCCCAAATTTTTTGTAACTTGTGTCGTGTGGAACTTTGGGCAGTAATTGTTATATCTATTTGTAATGACTTCTGGAATTTAAGCAACAAACACAACACTTACTACAACTACTAATACTACTGTTGCTTATATTAATACTTCCACTTCCATCTTATGACAATTATTTCCTTTTTGCAAATAGGGAAATAATTGTCAAAAAATGGAAGTTATTAAGGCTGGAGTTGTATTCAGAATTCTCCCCTTGGCACTCAACACACTTATTGCAGCGAGTTTTTCATTAATCGACACACATCTGAAACGTCATTTCTAATATGGTGCGAAGTGACATAGTGGGAATTCTTTTAATGCCTTTCTTGTTGTCTAATCTATTACCTATGAGATAAATTTTGAGTTTAGTAAACACGACAATGTTGTTTAGAGCTATGTGTTGTATAGAGAGAGCAACGCTTGCACTATTCTATGTTCCACAAAAAATGTGGATGAAAAAAATATTGATGATCAAATATATTGATTTTGGCAGGTCAAATGTTTTGGTCGTAGTAAAGCAGCCTTTTCGATGTCTAGAAATCCTAAATTTACATGAACTGTGTCGAGTATTGTACATATCATTATATCCTTTTATTAGATAGGTTGGCTGATGTTTTCCTCATATATGTTTACAATGCGCATCTATTCAGTTATTGATCTTGCCCTTTTTTCCATCTCGTCCAAATCAATTAACAATTTCATCTTCCCATCGTCGTGGAAGTTTTGTCAGTAGTGAATTTTGATGAACTTCTGCATTTGCTACTCTGTTCCCAAAGTACCTCACTTTGGATGTTCTCACGCAATGATAATTATACCATGGATCTTTCCACATCCCTCTTTATTCTTATCAATCGCTGTTTTTCCTTCTTCGTTGTAGTCCACGTTCCACTTGTGTATTATATCACAGGCAACACATTGCAATTGAAAGATTGGCGGTAGGGTCTTGTACATATTGGAAACATTCTTGACCCAATTTTTAAAATCCAAAGTTTTAAAAAATTTAAGATTTAGTCACAATATATTTTTATCATACCTAGACTATAGTCATAAAATAACTCTTAATAAAAACATATTTGTAACCATATCCAAGAGACAGTGATTTATATAAACTTACATTAACAAAACGACAAAGAGCAGATGTTCTGAGAATCTTTCTGAAAATATTAAATCGCTTAAAAGATGAACAAGAAAGAAGTAATTTGTGTATTATTCGTGAGCATTTAATAAGGAATTAGTTAATTTTTAGATCTACCAACGTTTTGTTGTCAGAAGTTGCCAAAAATATTCCATGACATCTAAAATTTCGAAAAATTTCTTTGTACCCAAACTGAATGTATAACTGATTTTTAATCCAATTTTTGAAGCATATGAATGTATTTCCAAGGAAAGTAACTTAGATAAAATTTTGAAAACAACGTATCAGAATAAGGAAAATTTCATTCTTCCTTTCAACTATTTTCATTATTCAAATATTTTATGCTTCGACAAGTTGTAACTTGGTGAGCGAATGATATTGGAATGCACATAGATAAGTTATCAAAAAAGCCAGTAGCCGAAAAAAGTTCAACATCTCTTCCAGTGAGCAAGGTGTAACAAGATATGTTTGATCTAGCTGAACATATTTATTCAGCACCAGTATCCTATGCTAACAGATACATACAAAAAGACAAAGTACAATAAATTACAAACAATTAACAAGAGAATTCACAAGATATTGAGGAGGGTCAAGATCAATCCGAATATTAATCCGCTTATTAAATCAATGGTATTTGTCTCACGCCCAACCAAACAGGCGCAGGGCCGTAGACCAGACACGCCTGGTATTGCCAAAAAATGCCTCGGGCCCATTGGCAATCCCCTAAAAGGGGCACCTCAGGTGCCAGGCGATAAACATAGCCCCTCCAAGGTGAATTAGAGCCTTTGGGGACTGACCCCGAAGACTCGAGAAATGTCAGTCTTGGCCGTGTGGTGTGAATGATAGACCTACCCGGCGCCTGTGCGAGGCAGCCTCGGCTGACAACCGTGTCCAGAGATATTACACACCCAACCAGATCCGTGCCGTTGTTATCCCGGCCGGCCGAAATGTACTCCATCAACTGAATTCAGCTTATTAAATCAACGGTATTTGTCGCACGCTCCACCAAACGGACGAGTGGTGCACAAAGCATTTTTTAAGGCTAGTTCAGGTGTCGGGCAGTAGCCCAGACACGCCCGATATTGCCAAAAATGTCTCAGTCCCCGTCGGCATTCCCCTAAAACGGGGTGCCCCAGGCACCAGGCGATAAACATAACCCCTCCATTGAGGGTTAGAGGCTCAAGGAATGTCAATCTTGTCCGCGTGACGCGAATGCAAGGCCTCCTCGACACTCACGCCAGGCAGCCTCGGCTTACTACCGTATCCAGCGACGTGATACACCCGACTAGATCCATGCTGCTGACACCACAGTCGGCCGAGGTGTGCTCCATCTATTGGATCCAACTAATTAAATCAACCCTCTGGGTCTTTAATCATTGGCTATTTATAACTTTGAGCCAGTCCATCTGGTAGAGTGGTGAAGGCCCGTTTAGCCACCCTATAACAGTGTTCATCCTTAAACATAGGACGATTAGCTATTACCAAAAGCAGTCGTCTATGCCTATGCTACAAAGGGAGCTAACTTTTCTCATGTGACAAGCGTAAAGTAAAAAAAGATATATATATCAATATATCAACTATTATTAGACGACCTCACATGGTGTAATTGTTAGCGAGCTGTGCTAGAAAACCATATGAATTTGATTCTCACTACGTACAACATTCCGTTGACCATGGACCAAACTAATCCGAACTTATTAAATCGCTACTGATGTAAATAAATCTAATTATCTACATACACCGGCAATTAACGATTTATGGACAAACTGAAAATTATTGACAGCTACAATAAAAAAAAAACAATAACAAATTGAACATACATTTTAATTAATTTTGTTGATGAATGAAAGGAAGTTGATGATGGACGTGACTCTATGGGAGCGTCTTTTCTTCAATGATGAAGTTGAGGAAATTTTAAAAAAATAAGTGGGTAATGTAACACAAGTAAAGTTGAGTAGATGTCAGAAAGTTTATCAGGTATTGATCAGTTTAAGATAACATAAAGTTACCTGTTGTTATTGATCATTAAAAACACATTAATATTAATACGCTGGAAAAATGATGTTGGTGAGGTCTCCAGTTCAAAGGACCTAGAGTATTCAGAGTACTCTTTCATTATCATAACTCCCTGGTTAACTCTGACCCGGACTAGAAGTATCTGTTGAAATCCACTTCTCTGAGTTAAATCTTATTCCATTGAACCTTGAGCAAAAAAAAAAAAACCCTCTTAAGAAACAACTCAACAAAATATGAGAATATGAACGTACAGTGAATGCGATTCCCTAACATCTAGGCATAAAATAACCCATAATGGAGTGGCGTGCCTTTAAAATCATTCAATCAATGAATCAAAGCAGCACTAATCAGCCAAAACTGGTCTAAAATAATGCTGATCGATTGGATAGTATGTTTTCTTTGGGAGCGGAAGCGGCTCCTATTAATATGAAATTTTTGTTGGTCGAATTAGAGACACTATCTAATAGAATGAAATATTTTAAGTAAAATTGTAAGTGGGACAAGCTGGCAAAATTACGAACCTGTTATTTTACCAATAACAGGTTCGTAATTTTACCAGCTTGTCTCAGTTCTTTGTGAAATAAAAGAAAGGATTGACTTCGCCTGGCTAGAAGGCTAGGAAAAAGTTATGTATTGTTGATTGGTTGCGCCTATTGTATCAGTGTTTAAAGATAAAACTTGGACTACAGGAATATGTGGCAACTACAAATAAACCTTAAATGCATGTGTCTTGTGACAGATACGTGATAATACAGACAGAAAACTTGTTTTTTGTACCTTAAAGCAAGCTGTAGCAGAAGGAATTTTTCGTATTTTGGTTTGGCGTGTAATTTAAATCGACGCATAATTTCACCCAATCAGGATGACTTACCCTAATCATCCGGTACTCCTTTCCGGGCAGCAGAAATTGGGGAAGCTGCCAAACACAGCATTTTTTGCTGAACAACTTCGTTCAGTGCAGACGTCTAACTGACTGTTCCTCAATAGCAGCAGCAGCAGCAGCATGGGCACAATGAGGGAACCTATTTAATTTATGGATCCCTTGCGTCTATTCCTCTTAGACCAAGGGTTCCCAGTTGAATATGAATTAGATAAATTCAATACGCCACACAGATAAACAATTTTACGTCACCCCCAAAATTGGCTAAGTCGATTGCGATGTCTAATTCTGCTCCGGCACCTTGCGACTACTTCACCTCTGGACAACATTTTCTGGAGACATTCCGCTTCTTCCCGAAACAACCAGAAACACAAACTCATTGTGACTCCAAAGTTTATTTCCTCAAACAGCAAACACGACTTTTGCTAAACTACGGCGAACATACTTCCCTCGCACGTCCAGCAACACACGCTGCTATCTCAACTCTTTCATAACTCCATTTCATCTTTTTACTTCTTTCCTTTCCCACGAGGCTTGCAGCACAAACGCAAACAAAATATTCCATGCTGCCATTAAAAACTATCATAAAAGCATTTCGACATCTTAGAACTTCTCTCCTTTATTTACTTTTAAAACTTAGCGAGGAAGTAACCAAACACACACACGCAAGTTACAACTTTTCCTCGCTAAAAACAAACACCTTTCACCCACAAAAAAGCTCTTAAATTCGTAGAGAGCAAACTACTTATATCTTGTATGCGACAGAACAATTTTCAAGACTAACATTTTTCTAAAAATTGGTAATTTCTTCCTCGTACCATCCAAACTTTAGCAGCGGCAGCGGCAGCAGCAGCAGCAGCAGAAGAAGAATAAGTAGCAGCAGAAGCAGCTTAATACAAAAAATGTTCAATTTTATGATAAGCCAGGCTCTGATTATAGTATTCTCCTGAGAAGGGTAAAATGTACTGAATATATTTCAATCATTATCACTTCAAGATAAAAAGCTAAAAAATGAAAAAAAAATGTGTGTACATTTCAAAAACATTCTAGATAATTAGTGAAAGCGATATCGGCTGGTTTCAAAGACCTATTGTAAGAGATGCGGAACTGAGATTATAGAAAATGAATACACAACAGAAGACAGGGCAAAATTTTGTTTCATAACATGACAAGGGATTGATTTGGTAATTCATATTGGCGTAGAAGGTGTGCCTTAGATGAGAGACAACTAACACTAACAACCGAACATAAGAAAAGTTGTTTTGTTTGATAACGTAAGAAGAAATAGATTATGTTGGCATGCAGAAGGTATACCTGAGATGACCAACAGACAGTAGACACGAACAGAAAATCATTAAAGATGTTTAAGTGGATTGTTAGATATATATAAAAATTTCGATGAAGATCGATGTATTTTTGGTTTTAATGGCAATAAAATATAGAGAAAGGAAGGTTTGCCGAAGAAACCTGAAGTTTTCAGGAAAAATTATAATATTCACCTTTTTTAACATAAGTAAACGATAAAGTACGGTGCTTGATAATGTACGATGTTTGGTAAAGAACTGTGACTGATAAGTCTACATAATAATACCTTACAAAAAGAATAATTAAATTTTTATCACTTTTACGATTCTCAATGGATAACCTTTCCCACCAAGTCATGCGTAGTTTTCTATTCCTTTAACGTTATTTTGCAGCATTAAGAGTATAAAACTAGACACAATTGGGTTGTTAAGGTGGGAGTTGTGCAAGAAATTTGAATTTGATCATATGAACAAATGGTATACCCAGCATCTGTACTAAAAAATGAGATTCATAAACTCCAATGAAATTTTGACATATAAACAGTTCAGCTAAATTCGGTCAGACGACCAGACCTAATAAAAAAAAGGGAACTTGTAAATTGTTGACTTTGCTGTCCCGGCTGACCACCGAGTAAAAAAATGAAAGAAATGAAATGGAGGATAGGTACCTGGACCTTGCTAGAGAATTGAAAAAACTATGGAACATGAAAGTGACAATTATACCAATTGTGATTGGTGCTTTTTGTACAGTCACCAAAGGATTACCATGGGACTTGAGTACTTTGAAATAAGAGGACGAGTGGAGACCATCCAAACAACTACATTATTGATAACAACCAGAATACTGAGAAGAGTCCTGGAGACTTGACACTTGCTATCACTGAAACTTTGGTAAGAGACCATCAACTAATGATGTGAATAACTCTCAAGGAGTAAAAAATAATAATAATAATAATAATAATAATAATAATAATAATAATAAACTGATCTGATGGTACATAAGCTTCCTGTTTTAGCTGCAGTCCATTATTATACAGATGCTTGTAGTTCGGAAAAACTAAGTATTATAATAAGCATTTTATAATCATTTCTGTTATATTGATAATTCGTATGATTAAAACTGAAAAAATTGCTGAAGCAAGATGCAAGTGCTACCACTGCCAGCAGATGACAACGGAATTTTCCATCCAATGTGTCTACGATACCATCATCTGAATCCGCAAAGGTCTTGATTCCTCATCAGTTCTATTTGAAGAAAAAAGTCGTCTTTGTTTCAAAGAACGTCCCAGACAGGACGAAGTTAGAGCATTTTTAGTGTATGGCTCAGATGGAAATCTCACAATGATGTATTATTTTTCTAAGTTTACGATTATATACACACATGAGCATTGTAATAGATATATGTCAATTTTGTGTTAATTATAATATTATTGATATTATCATCAACGATATTATGAATCCATTTATTTCTGCTGGATTCTCGTCTACAAGACACACTCTAAAGTTTAATCTTAATCTGCCAGGAACGCTTTGTCAGGAAATGTGGCGCAATATTTAACAAGTTTCAAGTCAGAAATAGGCTCGTATTTCCTGTCAGGTCATGAGGTCAGTGTCCCAGCTCAATCAGATGTTATAAATTAGAATATTGATGTTTTTAGGCTGGTAGAGAAGTAGTACTTCTTTGTGTACCATCTATAAGTCAAATTCGTCCATTCAAAAATCATTTGTATTAGATAGGAATACTTGATTCCACATTACTAAATATAATTCCTTTGCATTAAGAATAGGTTTTCGAAGCAATGACTGTTTATTAAGGGATATAATTAGTTATTTTAAACTAAATAGTAATTTTTAAAATAAGTTAATATTTCTGAATAGTTACACACACTTCCATTAATCTGTGCGCGAGTCATTATCTGAGGGTTTTTTGGGTGGATGCTATCGCCAATAAATCCGTTTTAAGAGGGCTTCAGCTCAATTTTAAGAGGATCAAAAGACTTTTCTCTACAAATAAATAACAACAGTAAGTTATATGGTTTCATCATCATCATCATCATCATATCGCGCTGGTAGCACGGATATCCCTGACCCTCTCTCACCACTCCTCCCTATCGTTCATCGCCCTAGGTAGGTTTTCAGAACAACATCTTGTATTCTCACATAGTTGCTGAATGTATGTTCGTGCTGGTCGTCCTGCTTTTGCATGGCCATGTGTGGGGGTCCATAAGAGTACATCACTTATGAGTTCGTCCCTGCTTCTCCAGCAGTGTCCTGCATGTCTGGCTCGTCTAACTTGAATAGTTTTCGTGATAGGGGGCAGGTGGCCGTACAGTTGGTGTCTTGTGGGGTGTTGCCGCCAGGACTTGTTTAAGATTGCTCGTAGCATTCTTGTGTAATTGCCGTCTAGCTTCTTCTCCAGCCGTTTTGTTAGCGTCCATGTAGTGCAGCCATATAGCAGTATTGATCTGACCGCTGCCTGGAAGAAACTGCGTTTCATTTTATCGGTTAGGTCTGATTTCCATATAATCGATAGCCTATTGATAGCTGTCCATGCTTTCGTTAACCTCGTTTCGATGTCCTTTTCGGGTGATTCGACGCTGCTTCCTAGGTAAGTGAATTTGTCTGCAAGTAAGTAATAATAATTGGTAGTAAACACAAATAGCTTAAAATCACTGTCCTTTATACAAATAATTCATTGGTATATGGCATCAAGTATTATAGAATACGAATAATGCTTAAACTGATTTATTTGACTCATAGTTTAAAGTCTAACAGGGATTACTGCACACCGGGATAGAATTCATCTGGGAATAATTGTTATGAGGGCTAAAACCACCACCCGTGATTTCCAGAATTGGAGTTTCACCAATATATGATGATATCCTGATACGTCTTTTTTGGAGGAATCATATCACTCTATTGGGTATAGAGTCAGTATAAGCCTCACCGACAGGGAGCCAAAAGAAAAACGTATATGATAGTATGTTAGTGTGTAGAAAACTGCATTTTATTACAAGTGTTTTAACTTTATTTCGTTGTAAACATCAGCCTATCCGAGTAAATCCGTTTGATTAACATGTTTTCGTGACAACAATTTTACACGTATTGTTGAGATTCTTTTTTAAAATCACTTATCTCCTAATTTTGTTCTTTTATCCTCTGCAACTCTCAGTCTTTTGATCGTTAATTTCCGAGTTGCATATCATTTAATTTTCATTTAAAAAACAACTTTATACCATCCCTTCACTAATCAATTCTTCTAGGTTAATTTCTTTGATGGCATGCATTCTGCATTCATTCGTATTTTTCTGTCATATGGGAAATGAGATTCCATGAGACCGATTTGTGCTTTCATTGTACAATTTTTCTGACTCTTACCAAACTTGAACGCTCCAGTTTTTACCTTCTTTTCAGCATTATTATTCAGAGCTGTCAAGCCGTTTTTCATGATATCAAGCAAGTATTATCAACTCGCAAAACCCCCCCAAAATATGAACCAACGGCGCGATATTAAATCAAGTAATCTCGACAGATCTTCACACATCTACGCACAGAGTTAATCAGTACTAAGCAGCTGGAATAGCTGCAGGATAAAGAAAAAAACCTGTTTTCGCAGAACAGAATAACTGAATATATTTAATAATGTTGCTGAAGTGAATCAATACAACTACATGGTTTTCTTCTTTCGTAACAATTATATACAAGTCGACTATATTATTCCTGTATTAATTATTCCACGTCTGAAGATTTGGTTTGATATCAACCTTTAAGTAAACTGAGTTTCTCGAGAAGAAACGCAACTATTTTCATTAAGGAAATAATTTAAATATTTATAGTAATATATATATATATATATATATATATATATATGCGCGCGCACACACACGCATATATATATATATATATATATATATATATATATATATATATATATATATGAAGTGTGTGTGCGCATGTGTGCCCGTGCGTGCGTTTCTTTTGAGTCCAGACGATGCATACATAGAGAAGTACTGACACAGCCGGAGTTTGGAAAAATCACGTTTTATCACGGGGATTAGATTTCCATATGATCGATAATCTGGAGAAAAAAGTTAGATGGGACTTACAGAAGAATGAAACGTATTGTTTTGAAGAAATCCTAGGAGCCATACTCAACAAAACAGAAAGTTTATTTCCACTTATCACCCATCGCAAAAATCATTCCACCAAGATGAACAAGACGCTGGAGAAATTAGAACGAACTCATCAGCGACTTTCTCGAATAGCTTCCGGAATTATGGGGCGTTGAGTAGATATGTGAGGATGCTGCACACATATATATACTGGATATATACCGACGCAATAATAACAGACGCATGATAAACGACAGACGCACGAATAAAGGACGCGCGCAGTAACAATTAAGATGCAGGAAGGAAGACGCAGGAAGACTTCTTTAACAACATATTTACCTCTCACTTTATTTGCAAGAGTTCGAAAGGGTTTTTCAAGGGTTGCATGTGAGAGGATGCTGGAGACCGAACATAAACTTCATATTTTGACCCCACTGTTATGACCGTCACATTGTGTCTTTCTTGTTCTCTTGTTGTTCAATCGGAGGCCTAGAGCTCACTCTATCGGGGGTTTCCGAGAGCCCCCTCGGTCGGGTGTGGCCCTCCCTACCACATCTGGTCTCTAGTGTCTGGAATTCTACTGGCAACTGCTCTGGCACCCAACTCAACTCAATTATATACTAATTCAACGCCCACACGATCGCCCACTGGATCTTTGAAATCGAATGTTTAATCGTCATCAAGCGGAAATAACTGTCATGCAGTTCAGAGGTTACTCTCTTCCGGTGCATCACTGTAGTGGCACAATGGAACCTTCACATTGTCCCATATCATAAGCCTTAATCCGCCCACGCGATCTCTTTCGATTACTGGCCATTGGAATGTGTCACTTCCTTCCGGTGTATCACCTTGGAATAGTATTTTTGGCCGGGTCGAAGGTCAAAATATAACAATCATCCGTTAATGATTTTTCAAAATTCCACTTGTGGAATTTTCTTCACGTTCGTCTCCACCAACCTCACACATATTTTACAGAAAAATTTACAATGGACAATAATGGCTGAAAACATAAAAAAGAATCACTTGAACTACAGCAAAGAAAATCTTACTTAGAGGGCGACCTTCTCTCTTTGTAACACTTGCCCGGCTAATTATTATCTAAATTACTCTTACTATCTTTGCGTGGTTGACCATCTTGACATGTGTGCATCAAGGTACAATACAGATGCATCTTTTATTCTCTCAACACAGCGGGCCCTCCATAATTCCTTGAAGAAATTTCAAAACCCTAACAGGACCATACTCTGGTCCTAGATCCTGATCACAAACTTAGTGACCCTGGTCATTCCAGCAATACATTTCGCCTGGATTCCTCATGACCACACTCCAGTTCTTTGCTCAACAGGTTCCTACCTGGAGTAACCAGAGAATTTCCTAAACTAAAACACAATATATTCAAGGCCCAAAGCATTCCCCATAAACTACAAAAATCATGGCCCAAAACAAAGTATCTCAATACATCCGAATGTATCACAATCTGGCACGCATGCTGTAAACCACCTAAAATAGTCCACGCAAAATACTAATTAGCAATGTGTTACCCATTTTTTTCGTTAAATTTCTGTTTCCATGCACATTGGTTTGCAAACCCTTGAGGAACATGCCTTACTTGATGAACCCCGCGCCGGGTTTCTTTTCAATTTAATCAGGAACCCTCGTGGCTACCAATATATAGGCATCTCGCCTTCCCCAGATCCATTTCACTTTGCCAAATCACACACGAATCCAAAACACCATCGTGACTGAAAGACTCAGACATCATTCACAAAATATTGGAGTAGACCACGCCTTTTTTCTTTTATTCCATCCTCGGAACTCCAACTAAAAAAATAGAAGCCAAATTGGCCCTCAACATCTTCATGGGTCGGCGAATTCTTCGAAAGAATTACTTTCAACGACAATCTGTAAATCCACTTGAATGAATGTCTGTTCTACTCTCACGTCAGCCGACGATTTCCTCAAAAACAGACCCCCCCAAAAATATTTCCTATTCCACGAAAACCCAAATTCTAAAAAAAAAAAAAAATTAGAATCAATATAATTACAAATATTAGTAAACCTAGAATAAAATCCTCTGTTAATGGTTTTCGTCAAATTTCATAATATGAACAGGAAAAAAAAAATTTCTACTGTCGCCTTTAAACTCAAACAAACTCAAAAAGTTTCACTTTACAACAAGTCAAAACAATATTACAATCACAGTTCAAAAATGTTCAGTTTTCTTTTCTTCTTTTTTTCAATCTATGTAGTGATATACTGTCTATTTTACTAAAAATGTCTATTCTTTCTTTCTTTCTTTTTATATGCTGTGTTAAACAATGTTCACGTTTCTCTTTCTTTTTTTTTTCTTTTTGTTTTTTTTTTGTTTCTCTCCATTTTCATTGTCCTGTAGCTTTTTGTTTTTGTTTTGGTTTTCATTTCTTTTTTCTTTTTTTTTTCATAATAAATTGCTCATTCAATGTCCCTTTTTTTTTTCAACCTTATATCTACCTCTCTGTCTTTACCTTAACACGATAACTATAGGTTCGCTTCCCAGTTTATTCAATTTCAGTCTATAGTTCCATAAATTAAGCCTGATTTATAATACAACTTTCTCAATAGCTTACGAGCATTCTTCTTCTTCCTTTTTTTTTCTTTTCACAAAATACCCCGTTTTTTTTTTTCTAAACAACCCAAACTTTTATAAATTCTGCCAACATTTCCCAATTCAAAATATTTCCGAATCTTCGCCACACTTGGTTCCGTCAAAATCCTGCGCATCTCTTAATTACATCCAAAACCCTGTTTCAAAATATCTTCCCCAATAACAATCTCAAAGCTTCACTCCAGGGGGAACTCACAAAATACCTGTCTGCCTCGTCAGACACAAAAACATCTGTCTCTTAGTTACTCTGCCTCCACGGCAAGACCGTTTTCAAGACAATACCTATGTCTTCAATTATTGATATCAACAATTTCTACAGCAAAACAACCGGCCTGATTCTACCAACGCCGAAAATATCGATTCTCCCAACTTCATAAATATCGAAAAAGTATATGCGCATTCTTCAGACAAACACCAATGTGCGAAATTCATGGACAATACCATTAATGCTCCCAAGATTCCATCTCTCGGATTAAAATTCTCATTTCCAATCCACAAGTTCCAAACATGAAAACCTGACGCAGAAGATCTTAACTACAGATATGCGGGATTCCAGATCTTGGACTGAAATTCTAATTTTCGATCACCACTTCTCTGGACCAATGAAAAGCTACAACGAATTTCTTTTTTCTTACAAAAACCTATTTACGATAAAATTCCCATTGATAAAATTTATTTACTATTGCTGTCTATCAAAAAACGGACAGCAACTGTCCCATAGCCATCTTTTGTTTTCCCTCTTTTTTCCTCCCTCACTTCGATACAATATTACACATAGCAGTAATTTCAATTTTTATCTAGGGACCACACATTTTAAAAAAAAATTATTTCCAATTTTATGCTTCTAGAAAGGCCCTTGTCATTAAAACTAATCTTTAACAATTATAATCAAATTAAACGACGGAGAGATAGAATTATAAGAATGCAGCAATTAACTTACAAATTTTTTCTTTTTTTTTTTCATCTTTTCTTCCAGCACATTGCATTGTTTTCTTCTTTTCTTTCTGTTCTTTCCGCGCCGGTCTGTTCCTCTTATCGTTGCCTGTTTTTTTTTTCTACTTCTTTCAATTCCAGCATTTTTCTGAGTCCCTCTCGTTGATGTCGTGTTGTGATGCTTAAAAACTGTCGTTTACGGTAACCAGGTTCGTTTTGAATCCTTGAAGAACTCTGCTGGAACAAGCACCAAATCGGAATATGTTGTATACTCATCTGTTGATCCATGCAGAATATACATATATATACTGGATACATACCGACGCAATGATAACAGACGCATGATAAACGACAGACGTACGAATAAAGGACGCGCGCAGTAACAATTAAGATGCAGGAAGGAAGACGCAGGAAGACTTCTTTAACAACATATTTACCTCTCACTTTATTTGCAAGAGTTCGAAAGGGTTTTTCAAGGGTTGCATGTGAGCAGATGCTGGAGACCGAACATAAACTTCATATTTTGACCCCACTGTTATGACCGTCACGTTGTGTCTTTCTTGTTCTCCTGTTGTTCAACCGGAGGCCTAGGGCTCACTCTATCGGGGGTTTCTGAGAGTCCCCTCGGTCGGTTGTGGCCCTCCCTACCACATCTGGTCTCTAGTGTCTGGAATTCTACTGGCAACTGCTCTGGCACCCAACTCAACTCAATTATATACTAATTCAACGCCCACACGATCGCCCACTGGATCTTTGAAATCGAATGTTTAATCGTCATCAAGCGGAAATAACTGTCATGCAGTTCAGAGGTTACTCTCTTCCGGTGCATCACTGTAGTGGCACAATGGGACCTTCACCTTGTCCTATATCATAAGCCTTAATCCACCCACGCGATCTCTTTCGATTACTGGCCATTGGAATGTGTCACTTCCTTCCGGTGTATCACCTTGGAATAGTATTTTTGGGCCAGGTCGAAGGTAAAAAAATAACAAGGATACAGAATGCAATCTAGAAGACATGCGAGGAGCATTGAATTATAACCATTGATAACCATTCAAAATCATTGCTTGATAATATATATATATATATATATATAAAGTAAAGTTGGTGACCGTACTCGAGTGAGACCCGAAGTTTCCCTTTTCAATAGCTACTACACCGAGATGTTGGGAAGGGCACTACTCCTTTCTTTGAATTGCTCCAATTTACCCTACATACCTACCTTATAATACTGAGTGTTAAACAAGGATATATAAAGTACTATTTTTTTAGTCTTTGGTATGACGCGTCCAGGGATTGATCCCTGGTCTTCCGGACCATTCGCGAAAACTCGATCCAATATATATATATATATATATATATATATATATATATATATTACACGGTGGTATCTGTGACGCCGGGTTTCATGGTTAATGTGTAAAGGATGAAATTAAGTGTCACAGATACCACCATGTAATATATGTACGAGGATAATTAAATAAGTTTCCAGACTTTTTCGTATGGGCACTTTTATTGATAGTACACACATGAAACTCTAGTCCCCTTCGAAGTAATCTCCTACGGCTGCAATGCACTTGTTGTACAGTTCCAACAACTTCTGGAAGGGCCCATGGAAGTCCTCTTGTGTGAGCGTGTCAATGACCTTCGTTACAGCCTCTTTTATTTCATCAATTGTCTTATAACGACAGTCTGTGAGTTTAGGGAATAACCAAAAGTTACAGGGAGCAGCGTCTGGACTTTAGGGAGGGTGAGCAGCTGTCTAGATGCCCATCTTGGTCAAATAGTCTGTGACAAGGATGGAGTTGTGGACTGATGCATTGTCCTGGTGGAAATGACACTGGCCCGATTTGAAGAGTGCTGGCCTCTTCCCAAGTAATCTCTTCCTGAACTCCCTTAAAACCTCAACATAGTAACCCTAACCCTAACCCTTTGGCCAATCAACTCTCGTGTATTGACTTCCTTACTCCTCATACACCTCTCATAATCCCTCACAGACTCCCTGCCTTCCTTGAATCTCTTATACCACTCAAAAACTGATGCTCAATTCATGCAAGATGTTCGAAAAAGCAGTCTGATGCATTCCATACTTTTCTGTGGCATTTTTTCTAAGTTTAAAACAGAATTTTATTGCATATCGTTCTCCTAAAATCTCCTCACGTCTAGATTGCATTTTTGAAATTCCCCATCTGTGACACTCAGGCTTTAGTAGGGTGTAAAAAATAATTTAATTTAAAAATTTCAATTTTAATTTTTGAATTTAATTTAAAATAAGTATTACTGTATCCTTACGTAAAGTTATTAAAGAAAGTTGTACTTTCCTAAATTAGTATTTAATCTGGAGTTTTAAGTTGAAGTGTATTTAGATTTTAAGAAATAAAAAAAATCAATTTACTAAAATTCCAACCGTTTAAAAAAACAAAAAACAGAAATGGGCTAAATGAGGAGTAACCCTTCACCCCACTTCTACCCCCTCCCATCCTTTTTTCCTGTGTCTATTCTTAATTATCTTAACATTTAGATCTGAAGATATTCTGTTATTTTTTGGTGTTTTTGATTTTTATCAAAACCCATAACAGGATGAAAATAAATTTATAATCCTAATGTGACCGGTTTTTGTTTTTTCTTGAAGAAATTATTGCTATGTAATGTCAGTTACATTAAGCTCTTACCAGGAAAATTTAAATGTTCACTGTTGAATGTTTTTTCCTGATGGAATTACTCCCACCTGCGTTTTAACTGGACCAAATGATATATATATATATATATATATATATATATATATATATATATATATATATACGAGGTTTATAGTTCTTACTTTCTCACTTGGTGAGTTAGTAGAGGACCAAATGTTGCATTATGATTAAATTGGGCTTAATATGAACGATGGAGTAATTGCATATATATAAATATATATATATATATATATATATATATATATATATATATATATATATATATATATATTACAAAGTAATGTGCGTGACACTAGTTTTTATTCATTTCGCAATTGTCACAGACACTACCATGTGATATATATATATATATATATATATATATATATATGTATATATATATATGTAAGTCTCATTCCCTCTCTATATATAATCCTATACATACAACCCAGCTCTATCGTTGATATTGTACACTATTTAATAAGCCTGCGAAATTTGGTCCACAACTAACACTCCAAATGAGCGTGTATATATATATAGGTATTATTCAGTCAAGTTAAACCAGAATTTGGAGTAATTCATTCAGGACAAGAAAATCATTCAAAAGCCGAACATTTAAATTTTCCTGGTAGAGAGCTCGATGTAATTTATTACAGAGCAATATTTCTGTAAGAAAAAACCAAAGACCGGTTAATTTAGGATTATAAATTTATTTCCATCCTGTTTTTTTTACTTTCTGGTGTGAACCAAAAACACGAAGAAAAAAAATTTATACAGGACTTCTTTAGATCCGATGGATAATCAATTAAAAGAGAGTAGACACGTTGGGTGGAGGAGGAGGGAAAAGAGATTAAGGAGTTACCTCCTCGTTTTATTTAATTATATATATATATATATATATATACGTGTGTTTGTGTGTGTTTGTATGTGTGTGAGCCTGTATATATATATATTTATCTATATACACACCTGTGTGTGCATACACATATATTTCTGAAAGTCTTTTCACTTTGCTGGCGGGATTTAGTATACACAGTGTACCGTGAAGATGAGTAAATTATCCGTCAGAGATGAGTGTCCTGAGATGAAACCAGTCTACATCTGTTGGTGAGGCTCCCATTGGATTTATTTTGACAATATGAAATACCCTTTCATTGCCATTTACTACCATATTTACTTTGACCAGAAGTGGAAGTGACTGCTACGGTCCCATCTCCCGTTTGCCCAGTCGGCTGGGGCTGTAGAATACGCCGACTGCACTTTTGCAGAGGGGTAAGACACCCCCAGAAATGAGTGTCTTACATATGACACTAAACAATCTGATGGTGAGTTTCCAGAAATGATGGAGCTTTCGGGAATGCGGAGCACCCCTTAATTGCCATTACTCCCAGGTCCACTCTGGCCAGGCGTGGTAGCACCTGATAGGGCCCTATCTATGGGTTAAATAGAACTAACGGCATACTTATGCTAAACTGAATTGTTTGACTAAATTGATTAGTTTTAAATAAAAATGGTGTAATGGTTATCGTCGTACGAAATGGACACGGCGACATGAGTTCAAATCCTGAACGAGACTGATTGCATTTCACATAGCACTAATACCCTTGGGAAAGGTATGAATCCAATTATTTTCCCTCCAACTATGGGTAAATAGAAGGACAGACTGAGTTCTTCAGCCTTGGTGAGGCAACTAGTCTAGGAGAAGGAAAACTCTGAATTCAAACCTGTTAAACTCCGGTTAAAAATTGACCTTGTGTCATATCCTGCCCGAGCGGGGGTGTTGGGTAAATAGGAGCTTGAAATAGAAATATTTTTGACAATTAAACCTTACTTATATTTAAACTGCGTGCTTATACTAAACTGAAACCGTACTTATATCTAAACTGCAGGCTTATGCTAAACTGAATTATTTGAACTGGACCTGTTTTTTGACGATGAAACTGTACTTATACTAAACAGATTTGTTTTATATAGAACTGTTTTGATATTTAACTGTCCAACAGCTTGACTAAACTGAATTGCTTGAAATAGAAATGTTTTCCCATTCGTACTCATGGTAAACTGAATTCTTTGAAATAGAACTATTTTCATAAAAATGGATTTGGCGTTAAATAACATACAAAGGTTGATTTGCCATAAACCCCAAAAAATAACCAACTAACCCATCTCCCGTACAAATAACAATCTTTTCAATTCTATAGGGCTCTGTGTAAAAATGAAAAACAAAATTCTTTAGAAATGAATATACAAAAAATGTAAATATCAATTTACAATGAACAGAATGATTTAATCTCTAAGTGTATAACCTTAAACGAAATCAAATCAGATCAATCAATCAAAGCCTATGATCTGGACTATAAAAGCTTTTCAATTATGCAAAATCAACTAACCTTAGTTCAGTGATTATATTTCTAAATTACAACAGTGACTGCCTGAATTTCTACTTTAAAATTCATGGTGTGAACAAATTTAGAAATTACAATAATTCAGTTGTGGGTGAAAAAAACTGTTTTCCACATAACAGAGAATATGGATAGGACAGAAGCTTTAAAGATCGTGCATCCTTGTAAGAATTAAATTGAAGCAAATTATCATTTGAGACATCTGTTTTTTTCCTGAGTCAATATTTGTACTAAATGTTCTTTGACAAGAAGACACATTCCAAAATCAATCTGTAACGTACGGTGATATTAAAGCTTTGTTTTATTTTTCTTTAACTTTACCCTCTTGAAAATGGCACAGCTATTTCTATAGCAAGAGATTAGAAAAAAAATAGCCTGCTACCTTTATTCATAAAATAAATCGCACTGATACTGTACACATCACATGGTAAAATTATTAAAGAGTATGGCTAAATAACTATTTCAAGCGAGTTTGATTCTCACTGGGTGTCATGTGAAAAACTAAGCTTAGCCTTGTAAATTATGGTGAACAATGTCTCCATCAAAATGATAGGATTATCTATTTATGGATCGGAATTTCTATCTCTGACCAAACTGTAGTATCTGTGCGTGTTACTTTGGATCAACTCTACTTCAACATTGGATTAAAGGTTCTTTCCTTTGAACTGAGATTAAACTAAATCTGTTCTTCTTTTATTAGATTATTTTCTTTGGACTGAAGTCGACAAAATTAAACACGGACCTGAACCAGTGCAGTACAAAACCGTGGCAAAGTCTGTACTTCGTGAAAAAGAAAACCAGAGAAAAATTGATGGTATCCGTGTCATCAAAAAATAAATAAATAAATAAATAAATAAACAAATAAATAAAAAAAGGCAAAACGTCATAAGTAGAAATTCTCCGATAGAATAATCCTGCCAATTTGAAATTAAAATTCCATAAGATATTTTTTTTTAATTTATTTTTCCTTATTGATTTGAAAGTCTCAAATGTGTCTTCTGATATTGAAAGATATTTTCGAAATACATTTTTAAGATTATTTTTAAATTATGCTATTCTTCGAAAAGGTAATGCAATTTCTCACATAATTTATTTACATCAGCCGTTTATGATACAACAGATTTAAATCAGTCTATCAAAACAATTACGACGTTTTGGATTTAGTATAAAAAAAACTCCAGTTAAATTGCAAAACCACGAGAATTCAAGAACCATTAATAATCTACGAAAGTTGTTATGCCATTTAAAAGGAAACTAAGAAAAAGCTATTTCAAACGTTAAAAAGGGTTTTTTCGAGCTGTTTATCCCAGCTGTTTATCCAAAACATAAATAAATAGTGACACATTTGTTTTCTTCCAAGCAATTCCCTTGATAACACTGGTTTACAAAGAAATTGAGGCAAGCACAAAAATACCCGTTTTTACCTAATTTGAGGGTACTGAATTCAAATTTGAAATCCGTTTTTACTCATCATCTCTAGTTTTTTAGATATGCATAGTGTGCATTTTGTGCATATACGGTACATAAAGGCGTATATGAATTCAGGGTTAATTCTAATATTGTGAGACTCATGGCTTATTTTTTTACTTATTATGCACTAAATGTAAGTGATACCATTACTATATATATATATATATATATATATATAGTTATATATCATTATGGATTTTGACAGTTAAAACAGCAGGTCTCAATCCACACTCTGGCAGTCATTGGAAGAGGTTTTCTCGCAGGCGGCGCAGGAGGTTGGTGTCCCTCAACTATCGTGTTACAAATGTTTTGGGTTACTAAATATTAGTATTATATTTTCAAATGCACATTTAGTTTTCAACTTTGCTTTCAACTTTGCAGTCCCGATGGTTTGGAAAGAGCCGCGAAACCACGCAGATGATTGTTACTTTTGTTTAACTAACATAACTGGTTTCAATGCATCTTCTAGGAAAAAGATCAAATATCCCAACTTCGATCTGCTATGAGACCCGTTCCCCATTCAGATGATCTTCCTGTACCCACACCTCCAGTAAATAAGGATCTTCTTTCCTCATCAGATGAAGAAATGCCTTCAATGGAAGATTCTGCCGAGTCAATATCTTTGGGAAGATATTGAGTCTACATATTCAGGAACAAGTGGCAATGAGCCACATTGGCTCACTCAAGAAGACCTGAATGAACTTGCACGTGATTTGTATCTGTCAAAACAGCAGTCAGAGATCTTGGCCTCTCGGCTTAAACAGTGGAACCTAGTCCAGGAAGATGTAAGAATCACCAATTTCAGGAATCGGAACAAAGGCCTTGCTTCCTTTTTCGACATGGAAAACAAGGTGCTACTGCACAAACATACCTGGCTTGTTTGCGTCCCTTGGTTTGCCACATAATCCTTCAGACTGGCGTCTTTTCATAGACTCTTCCAAGTGAAGTCTCAATTATGTTCTTCTGAATAAATATCCCAGCATTCCCATTGCACACTGTCCATCTAAAGGAGTCCTATGGCAATATGGAGCTTCTTTTGTAAGCTATTAAGTACAGCGAGTACCAATGGAGTCTGTGTGGGGACCTCAAGGTCATTGGTCTTCTTATGGGTATGTAAGCGGGTTTCACAAAGTACTGTTGTTTTCTCTGTCTCTGGGATAGTCGAGCTGTATACCACTATTTAAAGCAGAAAGACTGGGGGTCCAGAAGCATTTTTGTTCCTGGCGAACACAGCCTCAAAGAGAATTCTCTGGTGGATATGAATAAGGTTCTTCTTCCTCCTCTTCACATCAAGCTTAGTTTGATGAAGAATTTCGTGAAGGCGTTGCACAAAAATGGTGCCGCCTTCCGACACTTGTCTACTGTGTTCCCAGGTCTTAGTGTTGCTAAGCTCAAAGAGGGCATCTTTGTCGGACCTCAGATCCGGGAAGAGCTGAAGGATACTGATTTTGAGGTGCTTCTTAACTTAAAGGAACTGAGAGCATGGGAAGCATTCAAGTCAGTCTGTAGTGGCTTCCTTGGTAACACACGCGTACCAGATTACCAAGCCTGTATTGAGAAGTTGCTAAAGTCTTACGAGGATATGGAGTGCCGAATGTCACTCAAGATTCATTTTCTCCATTCTCACCTCAACTTCTTCCCGCCAAACCTTGGGGCAGTGAGTGATGAGCATGGAGAAAGATTCCACCAAGACATTACGAAGATGGAGAGCAACTATCAAGGCAAGTGGAAGCCCGGCATGATGGGAGACTTCTGCTGGATGCTCTTGCGTGATATCCCGGAGGCAAAATACACCAGATCTTCTAAGAAAACACACTTTTCACTGTCTGTGGTACTCTGAATTGTGTAATTGTGTCATCCAAGTATATTGATTCAATCAGTGTTCTTTATCTATCCTGTTTTATCTGTTATAAGCTGCTGCAACTCTTGAAATATGCACATATATTCTCTGTTCATACTAAAAAGAGACTATTTAAAAGCCAGAAAATTAGAGGTGATAGAGCAAAACTATTTATAAATTTGAATTCAGCACACCCAAATTAACAAAAAACACCTATCCCCATTCTTGCCTCAGACCAACATTTTTTTTTGTATACCAGTGAAATAAGTCAGTAATCCATTGTTTAAATCCTTTTTCATTTTTTTTTTTTTTTGATGGTGTGAGGTGGCACATTCCTCTTACTTTAATGTTTGTGTCTTTAAGTCTTTACCTTTGAGATTATTTTCCCCTTTATGAAATAAGAATTAATTACACGGAACTCGAAGAATTCTGCATAAAGAATCCTGCTATTAAACAATCCATTTTTTTGGGGGGGATAAATTACCAGGATTGGCTACTGATTCGTCTGAGCAGTCGTCTAGACATCATCCCGATAAGCTGTGTAACGTTAGAAAGTAAGAAAAAGGAATCTTTTATTCCAGAGAGTACACCTTTTATTATTCATCCTCTTTATTTTCTATTCTGTTATCTCGAAAGATTGCCAACTAGAATTATCAAGAATAAGTGAAGAATTACAGAAAGTAATCGGCTCTTTCGAGATGACAAACCGATCATTGGCAAATCGCCATTGGTACTTGTAGCTATGAAATCTTACGAACAAAGAATGGGCTGTCGATTAAGTTAAAATCTACATTTCCTTTGCCTTGAAGAAGTATATTTAAAACGTACCAGATTTTGTAATAATTTTTGTTTTTAGGAAATATTGGTTGTTCAATTCTAAAAATCAAATATCTGAATCTAATCTGCTCTTTTTCCTAAATTTGTTTCGTCGGAGGTGGGAATATTTACTTATTTAACGACAGTAAAACCAATCTCTCCCAAATTTAGATGGTAAATCAAGGATGACATACAAATTGAGACTAGACGTTCGTCTGGTTTCATTAAGGGCATACCAAAGTTCGTAAATTATTTTATATCAAAGCTATCATTGTAGAACAACAGTGATACTATTAAAGCCATCGATCGGGATTAGGTGGAGGGTCCATACCTTTCCCAGATATATTAGTCTGAAAGGGAACGTAATAATCGGGCTGATCTTTCAAATTGATTACTTCCAGGTCACAATTCAATACTTTAGCCACTAAGCAATTAAGATACGAAACGAGTAAAATAATACACTGCTTGAAATATTCTCCTAGAAATAGTTAAAATTTCTTCACCTATCGACATTTTAGCCACACTTTAATTCTTTTTCAAGTGACTTGTTTTGATGAAAGAGAATCAAAAATCTCAAACTGGTAAGAAATTAAAATTCCTATCTACCAGAAATCAACTAATCGCCCAAACTCTGACTCTTGACAATAATTTAATAATGAAACGTTGGAATATTCACTCTTTTATCAATTTATTTATTTCGTTGTCGGCTGCCAACGACTTTAACTACAATCTTGGGTTGCATGTTGTTGTTATTCTGTTAGAAAAATGAAAAGATTCTTCAACATATTAAAAAATCTCCATGTCCACTGAAATAGGTGCTATGAAGATATGACCTCAAATATACCTGATAAAAATGGAGTGGGATGGTTGCACTTTATTATATTTAAATTTTAGAGGAAAAGTGGTTCAGTGAGGTATTTTTTTCTTAGAAGCAAAGTTAACATAGTGCTCTATAGGCGAGGCACCATGGATGTACAACTCTGACAATAAAACCGCCATCAGAAAGGATATGTCTAGGTTTGCCACTGGGTAATAGTTTCTAAGAGAGGAGAGCATAATACGAGCTATACAAGCGTATAGCAATGAAAACAATGGGAAGCAGGATAGTGGTTATTAAGAAAGGCGGATGAATCTAAAAACGGGTCAATAACGCACTTCACCAGACCTTTGAGAGTGAAACTTCATATGTTAACGACCAGGATCGCATAAGGGTGGCATAAATTGATGAGAAAAAATAACCACCATCATTCTAATTCAAACAATACTTACAAACCGTTTGGCTCTCTGACGGGTAAACAAGGGACAAGTTCTACTAAGGTTGGAACTCTGGCCCCAGGGTTAGAAAAATTAGATACAGAGCCCATACTAAAAATTATTTAGATATAAAACCTTTGATAACATAGAAAAATTTAATGGTATGATTTTAAATACAATAAAAGAACTGCCTAATCTTATAGTATCTACAACACAACATAATATAGATATCCTATGGAAGGAGGAAAGTTAATATTACCATAGTGAACTAAAACAAAAATACCATAATAACAATAATGGATAGGAATTTGTCTCGGCATCTGCATGACAAAACTACGTCAATCCTATCAATAGAACTTCTCAGTCCTCTTCCTTGAAAATCTCTAAATCGCATAGAAAGAATCCAACCGAGAATTGTGAGCAACGTTTAATGGCAAACCCCACATAACTGTCATCTCTTACTACGGTCCCACAAATACCAGTGAGGAAACTGGCATCACCACTCTCTATAAGGAGCCATCTTCTCTTGTCCGACTTATTCCCAAACACAAAGTTCTAAAGATCAGTTGAAACTTGAATGCTCATATAGGCAATAACGGAGATAACAAATTCTGCTTACACACCTTGTCAAACAAAATTGTTGAATATCAAATAGATTTCTCACTCGAGAATTGACTCGAATGCCTATTCATTAAATTCCATAAAAGAACAGAGAAAAAATTGACCAACACCTGCCCAAATACATCTGAAGCATATATTTATTATATATGCATAAAAAAGAAGTGGACGAATATTTTTGAACGGTGAGGCAAAATCTTCTTTTATAGGAGAATATTCTGATCATAGAATCGCCTCCATTAAAATTCGTTAAAAGCCTACGTAGAAATAGGAAAAAAATTTTTAATCCCAAATTTAATGGTTACCAATAGTGATAAAAGCAATCAATATGTTGTAAATGTAAAAACAAGACTGACAATTTTCAGAAGACATTTGAAATACATACTCCGAATGAAGGATATAAAAACATTGTTATTGCCCATATAAAAGCAGCAGCAGAGTGCATAGCAACTAAATCAAGAACCAAATGTGGAGTTCCTTGGAATCATTAGCAGTTTAAAAAAAAACGAGTTATCATGAAAAATATACATAATAAGATAAACACAATTTCCAATGCGTTGAATCTTAAAGTGCAGGGATAACTAATTCAAAGCAAAAAGAATAACCACAACCCATTCAAATCCAATTTGATAAAACCAGATATTTGGTAGAATAAATTACAATCATAGCATAGAATGCAGGAAATGAAGTAACCGGAAGGAAAAACGCTTGAAGAGCAAAGCTAAAAGCTGCCAAACAAAAAGAAAGCGATCAGGAGTCGAAAGGACATTTCAAGAATATGTTTGAAAGCTCTTATAAAAATAACTCATAAACCTATCTAAAATTTATTAATGGTCTACTAGAAATTAATCTAGAATAGTTTACAGAGAAAAAAACTTGAAACAATACAGAAAAACAATTTAAAAAATGAAAAGCAGTGGGCTATGATAAAATACCTCCAGAATTATGAAAACAAGAAAATTTGACGGCATTCTTCCTCCACTCTGCAAGACTGTCTATAAAGAAATCACCAAAGAGAAATCGACAAAAATTTGCGTCCATCCGTTCCCCAAGAAAAGCAACTTTGTAATCTCTAGAGAAGCATAACTCTTTCTTATTTTCAATCCTATACGGTCTGAAAGCGAGAAAATAAAAATCCTTCGGAGAAACTGATCACAGTTTCTGAAATTCTCTCGAATCATCGAAGATGAGGAGTAAAAAAAAATCTCCTGGCGACACTCTTCTCGAAGATTTCTCCAAGGGATTCAGTTTCATAAATAGAGAAAAGATGAAGCAAATAAAACTAGTATACCGTTTACCAAATATCCTTTCATTGCTCTAATGAAGCTTTACAAAAACAAAAAAATAACGGTTCGCTAACATGATGGCGACACCGACTTCTTCAATCTTGTCATTGGAGACTCTCAAGGACATGCATTAGCACAATACATAATCTGCTTAGATTTTTGTTCTTCGAACATCAGTTGATCTCATAAGATAAAATGCTTTCACACTAAAAAAGTCTGAAGCAGACGATGTCCCACATTATTTATGACAAACGCGGACTACACTGATGCTTCTCGCAAATACACTTGCCCAAGCCAAATACCTACTGCATACTCTATATAAGGCAGCTGGAGGAATTGACTTCTATATGAATGCAAATAGAACAAAGTTGATGTGTTTTAAACAAGAAGGCGCCATCTCCATTTTAAGTGGCAAGCCTCTGAAATAGTAATATAATGGCCGAGGGATTTCATTTTATGCCTTTGGGTTTAGTTAGGCTGAGAACCTTTCGGCTCAGTGCATGGCTTGGCTAGGTGCATCATGAACGCAGGTGTTCACGGGCACGCGGGGCGGACGTGTCATTTAGAGATGTCAAAATAAAAATCCCAGATAAGGGGGATGAGAATGACGTCATGCACCGGAAGCGTACGGAGGATTTTGAGAGATTCGAAAAAATCAGTTAGTTGAGTTCTGCCTCGGGAGAAGACGGTCGGCTTTCGCTTGCTCGCCGAAGCCTGGCCAGTGGCCTTGTGATGGGTGCCACACGTGTTGGGGAGGAGGGAAGATGGAAATGTCATCATAGAAAGATTGTTCATCCCTCTTCCTTATGTCGAAACCTTTAACTCAAAGGTAATAAAAGGTTTTGTACCTGAACTAAGAAGTCGTTAAGTGTTTTTCGTGCTTCGGGATTCCAATGTTTAATGTATATATGCTATGAACATCATATGTACGTTTCACACGTATCCGTATCATGGGTATGGTACAAAATGAGTAGAACAGTTCCCATAAAAATCTCTGTTGCATAGTCAGTGTTGTCTATGTTAAGAAATGAAACAGTCACCAACTTAACAGAATATCAACCAAGCGAAAAAGGATTACAAAAACTGACACGAGGGGTGTTTTCGTGGTGTACTGGTTAAAACGCTGAACTGCAGAATCGTTGTAAGCGTGTTTGAACTCCAGTCGCGCTATTACGTTCACTTGGGAAATGTATGAATCCTCTTATCCTTCCAGCTATAGGTTAAAAAGTATCACTACTCTTCTTCTTGAAGGATGGATTTAGTGCTAAATAAACCAAGAAGGTTGATATGCCATTAAACAACAAACACACAAAAACTGACACGATTAGGTGATCAACGGGTCATTGTGGAACCAACTGAAATTTGAACATATAAAAACATGAATTTGTCTCGCAAATTGCAACATTTTTATCGTATTTTAAATACAAACACTTCACTTAATACTTCTTTTTGTCAGGAAGAAAAAAAGCATTGTAAAATAGTGAACTTCAGCGTTCCAACAGATCAGAGAGGGAAAGATTAGGTTTGCTTTCTTGTCGGGTTATTTAATGCCAAAACCATCTTTGTAGAAGAACAGTAGTGGTACTATAGATTTGTGAAAAATCCTTGTTAGTTTAAGAGAATAAATATGGATACATGTAATAAAAAGGACATACGTTTTCATTTCTTTTCATTATAACTTAAATGCATGTATAAATTACCATGATGGAATATTGATTTTTTGATATAAATGAATGTATTCTAGATTGACAACAATAAAGAAGGGATAGTCCTCTATCAAAAGGGTTTAATGCTCGTCTCTCTAAAAAAAATTGTGTTCATTAAAATAGCGGTATAAAGGTTAAATCACACCCACTTAACCATTGCATAATCACCTAGAGGTTTTGCATCTCTCACTCTGATTCTGTCTGCCTGTCTGTCACGATATATATTTATGTGTGGGGATGGATTGTGTTCGGGATAGTGTGTGCAAATTAATTCAACCCTAATGCAGTTTAGGAAAAATTATATAAAGCATTTCTATTCACACCATAAATCATATCCCCTCCCATACAATGGGGACTGTTTTCGATAAAAAAAATTCGTTTGCATTCTGTAGACTCAAGAATTATGTCAGTTCCATTTTTCAAAGTGATATGTACATTTCTTATATATATATATATATATATATATATATATATAAACAAAAGGGATAAGACAAACCGGAATATCTATCTCGTGTTATTTATTTCCATGGTCGTTTTTAATTAGTTTCGACTTGAATTCATTGTCAGGAGGAAAGTGTTTGTAAAAAAAAGAAAAATGTTCATACAGTTTCTAAAAGAGACGCGCACACACACGCACGCGTGCTTGAATGCACGTACGCATACGCTTATAAACACACACACACACATACACACATAAACACACACGTTCATATACTCAAAAAAACACATACATACATACAAACATATACACTTATAAACACAGAGATACATATACACACGTAGGTATACATGTATACAAATGTGCATCAGGTATTGAGAACGATCGCCGAGAACGCTGTGGAATTACTGTTTTTCTGTAAGTAAACTATTTTCTTAATCTATATATATATATATATGTGTGTGTGTGTGTGTGTGTGTGTGTGTGTGTATGTGTGTGGGGGGGCAGCATTTTCTTTTTTTAAACAAGTTTGATTAAACAAGACAGACACTTTTCTTCAGCTTTTTTATTTTTGTTCAGTTCAAGTCTTCATATAAGTCGTTTGACATCTGGATGGAATGAATTCAATAAAGCGCCTTACTTTCCCTAAGTACTTTCGGCTCCAGCTGGAGATATCTTTATAAGAACAAACATTTGAAATGATAAACATAATGATAATCGTATGGATATATTTAAAAAGCGAGAAAAAGAACAAGTCGGACATCTCTCATCACCTTAAAATTCATTTGTGCCCCTCCTTCAAATACCGAAATATTCTAACTGAAAATACTTCCATATTCAAAGAAAAAACATTTACAAAAATTCCAAATTCTTGAAGATTACTATATAAAAGTTAACAAATTCTTAAACGCGACCAATATCGAATGTAGCACCAGCATTCTGAAATGCATTTAACTTTTTTACGACAATTCTTCCGCTTACTTTTGTAAAGTTCGTCTCTTTCGTAAATTTCCCTCCCGTTTGTTCTTAAGCAAGAGTTTGGAATTCAGACTATCAACACTCCATTAAAGAATAGAAAAGAAAAACCTAAAAAAAAAACCCAAAAAACAAACAAGGTTTGGTTTCTTTGTTTAATGGCATATCTACTCTTTTTAGGTTATTTAATGCCAAAGTCATTCTCCTAGAAGAACAGTAGTGGCACTATTTAACCCATAGCTGGGAGGATAAGGGGGTTCATACCTTTCCCAAGGGTATTTGCCCGAAAGTGAACGTAACAGCGTGACTGGAGTACGAACTCGCGTACTACGACTCCGCAGTCCATCGCTTTAACCATTACACCACGAGGATATGTGTGCGAGAAGACAAACACCAATAAATGCCTACATAAGCACAAAAAAACATAATAAACGTTTACATATAAACATTCAAATTCGTGCACTCGCATATATGCACACATGAACATAGACATATCTATTAATCGTCGCGCTTCCAGTAATTTTTTTCGTTATATGAAATGGAATCGCTGACCAAAGTTCAAGTACTGATGGGGGCTGTTCACTTTTTACTTTATGCTAATGAATTGAAAGAGGCCTGAATCAATCTATTCTAACACAACTACGTGTAAATATTAAGGAGGGATGTGTTGTTTTATATTTTTGGTAATGTAATCAATCAGTGAACATGAAGACTCGGAATTAAAATGCAGCCGTATTCAACTTAAAAAAATTGACAATGTATCACATCCGGCAAAGGAGACTCACAAACAAAAATACACGCATACACCGACATATTCAATAAACTTACACATATAAACATTCCCCACAAATATGCATTCACATATAATAAAACGTTGACATAGACCCACACCCAAAGTGACAATCGCACAAATATGCAGAGGTGTGTATTAGTGCATAAAAATCACACAAATACAAACACATTTATTGATTTACATTTTATTAATTTTCCAAAGGATCTATGAAATTCTGGAAAATAAGGGAGACAAAGCATTTCAGTAAATTTTATTATTTTATCAAGAACACATGAAACATCATCAACAAATTGTTTTTGATTTGTGCTTATTAATTTACGATTTCTATAAAAAGATGAAAACTTGCTTTAGGATTATGCTTTGAAACAAGTATAAAATTAAAGGTTTTTTGATTTATTATTACGTTACATGTCTATAAAGGCATTTTGTTCAGATTTGCTGACGTTAGGAAATTAAAAATATAAATAATGGTTAGGTTAAGTAAGGCCATGAATATATATATATATATATACGCAGTCACCTACAAATGTACAGAAATACGCACATATATATGCAAACATATATATATATATGTGTGTGTGTGTGTGTGTGTGTGTGTGTATTTCTGATTGTTTGTGTGTGAATGTATGTATATGTATTTTATGCATAACATATATATATATATATATATATATATATATATATATATATATTGTCATATTAGATTCGAGTCTAGTACCGTTCAAACTTTTCCCTCGTTCTAAAACCTGTGCAGTCTGGCGCAAAACCATTGCTCCGAGCGGCGTAATGTCTCGTTGCCTTTCTGCCAGTGTTCTTCATTCCCTCGAGTCAGAATCTTTCCATGACGCCCCGCAATCCTCGTGGTCACTCCTCCTGTCTATGTGTTGCACGTGGACAATCGTCATGTCCTGCTTTCCACCGGGGCAACACACTTGGGACTTCTTCTGAGGAAGCAACGTCCAGTTTGATTTAAGAAACAGGTGAACATCCTATTATGCCACCCACCCAACGTAAGTGGCATTTCCACGCGGGCATCATATTGTTTCCTTAAGGAAATTGGTGTATATCCTTTCATACCACCCACACAACTCTTTCATCTCCTCAATTGTCTTATAACGACAGCGTCTGAGCTTAGGGAATAACCAAAAGTCACAGGGAGGCTGAGGAACTGTCTTGATGCCCATCTTGGTCAAATAGTCTGTGACAAAGATAGAGTTGTGGACTGGTGCGTTGTCTTCGTGGAAATGCCACTGATCTGATTTGAGGAGTGCTGGCCTCTTCCGACGGAATCTCTTCCTGGACTCCCTTAAAACCTCAACATAGTAACCCTAACCCTAACCCTTTGGCCAATCAACTCGATTGTATTGACTTCCTTACTCCTCCTACATCTCCCATCATCCCTCACAGACTCCCAGCTTTCCTTGAATCTCTTATGCCCTTCAAAGACTGATGCACGATTCAAGCAAGATGCTCCAAAAGCAGTCTGAAGCATTCATTACGTTTCTGTGACATTTTTTCCAAGCTTAAAACAGAATTTTATTGCATACCTTTTTTCTAAAGTGTCCTCACGTCCAGATTGCATTTTTGAAATTCAACATCAGTGACAATCAGGTTTTAGAAGGATGTATTCCAATCGCTGCTGTAGCTGTTCATTTGAACCTGAAATCATAAAAATTGGTCAGTCATCTCAGAAGATGTATAGCAATAATAATAATTTTCAATGCCTGTACAAAAAAGTCTGGAAACTTATTGAAGGCTCCACTTACAACGAGAGAAAAGTAAATATATTATAGTTAACAAATGATTTCATATTTGGTATTTTTTCCTCATACTTGTGTAACACGTGTTTTGAATATTTCAGTTCTCACCAGTGGCGTTTGAATTTGGCAGAGTATAAAGTCTCTTTTATGATAAAGTATATTTTGGTAAGTCGTTTTGGTTTTTGGTTAATTCAATGTTTGGCGTCTGTTATTGTCCCATTGGAGTTTATTGTTCCTGAAGATTTTGGTTGCTTTGTCAATGAACCTTTTTGTCTTTTTCATTCTTTTTACCCTTTATCTATGTAAATTTGTATTTTTTTAATGTTTGAATATATACATACATATAAGTGTGTGTGTGTGTGTGTTCCGTCTTTTTGTGTGTGTGGATACACGTATATGCTTGTATACTTATGTATACATACACTCCCACACACATATTTTCACGTGCACAGGGTAGATTTTATACGTGTGAGTACGCATTTATCTCCATACATAGATTTGTTTTTTTGTTTGTTTGTTGTTTTTTTTTTTGGTTTTTTTTTTTGGCTAGTTGGCTTGTGTTTATTTTGAAATGTAAAGGGTTGTTCGTTGCTCTGTTTTTAAGGATTCGTAAATATTTTAATGTTATTTTTCTGCTAATTTGAATCACTTATTTGTTAATGTTACTGGGTATACTGCCCGGTGTAGGGTCACGCGTAATTCTGCAATACGTACCTGTCGGAGGTTTTTTGTCAGCAACAATGAATTTATTTCAGAGTATAGGTTTTAGAGCAAATTATGAAAATCGTTATGCTGCCTCATGAGAAAGACTTCTAAATATCTTCTCCGGGATCTGATAAAATCTGAATTTCTATTGGTGTTTTTTTCCAATGATTTCATATAGATTTATTTTAAGTATGCTGAGGCAAGGATGGAATATGTTTCTGCTATTTTGTTTGCGAGGGTTTGGATGTCATTTTTGTGGTCGAATTGGAAAGTGTTATTATTTCGGATAAGTTCTCTATAATCAGGTCTAGACTCGAGAAAAGGAAAATAAAATCACCACATTTTTACAGATGTTAAATTGCGTAATTTTTTTAACTCAGTATAAGTCTATATAACATTTTATTTCATTTAAATTTCAGTTAAGAGGAATCTCATAGTATTTTTTTACGCAGTTAAAAATTTCACAGTTCACATTTCGTCAGCAACCAATTATGAAATTTTTGCTCCGCCAATATCGTCTCGTCTTAATACATTTCGGAGGCTTGCAACAATTAGAATATGGTTACTTTTATTTATATGAACTATTTTATTTGCGTTCATGTAATTGCTCTAGGCTTTGAAGTAGGGATTCTGTTTCGGCTGGTGTATTTACGAGACGAGCTAGATCACCTTCGTAATGTACCTCTGTCACAGATTTTGCGGGATACCGTCTGCTTCTAAACCTTTCTAATAAGAAACATTTGTTTTCTTTTATTGCATCGTCTGATAGTCTAGGCAGATTATGAACAAATATGGTGCTGACCCATCTCCTAGCCAAACTTCAGTGACAATTTCGAAAAAGTTAATGCTGCAGTCAGGTGATCAAACTATTGTTTTTGTTTTTATAAAGCATTATTATAGCAGTTACAGTTTCTTTCAGGAAACTACATATTAGTTGTATTTCTGACATCTTTCATCGGTGTATGGAATTAGATGCCTTGAGAAAATCCATAATGAATTGTGTTCTAGATTTTATGCACATCATCTTTCAAAAGAAGAAGTGATGGAACAATTTCTTCGAAAGCCGTTCTGATTTTTCTAAGAATTTTCTCGACTTCAGGTCGGATATGATTGTGAAGTAAATTATGATAAACCTTACGAGCTACAGCAGAGTTATGTCTCGGTAGTTCCTCGTGATTTCAAAGTTGCCATTCTTGGGAGAACGGAGCGGTGCCACCTTTCGTCCATTTCTCTGGGTTTTTTTCTTTATGAACAGCGTTGCATAATCTAATAATTATGTTGTCAAATTTTCTTGTTTTCCATACTTCAGGGATCATTTCAAGGAGGTCTGCTGCTTTTCCTGTGCAGTTTCTTGAAATGTTATTTTCACTTCAAATGTCTTTCTTCATGGCTAACAGCTTTTAATTTTAATTTTTTAATTTTTGATTTTTCGTTTGAAGTGCTCTTCCTAAATCTCATTTCATTTACTGTATGTCATGCTAATCATAAATGTCTATCTTCAACTGATTTTCTAATTTTATTGATTTGCCTGGAATATATTGTAATTATTCATTTGAATTTTTTTTAGTATTTGTTGGATAGTTCCCTTAGCTCTTTCTTAATTTCTTAGCTCTTTCTTAATTATGTGAGGGTGTTTTTTCAGGTCATTTCTTTTTCTTAAATGCTATTGATTCTTGTAGAACTTTGTATCTTGGCTTAGTTGGTTTGTATTCAGCTGCTTCTTCTATATGTACATCATTTTATTACCGTTTATTCATTTTTCCCCCACAGTTGATAAGTGAGTCTCAGTTATAGCATGTGATTTTAACGGTTTGTTTAAAATTTCTGCGTAGACCCAGGCGTATTTTTGCCGAAAGGACTCTGTGATCGAAAGGTAATTCTTAAAAAGAGGAGTATGATTCAGAGTTCAAAACACAATTCATCCGCTTTTGGTTTATGAATATAGAATCTAGTTGTGCTTCTGCGTTATTTTGGTGGATGTAGGGCCATAGTTTTCCTGTCTTTGTCATAATTTATTGATTACGCTTAAAAAAAAACTCTTCTAGAGTGAAATATTTCCTTGCCATTCGTCATTTCTTGTTTGGCAAGTTATGTAAGCAGAATTTGTTACTTCTGTCAATGTTTATTTGAACATGCCTATCTTTAATGTTGCATTTGAGAAAGTGTCAAATAAGGGGAGTTGTAAAAGTTGGTGATATTCGTTCCTTCCCTGGCTTTACTGGGACTGTAGCTAGATCATTTTCCAGGGTTTGCCATTAAATGTAGCACATACAATTCTTGGTTGGATTCTTTCGAAGCTATGTTGTGATTTTAAGGTATGAGGACTGAGAAACATCCCTGCACATCCTGTGGAAGCATCGACAGTGTTTTTTCCATGCTGATGCCGAGACAATTGTCCACCTATTACTGGTATCATGGTATTTTAATTCTAGTGCACGCATAGAATGACTATATCATGTTCAACTGATGATGCTGTTAACTTGGGTTACTAGTTTATTGTGCTTAAATTCCAAGTGTTAAATATCGCGATGTAAATAAAGTTTTTGTATCTTTGTAAATTGAGTTTTGCTTGGGTTTGTGGTGTGTATTTTTTTTTTTTTTACACTGGGACCAAAGATCAAACCACAGCAGAACGTGCTTCTTTTTACCTTCATGAAGGACGATGAAATATTTATGTATGGTTTAGATTAAAGTTATGGTATTCTTTCGTTGACTGATATTTCGTTTTTTCTTATCAATGGGCGCCACCCTTAGAGATTAGTTGCAGTAGTTTCCTGACTGAACAATTTGATCTTGGCCGTTTACCGATAAATTTCTTCCGCCAATATCTTGTAAATAGCGCTGTTACTTCTACTTTGAATTCCATCCCCTAATTTCACATCCACCATGCTGCATTTCGTGGTTTTCATTGTTATATGCTTGTGTGGCTAGTAAATTACTTTCCTCTTCAGAGAATCTAATCCAGTGACAAGTTGGAGCAGTGTAGCTGAGTTGTTATGGCGGAGAGAGAAAAAAGTATCCCTTATTTTCCTTAAGTTTTAACTCCAACTATCCTATTTTATATGTGGGATGATCTCATTCAATCATTACACTTCGACAAAATCATTCTGGAGAAATCTATTCGAAATTTTCAGATGCGAATGAAATATTCTTAATTTGATGGAATGTTTTTTGCTTTATTTCTGACTACTTATATTTTTGCTATCTTTAATGTCTTTCTGTAAGAGTGACTGGTGGCAAAGTGGAATATATATATATATATATATATATATATATATATATATATATATATATTAATCTAAATTTTGACTGATAAGGCAATTTTAAAAAACTCAGACACATTTCATAAATTTAAAAAATAAATTACGCAGCAAATCAGTTGTCAGATTTAGTTATTAATTCATTTGAGAATATTGATTTTGTAAGCCAAAAATGAAAAAAAAAATTACCGTTTGATTGAATTCGGTCATCTCAGCGGAGAGATTAGCAAGTATTTGTATTTCTACGTTTTTTTAGTTGCGTTTATGGTGGTAGAGACAAATTACACTTCCAAGTGTTCCTCCACTAATAACTGGTGGTGGGTGGAAAACTTTTATTTTATTTAAATTTTAACTGCTAAAATGTTACTACTTAACCAGTAGCTGGAGGAATTAAGGGGTTCATGTCTTTTTTATCAGTCCGGAAGTGAACGAAAGTTTGCGACTGGAGTTCCTTTACGACGATGTCTCCATCCAATTTTCCACTGGGATTCATCTTCAGTCTTTTTACTTCTAATACAGATATGAACGAAGGAAGTCTTCAGTTTCGGATATCGAACTAAAACCGCGGAAAATATGCCAGAAATTTGATTTTTAATGCGATTAGATGAACAGTTAAATTTAACTAACCAGGACACAAAAATTGGTCAAATTTATCATAATATTTATAGTGTAGAAAACACATCTTTAAAACTGGAATTATTTTAGAACTTAAACAAAGAAACTGGTCGGCATAAATTTGTCTATTAGACACACGAAAAGATACAAACTAAAAAAAGAAAAATGCTCTATTATAGTAAGATCTTTATAAAATACAAAAAAAGTGATTTTCTTTGGTAACTCAATAGAAAATAGGCCCTGTAAAGGAATAATACTCATATAATGCTGTTTTCCTTCATTATCATCCACTGTTTTATATTGTGCATGAGATTTGCAGCACCAAATGACTATAAAATGTGTCTGCGAAAAAATTAAGTTTGAAGTATCTATATTCCAATCTTGTTTTAAGATAAGGAAAAATTGTAATACAGAATAACAGACATTTCTAGTAAATCGGAAGAGACTCTTAAATTTCGTCACACCTACATATTAGTACATATATATATATATATATATATATATATATATATATATATATATATATATATATATTAAGCTAACATATAATCGTATATATATGTATACATGTATGCATATATATTTAAGCTTACATATATATATATATATATATATATATAAGCATACATATAATCATATATATATATGTATACATATATGTATATATCTAAGCTCACACACACACACACACAAACTAACACACACACACATATATATATATATATATATATATATATATATATTCTAAATGTATACGTTTGATTTATTTTAAAGGCATATCGATCTTTGGGGATAATTTAATGCTAAAACCATCCTTGTTGAAGATTAGCAATAGAATTTTGTATCCTGTAATTAGGGGGATAAGATGATTCATACTTTTTCTAAAGGAATTAGTCCGAAAGTGATAGTCATTGCACGACTGACATACGAACTCATTAATTCTGAGGTTGTAGTCCATTTTACCTTAGCAGTTACATCGCAGAGACTCTTCTGTCTATCTCTATGCGTGTGTATTATGGATGAATGGTATACGAAATATATTATCACGTTGCAGAAATTCCGGGATAAAATATTGAATCCATTAAAGATGGGACTAATTAAACTTTCTGTATCAAGTATTTGATAATATTAGGTTTCTCTGCAGGTGCTTAAAAGAGAGAAAAAAAAAGGAAAAAAAAAATCCGAATGTCTTTTAAGTGATAATAGCTTTAACGTTGCTCTTTAGCGGTTATTTTTCTGAGGACAGTTATAAAACATTAAAATTTTAAATCCATAGCTTGAATTCTATATTCATTCATTTTGTATGTATTTAAAGGGATGATTTATCTTTAATCTTATTTCACAAACTCGTCAATTTCTCTTTTTTAATCAAGGAAACCAAATAAGAACTGTGGTATTATTTACATGTTTTTGTATACATTCATGCACATAAGAGAACGAAATGAGAAAAAAAAACAAACAAACAAAACAATTCAATTCCTCGAAACATTTTGCAAGTATAATAGAACGCAATAAAAACGTTGCGTAGAAAAGGTATTCAGTGACAAACGTCTGGTTTTTCACATTATTGTTATAAATGCATTATCATCAGCAAAGAAAAACGCGCTGGCAACGTAGAAGCAAGTTTTCTGTCTCAAGAGAATGTATTAATTATTTAGCTAAATCCATTAATATCTCTCTTGTTGCACTTTTATAATAAGCCATTCAGAAATGATCAGCATATGTTGAGAAGTATTATGTTCAATACGTATTGGCAGACGTATGTATATTTCAAATAATTAATCCAGATGAAACTGGAGGCTTTGAGATTTAATACCAACAACTGGGTGTCCCGAGTAAAGGACCATTTCGAATCGTGTAAACAGATTTATGTAGGGAAAACAGCATTTAAATTGCAAAAAACTTGAATAAACTAAATTCCAATGTTAGTTTCTAAAGCAAAATTTTGAGGTATTATCTATTAATCTATAACGTTACATGACTTGACTTGTAACGTCGGTGTGTTTTTACATACAATCAAACTGCTTATATCATCATCCAACCCTGTGAAACTGAGATTAAATACAATTAAATATGTAGTAAGGCGTGCAAACCATTATTCCAGGGCAATCGATCTCCAACATTCAACACTGAAAGGAAAAACTAAGCCTTTTTTTATTTAATTGTTTTAGACACACACACCAATACGCCTCACGTCTTGCTGCCTGTATGGATTTAACTCTCTCTGTCTCCCTCTCTCTATCTCTCTGTCTCTTTCACTCGCCATTGGTCTCTATCATCCCCTTTTAGTAACAGGTCTTTTAAACTACACCTTGTGTCCATACTGAGCTGTTGCAGATAAGTTCCAGTTGGTCGTCCAACACTTGCACGTTCGTGTAAAGGGGTGTATAGCAGAACGTAGCTATTGAACCTGTCTTTTCTTCTTCAGCAGTTTACTGCATGTCTTGTTCGTCTTATATATTTATCTGAAAAGGCATTCAATTCAGATTTGTAGACGTTAAGAACTTGAAAACGTAAAAAATATTAATAGTAAGGTTAAAAAAAGTTTATATATATATATATATATATATATATATATATATGTATATATGTATTATTTAATTGTTTTACAAACATGCATTTAATTTAATGGTTTTTCACACACACACACATACATATATATATATATATATATATATATATATATATATATATATATATGTAGTGTAGTCGGATGGAAACTGAAACCTGGTTAAGTTGTCACTATAAATGTATTTCGGCGGAGAGTATTATCTGACGAGACGGAGGGTATAGTAATATTCACCGAAATAAATTCCTAATGACAACTTAACCAGGTTTGGGTTTCCATCCGATTTCACTATATACGCTCTGAATGGGAATTTTATTATATCCCTGTGAAGGAATAAGGGATTAACAATAGCCATACATCGATCACTCACATATATTCCTCATATATTCTATCAGATAATAATCCACACACACTGTGTTCGGACGCTAACTGGATATTATATATAATATATATATATATATATATATATATATATATATATATATATATATATACGAGGGACATAAAATAAGTTTCCAGACATTTTTTGTATGAGCATTTAAAATAGTCATAGATTTAAGGTTCAAATGAACTGCTACAAAAGCAATTGGACTACACCCTACTAAAGCCTGATTGTCATAACTGGTGAATTTAAAAAATGCAATCTGATATTTTAGAAGAAGGATATGCAATAAAATTCTTTTTTAAACTGGGAAAAAGTGCCACAGAAACGTATGGAATACTTCAGACTGCTTTTGGACCATCTTGCATGAATCTGGCATCAGTTCTTGAGTGGCATAAGAGATTCAAGTCTGTGAGGGATGATAAGAGGTGTGGAAGGAGTAAGGGAGTCAATATAATGGAGTTGATTGGTCAAAGGGTTCGGGTTAGGGTTATTATCCTAAGGTTTTAAGGGAGTTCAGGAAATCGGGTCAGTGGCATTTCCACGAGGACAATGCACCAGTCCACAACTCCATCCTTGTCACAGACTATTTGACCAGGATGGGCATCAAGACGGTTCCTCACCCTCCCTATAGCTAATACCTTGCTCCCCGTGACTTTTGGTTATTCCCTAATCTCAGAAGCTGTCGTTATGAGACAATTGAGGAGATAAAAGAGGCTGTAACGAAGGTCATTGACACGCTCACAGAAGATGACTTTCAAAGTGCCCATTACCATTAATGATCCTCGTATATATATATATATATATATATATATATATATATATATATATATATATATATATATATATATATATAAGGTGGGGATAACACCTTTATGCATCCTCAGAACATTACATTCCAAGTTTGGTAAATTAATTAAACAATAGATTGTTGTCAAAATGAATAAGTGTCGTATAAGTATGATAATAGATAAGTTCTTATTAAATACAGTAAATATATGTAGTAATTTACAAAAAAATAGGATAGTTTGAAACCAAGATAAGTGTAGAGGGTTTAAATTACGATCGAATTTATTAACAATACACCGGTCACAGCATATGTAATTTTGAAAAAATGATGACAATTTTATTAAAACAAGTAAATTCTTTAATGACAGATTTTTTCTTATAAATTAAGCTACTTCTTTCATGACTATTTTCACAAATCGAGTCACTTCAATAACGAAGATCTTGATTAAAAAAGCTACTTCCATGATGAAGTTTTTTTTTAAATAGTTACTCTTATAATATCAATTTTGATAAAACAAGTTATTTCTGTAAAGGCGGCTTTTCATAAAAGAAGATACTTCTATTTTGCTGATTTTTATAAAGATTTACTTCTATAATGATGGATTTTATAAGATAAGTTACTTATATAATGACGAATTTGATAAAACAAGTTACTTATATAATGACAATTTTTATGAAATAAGTTACTTCAAAAATTATGTTTTTCATCGTCCGTAATTATGAGATCAGAAGTTTACAACTGCTAACCGAATAATCGAAAGTTTGAACATTAATCTACAGACAATTTCATTTGGGTTGAATTGCTTGTTTTTACAGCATGTCAACACTTGTTGGATTATTTCATAGAAAAATAAGTTTTTTAGCAAATAATTAGGTCATTTCGAGTTACAATTCCAATTTAATACTCATATGTTTACACAGTCTTATATTTTCAAGTGTTTCTATTTAGTAATAATTTGTATCTTTAAATACTTCATGCCATCATATAGATTGAAGGATGTCGTAATATTTTGTAATTAATTATCTCTTCAAGTAAAAATTCTTTATATGAATAATTGGTGCACAGTTATATAGTTTTAAGTATACCTATCTAATACTAATAATTGTCAAATCTAACTCATTGATGAAACATTAATGGGTACTACCATTCCAGGTTAGAACTGACCTGGGAGTTATAACAACAAAGAGCTAATTTCCACTCCTCAGAGGTCCTACACTAGACGCCGTTTTAATTTTAACTTAGCTTTATTTAGTCTAGCACTGACACCCCACATAGCTTATGATACTTGCTGTTCCAAGATCATCAATCAAGTACTAAACAGGCCCATCATTGCATAATGATAGAGTGGAAACTTGTGATTTAAAGGTGACTTAAGCGCGAGTTATTAATTTTTAGTTAAACTTAAACGAGAGAAAGTAATTCTTATCTGTGTTTACTGTCTTTAATTGAACATATTAACGAAGGACCGCTGCTGAAGTAAATGTTTATAAGTACACAGAAAAATACGTGTGTATCTGCGTGTTTGTATATATGTACATATTTAGGTACGTAAGTAATAGAATCTTAGTGTCTGCAGCGTCTCTTTAATCTTTTCTGATGACATTTCAACCGTAAGCGCTCGTCTGAATTGTTTTGACATCAATCTATTCTTAATTAGCTCTTTTAGGTCTTTAGGAGAAAATCGATTCTTTAAATGAATCTGATTTATTTTACCCCCGAGAATCACCAGAATTAATGAATCTCTAATCCAAAATCCATTGACACTAATGCGAGAGATGCTGATTAAATCCATCCAAGCCAAAAGGCGGCAAATAACGTATAAATATCGCCCGTATAAATATGTATTCTACTTCACTTAAAGTAAATAAACAGCAAAAAAAAAAAAAACAAAAAAAAACAAAACAAAACAAACAAAACAAAACAAAGCAAAAAAACAAAAACAACAAAAAACAAAGAGTACACCCCATTTCCTGGTTAATAAAACAAGGAAGTTACTGTTATGGCAATATAGACAATACTTGAATCTGTCTGATCCTCGTTATTATAGCTATATTAAATTTATATATATATATATATATATATATATATATATATATATATATATATATTGTAAAAGATTCCATCATTATGTTGCTTCTTCCATCTAGGAAGAAGTGAAGGGTTCCCATTAGAAATTCATAATCATCTCCGTTGTGTTGAAACTTGAATGATTAAAAAAACGATAATTAGGACAATGCAGACCCCTTAAAATTAGGATTTAGTCAAACATCGAACCTGACCTTCATTTCTTCTCTAAGTTGCAAAAATTCAAGGTTTTCTGAGCATAGCGGTTTTTGTAGTAATTAATGAAAACGATGACATAAGTTCAAATTCGGGACGAGGCTGATTACTTTACATTCTGCGCAAATGCACTTACGAAAGGTATGACACCACGTATTCTCTCCCAGCAACGAGGAAATAGTACGACAGGCTGGATTCTTTCGTCCAGAAAAGGCAACCAGTCTATAAGAAGGAAAAATTTTTAAATCTATACCAGCTGTTCACTCTTGAAAGGGACCTTCTATCACACCCTGTTCGTAGCGGAGGATTCAACTAAATAAATTTTAAGATCTCATTAGAATCTCGCTGTAATATGTTGTTTTTTGTTGGGTATCAGTTTCATGCAGACATTCAAACATGATGATAATTTCAGTTGTATATAGACATAAATCGCATATTTTACAAACTAAGCAAGGGAACGTGTTTTTATACTGTTAATAAATCTTTATTAAAAACCTCTGACATTTAATATGACTACAATAGCATTTTAGCTATTGTATTAAAACTTGAATTCTTCGGTTAAAATGTGAAACTAAGTGCATCAGTCTGTTGATTGAAGAATAAACATTGATTTTATGCAACGATTATTTATTCGTCACTCTAATTACCTTCTGTCACAATGCAATTAATTAAGTGAATCATATTGATCAAACTGTATAGTGAGAAAATAGACAAAAATTCAGTAGATAAATCCTTGTCTCTGTATGTGTATATAGATCTATATATACATATATATCTCGTATATATATTGACTTCCACAGACAGATTGTTTCGTTATATCACAACTCTTAACTGAGGCTAGACACGTAAAACGCTTGAAGATGGGATCGACAACCCGCCCAACTTTATGTTAGATTTAGAATCATATCGCTAAGCCAGCAAGCGATCCACGTCAGCTCGAGAATTATAAGGCATTATGTAGTAGCAGTCGTTTACATCTTTGCCTTACTGGATACCAGAGTGCTCAATTCATTCGAAGAGCTTTGCATTATGCGAGTGGCAGGTGTAAATTCCTTCGCCAGATTCTTCAACCTCCGTGGGGTAGCATATATATATATATATATATATATATATATATATATGAAATAAATATATATATATATATATATATATATATATATATATATATATATATTATATATATGAAATATATATATATATATATATTTCGTATATGTATATGCATATATATATATGTATGTATATATAATCTTTTTCTGTTGTTAAGAGCAAAAAGGGAATAACTCTCAGCAAATGAAAATTTAATCACTGACTTCTGAGTATAAAGTACACAAGGGCATTAGTGAAAATGTTATTCAATAATTGTGACGGAACATTACCTAAGATAAAAATGCACATTAAACGTAATATATTGTCTATCGAAATGGGTGTTAAAAGTAATTTAAGACATAATATTTGAAAATAGATCTGCTGCTGTACCTGCTATTATTATTATCATGGTTAGTAAAAATTCGCCCACATTTTTATCAACAAACAGATCACTCAAAGCTGATCAAAAAGCCAGACGGTCTGATACTTAATAAGAAAACAAAAAAAATGTCGTTTGTTGCATATTTTCATGTTTCAGCGAGTCAAAGAGTGATAAGAAAAGAAAGCAAAAAGATTCACATATTCTTGGATCTGACAAGAAAGCTGAAAAAGCTCTGGATCATAAATAGTGGGCGCTTTAGGAACAGTTTCTAAGGATTTCGAAAAGAAACAGGCAGATTAAGAAATCAGAGGAAGAAATGATACCATCCAGATTATTTCATTGTTAATATCGACTAGAATACTCAGAAAAGTCTTGAAAACCTGCGAAGACTTCCTGTCATTCAGACTCTTGCTAAAGATTACAGCTAATAATAATAATAATAATAATAATAATAAGGACCATATGAATAAATGGCATATGCACAACCCAGCAACTGTCCTGGAGAATGCCACACATAAACTCCTATGGAACTTTAACATACAAACTGATCACCTCATCTCGGCCAGAAGGCCGAACCTTATTGTAATCAACAAAAGAAAAAGAGAACTTCCAAAATTGTGAACTTTGCTGACCTGGCTGACAACAGAATAAAAGTGAAAGAAAGTGAAAAGAAGGATAAGTACCTGGATCTTAATGGGGAAGGTGACAATCAAACCAATCCTGATGGGTGCTCTCGGTAGGGTCACCAAAGGATCATTAAAGGGACTGGAGGACTGAGAGTATAGAGGACGAGTGGAAACCATCCAAAATACTACCTTACTGAGAGCAGCCAGGATAGTGAGAAGAGTCCCGGGGACTTGAGGAGACTTGCTGTCACTAAACTCCAGTGAAAAACCATCAGCTAAAACTGATGTGAAAAAACCCTCAAGGAGTAAACATAAAAATAATATTAATAATAAATAACCAGAAAACAAAAATGGGAAGAAAAAGAATTGTATGGATATTTCAAGCGACTAACAATCTTGCACGAGAAGAATTGGACATGGCTAAGAAATGGAAACTTTATGAAAGAAACTGAATCTTTTTTGATAGCAGCACAAAACAACGTCATAAGGACTAACAATTTCAAAGCAAGAATAGAGAGGTGACAAAAAAATAGCAGATGTATATTATGTGGTAATAGAGACGAAACGATCAATCACACGGTAAGTGAATGTTGTGAATTAGCACAAAAAGAGTTTAAGACTAGACACCACTGGGTGAGGAAAGTGATCAACCGGGATGGTGCAAGAAGTTTAAATTTGACGATACGAATAATTGCTATATGCACAGCCCAGAATCAAGGATTATGAGTGACAAACTGATCACCTAATCTTGGCCAGACGACCAAACCTAGTGATAAACAACAAAAAATAAAAAAAAAGAAAACCTGACGAATAGTGAACCTTGTCGTCCCGGCAGGTAAAACTGAAAGAAAGCGAAAAGAGAGATTAGAACCAAGACCTTGATAGAGAAATGAAAAAAAAAAATACCCAAACAAACCAAGGAACATGAAAAGTGAAAGTGATACTAATTGTAATTGGTACAATCGGTACTGTTTCAAAAGGATTGGTACAGGGACATGAGGACTTGGAAATAAGGACGAGCAGAGGCCATTGAAACTACGGTATTGTTAAGATCAGTCAGAATACTGAGAAGAGTCCTGGAGACTTGAAAAGACTCACTTTCATTCAACTCCAGTGAGAACCAATCAGCAAACGCTGGTAAGAAAAATTCTCAAAAGTGTTAAATTACATGAACATTAACTGTGAAATATTTTTCGTATAGCTCTAGTACCTCTCACCATGAAACATAAAAATATAACCAATGGATATAAAACTACTATTAAGAAATAAACCGCTTATTGTATATGAAAAATCTCAAATTATATGCAAAATACAATGATGAAGATGGTCTATAAAGCACTGTAAAAAGATTTAGTATCAACACAGGAATCCAATTTGGTCAGGTAAATTTGCGAACTTCACATTTAAGAAAGGCTTGCTGGTAAAAGCTAAAAAAAATCACTCGGGATATTAACACGGAAATTACAGTTGCAACACAATAAAACCTATAAATAATTAGGAATTAATTAAGCGAATGGTATCAACCATCCTATTAATACAGAAAATTAAAAGAATTCTATTGCAGAATAAAAGGTATATTAAGAATAGAATTGAAGGCAAAAATAAAGCTATTGCAATTATGAGCCTGGAAATACAAATTCTGACATAGACTTTAATATCATAAACTGGACGTACGTTAAAATGATAAACAAATGAATACTAAAGATTGGAAACTAATAACCTGCCACAGAATATATCAACGAAGAGCAGATATGGAACATCAATACTTTAAGAAATTGGAAGTAGATTAATCTAATAAAACAACCACTATAGGATTAAGGAAATACTTAGACGCTACATATTGAATGTTACTGTTAGGAAACACACACGAGAAGCAAAAGATAAAATATTCAAATAGTAAAGTAAGCAATAAATTTGCTAACCAACTGGACGTCACAATAAAAGAAAAGGACATAAAATATAAAGTAATGGAGGCAACAAAAACATGAAGAAAGAGTTAAAAGAGCGAAAACTAAATCAATTAAAAAACACCTGAAAATAAAACCCCTAGATAGACTATAAGTTCAAAGAATTAGAAATCCTGATATAGATATAGTAAAACTAATCGATGGTTGAAAAATGCTGGACTGAAATTGGAAACAGAGGCGTTAGTTATAGCAGCAGAGAACACTGGCCTTCCTTTTAGGAACTAGATGGTAAATATTATAAAACAAATGAAACCAAATAAGTAGATTATGCAACCAAAAAACTGGATCAATTGATTACTTAGTTTCCGCTTTCCTTGTTTTAATACCAATAAAATCTGAATAAAGATAATGATCATAAAATATGGATAAACGAAATGATAATAAAATATGAATAAAGTAAGGATAATAAAATTTGAATATGTTGTAGTTGTTGACCCGAAGGCTCCCTTTTCAAAAGCTATCACATCGAGGTGTAGTGAAGGGCGCCATCCACTCCCTGGATAAAATATAAATATAGGTAATGATAATAAAATCTGAATAAAGGTACTGATAATAAAATATGAATAATCGAAATGATAATGAAATATGAATAAACGTAATGATAATAAAATAGTAATAATTGAAATGATAATAAAATAGAATAAATGTAATGATAATAAAATATGAATTATCGAAATGATAATAAAATAGGAATAAAGGTAATGATAAAAAATATGAATAAGTTGTAGTTGTTGACCTTAGTCGAGGGTGACCCGAAGGCTCCCTTTTTAATAGCTATCACACCAAGGCGTTGTGGAGGGCGCCACTGCACTCACTGGATAAAATATAAATATAGGTAATGATGATAAAATATGAATAAAGGAAATGATAAAATGTAACATTCATCGGAAAGTGTATAAATAACGTGGAATTTTGGATGGTGAAAGATGGTATAAACCCTCACCAGATGCAATGACAAAAAGAAAAAGAAATATTGGACTCTGGGGCTTTTTTTATCTAAACAGATAGAAAAACAAAGGGCAGTAGACCAGGTAGGGTCGTTAAGTACTGTAAAAGATACAAAAACAACCCCCCCCCAAAACGGGCCTTCCTATGATAATACAAGTAGATAATAGCATATCATTAAAAGAAGATAATAGAATAAGTATATACAAAGACGTGGAAAAAATCGTGAAAATGCACCACTTTAAAAGTACCACCATGCTAGTAATAATGAGAGTCCTGGGTTGGATCAAGTAGGGACAGATAAAAACACATTAACTTGATAGTTGGCAGTCTAAGCCTATATGAAATACAAAAAATGCTGTTTGTGTAACTGCTCCGCTATTGATGAGAGCACAATGCATGTGATGAAAAAATATCACCGAAAAGAGGCAGAAAAATTTAAAAAAAAACGAATGAATAAACTAATTAAAAGATAAAAGAATAAATAAATAAAGTGATGAAATAAATATGCAGATAATCACGACCTTCCGTTACTCAAGGTCATTGGCATAGATCCAGGGTAAGATTGTAAGATGCCGAAAATAAAAGTGAAATTAATAATAATAATAATAATAACAATAATAATAATAATAAAAATTTGATGAAGAAAGTACTATCAATGTAACGGAAAAGAAGCAACAAAAAACATATATATAGAATACATTTCATCATTAACATCTCTCATCCTTGATCTTGGGTAAAGACACGATGAAGGATTGTAGGAAACGGAACATAAATCTGATAATAATAATAATAATAATAATAATAATAATAATAATAATAATAATAATAATTATACAAAAAAGTATTCACTGTCGGGGTAGCAGAGAACACCAGTGAATGGAATTAATTCTGAATTCTAATTAAGGAGAAAACAGTTGATGAGATACACCCACTTGGAAATAAAAGAAACAATTATATAAACTCAGTTTTTGTCGAAAAATAGACAGTCATACAGGAGTCACAGAGAGTCAGACAGACTGAAGAAAAAAGGCAGTGAAACCCTAACGCTCTGCATTTGAAGCCTTGAGCCATACCTTCTGAAACAGAGAAGCCAGAATCACGATTTAGTAACGGGAATTTGATGAAGAGAAAACTTAGCTGAATTTGGAAACCATGGAATGTCTTATCTTCTTGAAAGGGTGTGTTTACTGCTGAAACTGGACTGACCGCTGATATAAACGGGGCCAATTCACTGAAACGTATTGCATTGTCCAACAGATAAGGGACTTGTAAGATCACACTTATTCATTTTAGAAACAAGTGAATTACTTTTAAAACGGACTTTGTTATTTTGTTTGTCAACTAAACTTTGTTTTGATTATTGAACCCTCCATCCATGTTGTTTTGTCTCTTGTCATCGACTTTAATTTATTTTTTCTTTGAATGATCAAATCTGTCTGATTTGTTTGGCGATCAGCGAGTGGCGACTTCAGTTACTTGGATCTAAAACACAGCGTCGGTAGATACGGAACAAGGCTCGGCTCAATCTTCCATTGGAATAGTGACCCGTCGGTGGTCTAGGCGGTCGGTGGGTTGACGAATGTACATGGACGATATCAAACTGTTTGCCCAAAACAAAAAAAGAATGGGAAATCCTAATGTAGACAATGAGAATGTATAGAGGGATGGAATTCGAAAAGAAAATTGGGCTGTGGTAATAATGAGGAACGGAAAACGACAAATGAAGAAAGGAATTGAACTACGAAGTCAAGAACAAAAAGAAAACATATGTACTCGGGATTATTGGAAGTGGACACCATCAAATAATTGGAAATCATGGAAAAAATTGAAAAAGAGTACCTCAGGAGTACCAGAAATCTTCTCGAATCCAAGCTATGTGGAAGAAATGTCATCAAATAGATAAACATCTAGGTTGTCCTCCTAGTAAGATACTCGGAGCCTTCTTGAAACGGACGAAGGAAGAACTTCAACAACTGAAGCTGAGAAAAAAAAAACAACAGCTAATAACGATGTATAAGGCTTTACATCAAAGAGGTTTGATTTGGTTGTTTGGGTTTTATGGCATATCAACATTTTTAGGTTATTTGACGCCTAATCCATTTTTATACAAATAGTCAGTTCGATTTCAAACAATTTAGTTTAGCATGGGTAAACAGTTGGATTGTCGAAAACATTTCTATTTCAAGCTATTAAATTTAGTCAAATGATTCTAGTTCAAACAATTCATTTTTGTACAAGTATCCATTTTATCCACACACTGTCAAAATTCAAAACAGTTATATTTCAAACAATTCAGTTTAGCATAAGTGCAGTTTGAATGTTAAAGTCAGTTCTATTTTTTGAAGTTCTATTTCAAGTAATTCTGTTTAGCATAGATAAACTTTTTAATTGTCAAAGATAGTTCTATTTCAAGTTATTCAGTTTAGTTAAACAGTTCTAATTCAATTTAGTATAAATACAGATTTTGTTTTCAAAAAGTTAAATGTCAAAACAGTTCTCTATTAAACAGTTCAGTTTAGCATGAGTATGCATTTTAGTTCTATTCAATCCAATGATACGACCCTGTCAGGTGCTACCACTCCGAGCCCAAGTTGACCTGGAAGCGATAGCAATTAAAGGGTATTCCGTATTCCCCAAATCCCCAGCATCACTGGAACCTCACTATCAGATTGTTTAGTGTCATATCCAGGACACTTGTTCGGGGGATCTTACCCCTCTGCAGAGATGCAGTCGGTGTATTCTACAGCCCTAGCCGACTGGGCAATACACAGAGTTAATATCAAAACAGCTTTATTTCAGAAAATTCAGTTTAGCATAAGTACACAGTTTAGAATTCAAAACAGTTCTTTATCGAGCAATTCAGCTTAACATAAATACGCAGTTTACATGTCAAAAACAGTAAACTCAAACCACGGTTTAGTTCTATTTAACCCATAGATAGGGCCATCCAGGCGCTACCACACCGGGCCAGAGTGGACCTTGGAGCGATGGCAATGAAAGGGTACTCCGTATTCCCCAACTCTCCAGCATTACTGGAACCTCACCATCAGACTGTTTAGTGTCATATGCAGGACACTCGAGGGGGGGATCTTACCCCTCTGCAGAGGTGCAGTTGGTATATTCTACAGCCCCTGCCGAGTGAGTAATATATCTAAAGGATGACATTGACAAACCAAATGTGTCAAAAGAAGAAAATATTGATTTAAACTGATGTTAAAGTTCATATTCATCATGTAAACGCTGCTTAAGTCCAAACGTTTAGCATAGTATAGCACTGAATAGCATATTGCAGAATTGGAAATCGAAAAAAATATTTGTCTTTTTAGATAAATGAAGTATTAGGCCAACATGTTTCAAATACACCTTCGATATCCATTAAGTTCAATGTAAAATCACTTTGTACTAATAAAAAATTACGATTGAGTGCAAATAAATAATGAGCAAAGTTTTATATTTAATATTTACCTCCCTTGAGACATTATAATGATCTTAGATCCCCCTTATAATGACTGAGATGACACAGGGAGCAGTTTATTTGCAAAATTCTGATTATGTGATCACTAGCTGACATAAATAGCATCAATATATATATATATATATATATATATATGTGTGTGTGTGTGTGTGTGTGTGTGTGTGTGAAAGGACTAACTCATAAGTTATGTTCTCCTTTCAACCTCTACTCATTGACATGCCAGTGTTTGTCGATTAGTAAGAACTGACCTACAACGGCTCTGGGCAGACACTGGATGCAGTTTAGAAAACCTACCGGGATCGATGGACGATAGGGTCAGATGGAAAAATTCTGGGAAATCCGTGCTAGAAGCACGAATCGATGATGATTATATATGGGTGACTCTGAGTGTAAATTTTTCACCAGCAAATATGCAGATAGTAATTAGAAAAGGAAATAAACTCAGCCAGTGGTTCCATGAAAAATGGTTGATCCCATAATCACTCGCTGACACTTGCTGGAAAATGATAATTAACAATTATGTCAAATTTAAAATTTATTTCAGCTGAAATTAAGAAGCTCAGTAAGTGAAGGACAAAAATGAGCAAAATGCTTTAAATGCATGTAGTGTAAACAAACAAAGAAACAAACAAACCAAAAACTCTAAATGAGAAGAATTAATTTGAAATTATAAAACTAGGCTGGCTTAACTGGGAACTGTTGATGTTCAATCAAATCATCTGTGATTGTTTGGAGGGTTTTTTTTTTGTTGCTAATTAGTAAAAAAAGATGACTGATGAAATTCCAATTTTTGTAGGCTGTGATCTTAATTATCCAGAGAATTGATGATTCGATTAAAACTAGCTTAACCTGTCCGCTATACCGGTACGTGTCAGGAATTGTTTGTATAGTTTTTAAAGGTCAATTTTGATCTTAATGAAAAATAACAACGTGAAATAAATCATAAGCTAAAGAAGAGAGAATTTGGACAATACATGCATAAAGATCTAACGGAAAAATAGACGAACACACCAAAAAATTAGTTGCAAATCCGTCTTCAAGTTTGAAATATACATTGAAAGTTAATATAACTTTCTCACGGCAAAAAAATTCAGTTAAAAAAATCACTGCTTCATTTTGCTGAAAGGTGGCGTAGGTTCATTAATTACATTGTGCACCGAGAAATCATGTGATTTATTCATACAAACAAAAGGTTTTGTAGCAATGTTGGAAAATTTTAAGACTATATATATAAAGAATAAAAAGTATACTTTAAAATAGGTAAGTCCACGAAGAGATTTGCATTATCTAATTTTTTTTAATTTAGTTCTTACATACGTGTTATATATGTGTATGTTTCCAGCTTGTTGCTTTCGTCAGAGAACCTACTACAAACTAACATTGACACAAAAGATTCTGATAAAGAGGTTCCAGTAATGCTGGAGATTTGGGGAATACGGAGTACTATTCATTGTCATTGCTTCCAGGCCCACTCTGGTCCGTAGTGGTAGCACCTGATATGGTCCTATCTATGAGTCAAATAGAACTAAACTATGTGCTTATGATAAACTGAATTGTATCGAATGGAATTGTTTTTGACACAAAAACTGTTTACTTATGCTAAACATAATTGTTTGAAATAGAACTGTTTTATATATAAAAATGAATTTGGCACAAATAACCTACAATAGTTGATATGCCATAAAACCAAAAAGTAAACGTCTAGTCCACGTAATGGTGTTTGGTGTAGTCACTAACAATTGCAATGTTATGCTTCCATTCATCTTCCCACGTGACCTCAGAATCAACACAAAGGCCTAAATCAAGTGCCTGTGAATGGTAGTGCCGCTAATGAGAGTGTAGCGGCTGTAAGACCTTATATCTGGCAACAAGACTGCGCCATGCCGCATAAGCTCTCAAAAATCAGTGTTGGCTGTCAGAAAATTTCTACGTGCGCATCACAGTTTGGATCTAGTAGAGTAACTCCCCAGATAGCAATCCACTTGATCATTATGTGTTCGGTGTTGGAGAACGAGAGACCGGCAAAACTTTAAGCAAAACTAAAGATGAACTGAAAGCAAGGATTACGGCAGAATTTTCCAATTCAAACAAAGACATCATCGGAAAGGCATGCAGGAGATTCTGAAGTCATCTGGAAACGGTGACTGAAGCCAATAACGACTTCTTTAGATAAATTTGATCAATACTATTTCAAGCTTTTTTCATTTTCCATGTAATTTTGATACGTATTAAGTGAGAAGTCTGTGCTATTTCAATTTTTGCGTAATTTAAACATCAATTTACCCATCCTATCCAGAATACACACACACACACATATATATATATATATATATATATATATATATATATAAGTAAATAATGGGAAAATGAAAAACAAAGTAATCCAAAGTGATGAATTTATCATGAAAGAAAGTCCTGATGATGGTTTATTAAAACCAAAACTTTATAGTGTCGATTTTCTTTCACTTTGGATTGCTTTGTTCTTCAATTCAAAGATATATATCATCATTATCCTCACCATGTCGTACCAGCATCCCTGACCCTCTCTCGCCATTCCTCCCTATCGTTCATCGCTTCTGGCAGGTCCTCAGGGCTATATCCCGTATCCTCACTGAGCTGCTGTATGTAGGTTCGAGCTGGTCGTCCTGCTTTTGCTCGGACATATGAGGGGGTCTATAGGAGAACATCACTTATGCGCTCGTCCCTGCTTCTCCAGCAGTATCCTGCATGTCTGGTTGGTCTAACTTTGATAGTTTTCATGATGGGTGGTAGGTGGCCGTACAGCTGCTGCTCCAGGACTTGTTCAAAATTGTTAGCAATATTCTTGTGTAGTTGCCGTCAAGCTTTTTCTCCCTCCGTTTTGTTAGCGCCGATATAGTGCATCCATACATCGTATTGATACGACCGTTGCTTGGAAGAAACTGCGTTTCATTTTATCGGTCAGGTCGGACTTCCATATAACCAATAGTCTATCGGTAGCTGTCCATGCCTTTGTTAGTCGCGTGTCGATGTCTTTTTCGGTTGATGAGACACTGTAGAATGATTTGCGATCTCTGTTTAATGTTATATCAACCGTCTCGGGATATTTAAAGCTAAAGCCTTCCTTGTAAAAGAAGAACAATGATATTTGTTGATCCATTGCTGGGGGGATAAAGGCTTCATACCTTTCCAGACGCTATTAGTCTTAAAGGGAAGGTAATAAGGTGATTACAATTCAAACACACTTACTTTGAGTTGCAGTCCAACACTTTAGCCATTATGGCTCATAGAAATGACTGCCTACATATAACAATCTGGTCTCAATTCATGTTTTAACCTAACAAAAGGTTACTGAATGAGAAATAACCAAAATAGCGGTTGGAAATGAAAAGGAAATCTTATTTGATTAAGAAAATACGATACTTGCCAGCGGCGTGAAGAAGGTAACCGCTGCTAGTGGTGACTACTTAGTATATTTTCGATATTTGTCGTTTGTCCCACTGACTAGATGAGTGTGACACGAGGGTCTTTTTGGGTGGGTCCGCTGGCAGGGCAGTAACCCTGACACGGTCGGCATTTCTACAAATGCCTCGGATCCCGTCGGCATTCCTCTAAAAAGTAGCACCTCAGATTCCTGCCAATAAACCTAGCACCTCCAAGGGTGAACGACACCCTGAGGTTCGAGAAGAGTCAGCTGCGTGACGTAATAGTGGGCTTCCGCAGCACTTATGTCAGGCACCCTCGACCGAGTGAAACACCACCACTAAAGGTAGTTAGGATATTTTCAGCCCTTGATATAGTGTCCTACGTATTTTTGAGGAATGGGATATACCCATTACTTATCATGGGTAGGGTATATAAAGTAAAGTTGGCGACTGTAGTCGAGGACAACCCGAAGGCTTTCTTTTCGATAACTACTACACCAAGGTGTAGGGGAGGGCGCAACTCCTTCTCCTGAACTGCCCCACTTTACCTTTGATAAGTATCTTATAATGCTGAGTGTTAAGCAAGGAGGTATCAAGTACCATTTTTAAGTCTTTGGTATGACATGAGCTGGGATCGAACCCCGGTCTCCTGGGCCATAGGCGAACACTCTAGCTCAATGCTAATCTCTCAGAAATAGGTAAACAGACTGTATACATTTAGAAATAAGCAATTACCCTAAAACAGAGATGCTCGTTGATTGATCAATTTCTTTCGAAGGAATTTATGCCAAAGGTTTGAAAATCGCATACATTGTACGTTCAAATTTAAAAACACGTGTAGTTGTTTTTTTAAGGTTTTTTTAACATAGTCCAAGTTAATACTGAAATGTTCAATTAGATCTATTTGACCCATAGATGGGATCCTAATAGGTAAACTACTTCTGGTCAGAGTGAACTTAGGCATAATGGCAGATCTCCAGAAATAGAGGCTCACCATCTGATACAGTTTAGTTTCATACCAAGACACCTCCGTTTTGGCGAGGGGTTTTACGTCTCTTCAGGCGATAAAGTCAACATATTCTAAACCACACCTACCGGAAAAAAGATGTTTCAGAAGAAAAAGTATTTGCAAGGAGCGATGCCTTAACAGCAATTATTGTTCGTTTTTCTTGTCCTGGGTTTTTATACGAAATAATGAAGCACATGAAGGAAATTTCCTGTAGAGTGAATGGTGGAAACGTGTTAAGATATTTTACTATCATCTCTAGACCAACGAAACTCTTAGAAGCAAACCTTTTGGCTTTCAACAGCTTATACAAACCATAAATTGACTCTGTATCAACCTCAGGAAAAAAAATTTGAAACTAAAATAATATATCCTCACATGAACACATAGTTGAAAAGCAGATATTTATAATCCAACTCATTCACGCATATCCACACTAAGAAGAAGAAGAAGAAGAAGAAGAGAAGAAGAAGAAGAAGAAGAAGAAGAAGAAGAAGAAGAAGAAGCGCAACAACAACAATAACAACAAAAATAATAAAACAGTCAGAAAAAAGCAGTTGCTTATTTACCCAAAATGCAAACACAGATCTTGCACATATTGCAAAGACGCACTTTGATTACGAACACACTATTCCCTGCAGAAAGGGTATGACCCTTAAAAATAAGGCATGACAATAAACTGCTCCTGATGGTGAGGTACGATTTCCAGTGACCTAGAGAATGTAGAGTAGCTCTTCAATGCCATTACTCCCCGGTTCACTTTGATCCTAAGAAGAAGGGTGATATCAGGATGTCAAGTAGATCTGTTTAAACATTATTCGTATTCGATAATACTAAGTGCAAAAAATCCCCCAAAGAAACAGCGAATAAACTTCATTTTCACCACCGTTATATAAAATGAATAACCCTAGACGAGGTGATATGCCCTTGGAATTGATCAATCATCAATCAATTATAAACACAATTATGAAGCCTTTTATTTCTAAATTTTTTTTTTTAAACCGGACAGTGGCCTAGCGGTTAGAGTGTTCGCCAATGGCCCGGGAGATCTGGGTTCAATCCCAGGTCGAGTCATACCAAAGACTCAAAAAATGGTACTTGATGCCTCCTTGCTTAACACTCAGCATTATAAGGTACAGATCAAGGGTAAAGTGGAGCAATCCAGGGAAAGGAGTAGCGCCCTCCCCTACACCTTGGTGTAGTAAGCTATCGAAAAGGGAGCCTTCGGGTCACCCTCGACTAAAGGGAGACAACTTTACTTACTTTACTTTTATTTCTAAATACGCTACAATAAGTGTAAATTAAATCCAATTTCTCTTCACTGAAACAAAAAAGCAAATTATAAAACATTTATATCAGTATTAGCTAAACTATACGTTCAAGCTTCGTGATATGTCAAAATATAAGCACAGCAAGATAAACGGACACATGCCTGGTTTTCCGTCTGCTTATTTAATTTTTCTCAGTACATTCTATTTCATAATCTGTCTTTTTTATAATAGATTTTACCCAATAACTATAAACGGTAATTTTTACTATAAAATATTGATTCATATTTCAAAATTGTATCTAAAAAGAAAAAATGGAGATCAATTGAAAAGTATACAATGGAAAATAAATGATTTGACATCTCAAAATGACTAATTTACTTGACTCAAATGACCCATGTAAAAAGTTGGCTTATTTTAAAAAAATTATGATAAATTCTTTTATCAACAAAAGTGAACTACTTATCTCCCCAAATCTGTTGTCCAGGAGACGACACTAAACTGCATCTAATGAGGATAATCGAGTTCATTAATATTACTCCCAAGACCACCCCTGACTCGGATTGGTAGTACCTGTTAGGATCCCAGGTATACGTCAGATAGATCTCTTTAAAAATCATTTGAATTCGATTGGGCCATATGCACAAGAAACACCTATATAAAATTGTAAATATGAATGCGTAAGCATAAATTAATCCTGACAAGTTGACATGCCATTGAAACCAATCAATCAATCAATCACAAAACCGAATATTCAGTTTTTCTATACAACTATTTTTCTTAAGTTATATCTAATTTATTTTTTAATTTAATCCTGGAAGTAATACCCCAAAAACATTAACTGTACAACCACCTGCTTTCTATTCAACAAACCATCCAAGACGTGATAGGAACTGCTGGGGATGTTATGACGAATTCATGAGCGACGTTTTCCCATACACATGGACACATCAGTGCCGGCCAACCAGCAATGCAATTCCGACATCCTGTTATCTTTAGTTTTGAAGAAACTAATTTTTTTTTATTATATTTCTTTCGGGGTATACTCATTTATGAACAATACTGTACACATAACGATATATCAAGTCAATGAAAAATTATATATTATGAATTATACTTATACAAGGAAGTAGTTATTATGCCCCTACCATCAAGTGATTAGAAATCTTTTCTCGTAGCCATTATTGATAATTTCTCTCAAGCTACTTATATATTATAGCAAACATAAAGCCCCTAAAAGTACGTTTATTTTTATCTTATAAGAAGCTTCTTTCATTTGACATTTATTAGAGAAGTAATGTCAGAAAATATACTTATTTCAGTAGTCTCTTATTGGTAAAATGCTTTCATCATCCAGTCTTACTTTGTACCATGATATTGCTTTTATTATCAAACGTGTGGAGTCATCGACTAAACACGAACATGTAAAACAGATCTTCTCACATTGGTCCATATAAACCTCTTGGATGAATTAAAGCGTAGGGGTAAAAATGTGCATTTTTGAATACTTTTATAACAGAAAAAAACAACAACACTTAATCATGTTAACTAGTAGCTAGACATTGTACTCTTTGTCCAATGTCTGATCGGTAGTAATTGCCACAGATGATATCGTTCGCATAAGACCGTTCAATGTGTTATTTCAACATTGTTTAAAATGCTATAATCATACTTTATCAAAAGAAAACTTTTGAAAATAATCATACTTTAAACAAATTAGTTTTTAAAAAGTAATGAATTTTAAAGTGTCCCTTTTTTATTGTGGTTTATGAGATGTCTTTAGAGGAAAAGAAAGTGATTTAATGATTCCAATAAAATATTCTTTTAAAAAATAAAAAAAAATAACGAAAAGTAAAATTAAAATACAATGCGTGAAAATTTGATTTTAAAACGACGTAACAGATTGACCGAAGTGATGTGAAATATCTAACGTTAAATCAGTTTCTGATACTAAAGTTTTGTCGTTTGTTGGTGTGGGCGTCATATTATAATTCAGCTTTCAATTATTAATAAATTTTCTGTATTTTGTAAAAATCTTAATAATAAAACTGAAAACATTAAAAAAAATCAACCTATTTCATTTTGGCATCCAGTGAGACTATGAAAATAACACTGAAATATTCAGTTAGCAGAATGAAATTTAAATTTGATTACATTGAGTGCATCCAGTAGATAGTATAAAAAGTCTTGAACAAAAGAAAATTGAGATTCTTGCTAATAAGAGTTATAGAGTTACCTTACATATTGAGATAAGACATTGCCCAGTCAGCCAGTGGGGGTGGGTGCTGCAGAATACGCCGATTGCATCTCTGCAGAGGGATAAGAGAACCTAACGTGTGTCCTGGATATGATACAAAACAATCTGATGGTGAGGTTCCTGTAAGGCCGGAGATTTGGGGAATGCGGTGTACCCCATCATTGCCATCGTACTCAGGTCCACTCTAGCCCGGAGTGGTAGCATCCGATAGGGTCCTATCTATTGGTTAAACAGAAATAAACTGTGTACTTATGCTAAACTGATCTGTTTGAAATAGAACTGTTTTGGCTTTTAACCGAACTGTTTTGACATTTAACTGAACTGTTTTGACATTTAACTGTTTTAAACAAAAACTATACTAAACTGAATTGTTTGGCATATAACTGTTTGAGGAAATTGAATAGCTTGAAATAGAAATGTTTTTGACTAATAAACTGTACTCATGCTAAACTGAATTGTTTGAAATAGAATTGTTTATTGTATAAAAGTGGATCTGGCTGTAAATAACCTACAAAAGTTGATATGCCATAAAACCAACCAAACAAACAACGAGACAAGTCACGTTCTTAAACTTTTCTGATGATTCACTCGATGGCACTAAACTGTTCTTTCTCATTGACTGGAATTTTGTGTCCCTCTGCCCCATCGAGCGTCAAGAATCTGCCTCACCGATGAATTATTCGCCAAACAAGGCTTTGTCAAGTATGTCGTTGTTAAATGAATACCCTGCAGATGACTTGCCCAAACGTTTCAATATGAAAATTAGTAGATTTTGCTGTGATAAGGGATTTGGTCCACCTAATTGCCAATCTTATCTAAAAAAAAACATTGATTAGACAGTATCCGTTGTCATCTGTCTCATCAAATGACAAAAGCTGTGGCATGTTGCTTTCCTTGTTCCACTGTTGAAATATCTTTTCATTTATCCACTATGATTAGCGATTCTTTCATTATAAAATAAGTTTTATTTTGCAGTCTATTATCATCTTTCCACCTTGAATCGATTTACATCACGATTCGCCAATTTTCTTTATCTAGACAGAAATAATTCCTATTTGCCCTTAAAATTTTGAACAATTTGCGAGTAAGAAAAAGGAAAGGAAGGAAAGAAATTAAAAAACTAATCACACACACACACACACACACACACACACACACACACACACACACACACACACATATATATATATATATATATATATATATATATATATATATATATATATATAATTTTCTTATCTCCATTATTTTTACTTTTAATTAATGAATTTCAAGTAATTTTCTATGAGATTTTTTTATTGATGTTTTTTCTGAGATCTGCTTGATGTGACGGAAATTCTTTGTCTTTTGCTCCATTTGATTGGATTCAGTTTTGTAACTTTTCTGGTGTGACTTTTCTGATGAATGTCGAAAGCTTCTCAAAAGACGAGAAATGAATCAGTTTTAGTACTTTTTTAAAGTTGAGTAATTTTACACATTTTGGAGTTGAATTCTACAGGACTTGGCAGAGATAAACGATTACCATTGGCACCAGCCATAGAAAGATGATTACTAAGCTAAACTCGCAAGACATTAATAGTAATTTTAAGCGTAACTTAGTGTTCGACCATATCCTTTCATTACATCAAGGGAAAATTACTTTTGATATTAAGCTCAAAATGTTATGAAGTTGGTTGCTGGAAGCTTTTGAAGAATCAATCTTTCTCAAGAAGGACTGTTTGTCCTAAAACAAACATATTTAAAATCCTAGCTTTTAAGAGTTCTTGAACGCTAATTATCAATGCTCGTGAAAAAGAAAGGTGATTATCTTTCACAAATATATCCATCTATGTTTGCGTGTTTGTTAATATAATAGTCTTTATATGAGTGTGTATGTATGTGTGTGTGAGCGCTTACTTGAACGATATTTTCTATAACTTCAATTATTTGTATATTTACGCGTTGGCATAAAATTCACTGTCCTCCATGCAAAGATGGTCATATGCTCCTGCATACAAAGAAAGAGAAATAGGTTCCAAAGATAAGTCTTATATATATATGAATATATGACAAATACACGCAGAATAGAATATATATATATATGTATATATATATATATGATGCAAGGAGAAAATCCAAGGGGTTATCCACTATGAGTGCTCAATACGAACAGCTATTGATGAATGATTAATTTGGGATCAACGATATATTAACAGTCAATGTGTAAAGCTAATAAATCTTTTATATAATGACAAAAGAAAAAAAATTCACTTTCCTGATGTCATTCTAAATTTATTTCAGGCTCTTACAAATTCTTATAAGTTTAAATTATAAGAATTTGTAAGAGCCTGAAATAAATTTAGAATGACATCAAGAAAGTGATTTTTTTCCTTTTCCTATATATACATACATATATATATATATATATATATATATATATATATATATATATATATATATATATATATATATATACAATGTTTGAGACATTTTCAATCTTTAAAATTGATTCTTAATGATTATGTTACTCCAATGAATACTTAGAAAAGTTCGGAATAAATGTTAGAAGGTCACGACAATTCTCGATAATTTTGTCTCTTGCTTTTAGGCTCCACAAAAAATATCTAAGTTAGCTAGGTAACATCTGCCAAAATTTGACTGCTGATCTTTTCATCTCTACTTGTATTAACTTCCAATATTTCCACCACCACGTTCTTCTTCTCCTTTTAAATGTACAGTTCCACAGAATGATATCTTTCCTATTTCATAAATGCTGAATATTTTGGCAATGTATTTATCTGAGCCTTTTCTTGATCATATCTAGGCTTCCTATTATAACTGGCACGGAGGTAGTTTTTGATATGCCAGATTTTTTCCGTTTCTATTTCCTGGTCTTTGTATTTACTTATTTTATTATATTATTTTACTGATATGTAATTATCTATTTATTCTAAAACATCTTTTTAAAAATCATATTCATCTGATATGGTCCTAAACTATCGTATACGGTCTATTGTTCTTTATTTTTCTATCAGTTTGGACCCAGAGAATGGAAGCACTTTTTGAATGTAACGTTCTGTTTTATCCCCCATTTCTTTAATATTCGGTTGGTATTAAGACTGATCAACTGTACACTAAGATGTCAATTGATCTATTTTTCTGTTCACATATTGGGTGTGATCCATTTTTTTATTATGATTGTCAGAAAGTTTCTACTTGGTACGCAATGGTCCTATGCTGCTATTATTATCCTCTCTTTTTCCATCTTCATAAGTCTTCCGATAAATCTTTATTATATCTATATAAGCATTTTTAACACTTTGTACGTATAATCCATACAGTCGTTTTTATTTCCCGGTGCTTTTAAACTGGTTTTGTCCTTGTGTCTTTGCTTTTTTTATGAATTTGCTGATTCTATTGCTTTATCTTTTATATCTGTTTCTTTTGGTGTGTTGTGAAGTTGTTTAGTTAATTTATTACTTCTTTTATAAATTGAATATTTTTTTCTTTTGCATCTTGTGTATGTTTACTAAATCTTGCATCAAGTCTGTTGTAGTATCTAAGTATTTCCCTAATCCTATAGTGATTTTTTGTAGGTCAATTGTACTTGTATTAATCCTCCTCCAGCATTTTCTCTCTTGCCGTAAAATCATTCTATTTCTGCTCTTGGATGATGCTTTCTTTGGCAGATTATTACTTTCCTTACTTTATTATCCATCTTTTTAATTTATTTTTAACGTACTTTAAAAGTCATTGTCATAACTAGTATTGGCAGAGTGTTAATTATTATAACTCTATTTTTGCCTAAAATTTTATTCTAAATGAGGCTCTTATTCTGTTGTAGAATTCCTTTCTAATTTTTTTAAATTTATTTACAATATGATTGATACCATTCACTTCATTGATTCCAAAACAAATATAAGTTTTATTTTGTTGTTACTCTGTAATTTCCGTGTTTATATCTAGACTGAAGTTATGAGAATCTGCTTCTGAGCTTTTCTTAAACGCGACATTCGTATATTTTTCCTGAACAAATTGCATCCTGATATGATCAATAAATCTTTTTACAGCGCTTAGTGGACCTTCTAAACCGTTATCAAATTTGCATATAAGTTTCAAGAATTGGTAGTTTATGTGTTTTAGTTGTAGTTTTATACCCATTGGTTGTATTTTAACTTCGATGGAGAGAGGTATTTGAGCTATACAAAAAAGAATACGGATTTGCACATTTTTAAATAATATGCATTTTATTCTTTTTATTTTGTTTTGCGTAATATTAATTAAAAAAGAACAAGAAAAAAAACTGTTTTAAACAAATATATATATATATATATATATATATATATATATATATATATATATATATATATATATATATATATATATATATATATATATATATCTGTGTGTGTAACTGAAAGAAAACTCAAACACGGTTAAATTGTCTTTATAAATCTATTTCAGCTAAGAATATAATCTCAGTATCTCCAAGTAGGGATTACTTATATATATATATATATATATATATATATATATATATATATATATATATATATATATATATATATATATATATATATATATAAATACTAATTAAATCAATCAATTGATGAGAAAATCTAAATAAAATACTGATACTACTATACCTAGTCTTCTTGATGCGATGGAGTTTTGCTTCTTTTCATAAAATTAATATTTAGTTAAGCAAACACACACACACACATTAACACACACACACACACACAAACACACACACACACACGCACACACTTGAAACATTTAAAAAGAATCAAATTTTAAGAAATTAAAAAATATCATTCATCAGTTTTTAAAAACTAACTTTAAAAAATATTTACTATACCAACCGATTCCAGTACAAGTTTATTTGATTTCTTAAATAAGAAGGAAGAACAAGGAAATATGTTTGATATTAAACATATTAAACTAAAAAGAAGTTCTAAATAAATAATAACACACACGTATACAAAAATAAAAACAAAATAAAATCTCTTTATATATAAGTAAATTTGGCGACCGTAGTCGAGGGCGACCAGAAAGCTCCCTTTTCAATAGCTACTACACCAAGGTGTATGGGAGGGCGCTACTCCTTTCCCTGAATTGCTCCACTTTACCCTTGATACGTACCTTATATAGCTGAGTGTCAATCAAGGAGGTATCAAGTACCATTTTTACAGTCTTTGGTATGACTCGACCTGGGATTGAACCCAGGTCTCCCGGACCATTGATGAACACTCTACTCTCTAGGTCAATGAACCCTTTGATATTCACAAATTTTTAGTTATTCAACTATGTAAGATTTTAATTAACTGATTAGATGACACGCCATTACCTCGAACGGGAATAGAATGTCTCTGGAATTCATGTGCAAAGTCAGGGCTAAAAATATCAGTAATTAATAATTAATTCAATGATGATAATTTGTATTACATGAAAAGATGATAAGGACATATTAGAGTGGAAAGTGTTGACAACATTCAACATAGATCAACTTCAAAAGACTATTCTAAATTTGCCTATCTTTTCTGCTACAAAAAAGGATCCTGTAGACTCTGTCAGAACTCCGGACTTTTGATCCCCTCAATCTATTCCTGATCCCAGTATGAAAAATATTTTTTAGTTGTTTCTGTATTGTTTTCTGACTTGATGTTATTACACCCACCCACCCAACATTTCATGGGTGCGTGTCTAATCTTTTTATGGCGTGTCAAAGACCGCTTGAATTTGCTAGTGTTAACTGAATTTTCACGGAAGTGTGTGTAGTAATTAATATTTTATTCACAAGCTGAAAGAAAGAGCTATGAATCCCCCCCCAAACAAAAAACAAAAAAAAAACAAACAAAAAAAACTTTAATCCAATGATAGCACTGGGGGGAGTTATGGTTTTGAGGCCAAGACATTGTTATCATTTAACGTCCCAGCAGTATTTTAATGACGTTTAAATAAAAGCAAAACCAAGATTCTTTGTATATTTTTTCATAACTTTTCTTGTCTTAGAATACAGGATGCATTTAATAAGAGAAAAACTTCAGACTACTGTAAATAGTATACATAGGCTTTATCCTTCGCTACATAAGTACACTTCAGTTTCACCATACGTTTCAACATAGATTTACAGTGAATTAAATCTATAGCTAAGAAAATGCTGTAAAAATTTGAAAGCTAAGAAATTGCAGTAAAAAAAAACTACAAACATTCAAAATCTCCGTACTCTCTAAACAGAAAGCATCCCAACTATCAAAAATAAATATTTCATTGAATTTTAAAGAAAGAAAAAGACAATCTTGATACCTTGACAATGACAAATGAATGGGGAAGACAGCTGAAGCGAAAATATCTGAATGTTTTTTGTGTGCAATTGAACGAAACTTAAAAGGTCTTGCAAAACGACAAGAAAAATTCGTTAAAATGTTCAAAACCATTATCTGTCTTTTTAAAAAAAACAACCTAAAATCAAGTGAAGTGTCTTAATATGCGTTGTGTATATATATATATATATATATATATATATATATATATATATATATATATATATATATATATATATATATATATATATATGCAGATTTGTATGTTTACCCGTTTGAAGACACTGGTTGTGAATCATTTATTAATTTCATTAATCTCGAAGTTTGATGTACCACTTAATTTCAATGATTAAGTTCATATTTATTTGCCCAGAGCAAATATGGCGAGTCATATGTTCAATGTTGCGGTGGGTAATTGATAAAATCACCTCCGCAGACAATTTATATCTTAGCGTCAATGTTTAAAAAAGAAAGACGATTTGTTCAAAAATAATGACATGATATTAGATTCAAATTCTCATTTCAACTCCTAGCTTTATATGGACTGAGAAACATCTGATCCACTTCTGTTGAAATGATTCTATAACTCCGACATTTATTTGGAAAGGAATATCAGGGTTCGTAAACGTGTTATCACAGTGATGGTTGAAAGATTGATTACTCACCGATTGCAAACAACAAAAAAACGAATAAACAAATAACCTGCAGCAAAATTCGAAACCAATCATCGCAGGGTTTTGGGCAGAATACTTAGATTATTGATACCCTCATTTTCTCGCTGCTGATTGATAGCTGCTGATTGGTAGAACTAGGTTTATCTAAAGCGAATTAGAACTTGCGTTCGAATCTCATCATGAGTTTTATTTATTGTTTATTTTATTTACTGATGAAAAATGGTTTAAAAACAAGACTTCAGGATTAAAAAAAAAAACTATCGTAAAATCAAGAAAACCATTCAACCCAACTCCAAAATTTGAATATGTAGAGGTCTAAAAATAACTATACAGCTAATATGTGAATGCGTGTGTGTCTATGTGAGCTTGTGTGCGTGATGCAATTTTATTTTGGTTCCGAAGGTGTTGCAAATTTTTTTTTATCAGTTAAAACGATCCTTCGAATCATACGTGATACTTGTTAGAAAAGGAAAAAAAAAAAAGAAATATTGATGGAATAGAACTATCCAATTAGAAAACATCAGGACAGTTGTAAAAAAAAAGACAAAGAAAAATGAAATCAGAAGCGAATTGCATCAACAAAAAAGAGAGTGAAAGAGAATGTAAGAAACCTCTTGAAAGTTAACTGGCCATCAGAAGTATAATAAAAGGAATAAACACCTCCTTTGTAAAATACTCTAGACCTGTCTTGAACTGTACAAAAGAGGATCTAAGAAATTATGGTCTGCAGAACAAAGGAATTTATATGAATATACAAGAATTAAGCGACCGGGAGACGACAAAGATTCTATGTGACAAAAAAAAAAGAAGAGATGATAGAAGACGACGAGAGAGGTGAGAGAAAGGCGTGGAAAAAAACCCAGGGACACAGAGAATGTCCAACAGCGAGAAGAGTTTGATTACAGCAGCCAGTATCAGTAATAAAACCAGAAATAACTTAAGGACAAACAATTGAACAACAATTTAAATAAATCTTGAAAACAAAATTCACTGAAAAACAACTGTGTGGAAACATTAGGTTGCCAACTAAACAAATTGCAAATGTGATAACCTAGACGTGGTAAAGGGGGTTGATCACTTAGACATGGAAAAGGAGGGGTAAAAACTTAGATATGGTAAAGGGGGGTTGATTACCTAGAAATGGTAAAGGAGGGGGTGATAACCTAGACATGGTAAAGGGGGGGTTGATCACTATGACATGGTAAAGGAGGAGGTGTTAATCTAGATAGGGTAAAGGGGGGTTTGATCACCAAGATATGGTACAGGAAGGGGTGATCACTTAGACATGGTAAAGGATGGGGTGATAACCTAGACATGGTAAAGGGGGTTGATCACCAAGACATGGTAAAGGAGGGGGTGATAACCTAGACATGGTAAAGGGGGGTTGATCACTATGACATGGTAAAGGAGGAGGTGTTAACCGAGATAGGGTAAAGGTGGGGGTGATCACCAAGACATGGTACAGGAAGGGCTAATGACTTACACATGGTAAAGGAGGGGGTGATAACCTAGACATGGTAAAGGAGGGGTGATCACTTAGACATTGTAAAGGAAGTGGGTAATAACCTAGACATGGTAAAGGGGATAGATCACCAAGACATGTTAAAAGTGGGGTGATAACCTAGACATGGTAAAGGGGGCGCGAAACCTGAAGGCAAAGACTGAATCTTTATTAATTTCAGCATAGGATAATAATATTTGAGACAAATAATATCAAGGCAAAAATTAGAAACTCGCAGAAAAATAGCTAGTGTAGTCGAAGTTGTCGTAGAGATGATCTAGTTAATCAAATAATAAGCTAATGTAGCAAACAAGAAGAAAAAAGACATTGATCCAAAGAATAAACATAAAAGAAATAAAAAATGAATCGAAACTGCATCAGATAGTGAGATCCCAAATCTAGTGTGTGTGGATTACTCCTTCATTGATATTACTCCCACGCCTACTCTAAGCCGGGGTGGAAGTGCCTATTAGGGTGCTCTCGTTGGGTCAAATTATCCCTATACGATTGGACCATATTAAAAAAATATTCTAAGAAACAGCTGCACAAAAATGTACATATGAACGTACAATAAACGGAATTCCCCAAAACTCTCGGAAAAAATAAGCCAAGGTAAATAGATCAACCAATCATTCATCAATTCACTCAGGGAAACATAAGCGTCTAACACGTATAGACTGTAGTGTAATGACTGAATTAATATCGTAGAATGTATGGATTTAATTAAACATTGCAAACATGATAGCAATACTTTTTGACACGTAATAAAAAGACATTCTTTTCCTGTTTATATTAACATAAAATAAGCAAGATGCATTAAATCATAACAGTGGATTTGTTGACAAACAGAAAAACAAGTTCATATTGCTGCTCTTATCAAAACAACTTTCATCTTGTAAATTTTAATTAAAGAATAAATGACTAAAACCATAAATAAAAAGCAAAGTGAATCATTTCTGGTTCATTTCTTTCCTGTTCTTTGAGGATTAAAAAGATAGTTGTAATTCTGTCTGAGTCTCCTTCACTTCCACTGAATTTTCTCTTTCAGTTAAAAATCCTTCTATCTAGAAACATGCGTTGCATTTATTACTAAATTTATAATCTGACAATCAGGGATAACGAAATGACATACCCGTCTAAGACCGGTAAGACTTTAATGATTAGATAACCAACTCGTCAAGATGACATACCTGTCCAACACGGGTAAGACATTAAATTTTGGATGACAATACCCCCTAGCCCCCCCCTCCGATACATCAACTTCTTCAAACAATTCTGTCTTGGCCGGTGATTCATCTAGTGGTTCAGATAGGGGTATCACACATTTCTTTTTTTTTCATTTTTTTTTTTTTATCTCTGTCCTTTTTCATTCCCTTTTTTTCTTCTTTTTTCTGTTCGATTCATTTTTTTTCTTTTTCTGTTCTTCCATTCATTCCTCCTTTCATTCTCCTTGTCTTTTTTTTTTTATTTCTTTATCTGTTCTTCCTTCTCTTTGTTTAAATTTTCCGCCATTTTTTTCAATTTTCCATTTTTTTTGTGATTTCTTTATCTGTTCCTCCTCCTCTTTCTTTTTCTTTTTAATTTTCCGCCATTCTTTTTTCAATTTTCCATTTTTTTTTTTTTGTGGTAGAAGTTCCCCTATCCACTCCTTGCACTCACCACGATCCTACGTTGACCAGTCGGTTTGAAACTATCTTAGCGATATCCCTCTCTCTCTCTCTCTTTCTCTCTCTCTCTCTCTCTCCCCCTCTCTCTCTTTTCTTTTTCTTTTCATCTCCCTTGTCCCATCCATTTTTTTCTATATTTCTTTTTCATTTCATTTTCTCCGTGGTTTAAAAGTAACACCACTATTTTTTTCTTCTAGTGAACCTTACAGCAATTTTTTTTTAAATCGGTGACCCCTTACCCCTCAAAAATAAAAAAAAATACTTTCAAACATCCCAGAAAGGACAATATTTTTTTTTTTTAGCCACTGGTCCTATCACTTAAGTATAAAAATACTATGAAAACTGCTAAGCAAAAAAAAACAAAACATTTTGAATTCTAGCAGTCAAGATAAGTGTGGGAGAGGGTAGGGAAATAAATTCTTCTCTTCCCTTCTAACAAAAATACAACCAAAAATATCAGCAGTTATAACAGGATAAAAACTCACTTACGCTCCCACAAATACGAAATAGATTACTTAGCGTTTTTTTCTTTTCGTTCTACATTTTAAAATTCATTACTTGAAAATTTTTTGTTCTTATATTTGAGTGCAAGGGGGTGGGATGGACTCCCTACCTCTCTAGATTTCTTTCTTTTCCTCTTTTTTTCTTTTTGTTTCTTCCGTTTTCTTTTTTTTTTAAAAAACGTCTTTTCATGTGTAGGATTTATTTCTTTGTTTTTCGGCTTTTTTTTTTCTGTCTGTCTGTACAAGTCTATCTCTTGTCCTTTCATTTTTCTTTTTTTTTTTCCTTTATTTTTTTTCTGTTTCTTTTCTTCTTTTCTTTTCTCGCTGCTTGCAGGGTCCCTATGGGCATTTTTTTCTTCCTCGTCCGTTCGTTCTCCGACTCATCCATCCCTCGATTCTTTCTTATTTTTCCGTCAGGTTTTCTTTCTATCCTGGTCAACGGCGCCAGATGTGACAATAACTCAAGTGCAAGAAGAGTGGTTCCGTGACACTACGTTCCTGTGCATCTGTAGACTAACGCTGTCGTGCATGCTTCGCGAAATTTCTACAAGCCACGAGGAATGCTGACTCATCTTGACTGGTCTTCCCTCACTGCTCCTGGACCCTATCTCATGCCGATTGGTCTCTTCGGTGTCGACCGCCCCTCTGCGTCACCCTTCGCCAACTGCTTTTCTGTGGGTTCCTTCTTCCAACTCTGACTCGCGTTCCCTTGCCCACTTCCGGTCGCGTCGAGATCTCGAACTCAGGCCTTTGCTTGGTTTCGCGCCAAAATCAACAAAGAGATCGTCTGCTTGGCGCACCCCCTTCATAGTGTCACATACCAACTTGACAAGATTACATACCCGTCAAAGAGGGGTGAGATATTAATGATTGGATTACAAACTCGACAAGATGACATACCCGTCTAAGACTGGAAAAACATCAATGATTGGATTACCAACTCGACAAGAAACAAATATTGAAAATCCGCTTGATATTATTTTCTAAAAGAAATCTCTATTTTACAATCTTTGTGGCTGATTAAAATATTATGAGGTAACAATTACAAAAAGCGATTGTTTCTATAAACGATAAATGAACTGATAACTGAGTTTTGCCCATAAAACTGTTTATATTAAAAACATACTGTGTGAAAAACTGCAGAGTAGTTTTTAATTTAAAAAAATCAAAACAACTATCGATTTCAAGTTTTTTGTCGTAATTATTGCGATTAATGCAACGCAACAATTGTAAATCTCCAGTTTGAAGGACTATCTAAAAGATTAAATGGGAATGATTATTTTAGTAATTCAAATAATTGGTTAATCTTTTCCCTTGACTATTTAGAAAGAGAAAGTAAGATTAGTTACGTTTTGTCAAAAAAATCGTTATCAACTTATTATCATTTACTATCAGAGGCGTACACCGATGAAAGTCCCACTTTTTTCATGAGAAATATTTTTGCGTTAAAACCTGACCTTAAACCCCATAAACATGTCTCACAAATGTTATATCTGTGCAACAAATTATCCAACAATATAAAGAGAACAGAAAAACATCCACTTCTCAAACATCGATAACTCTCGGAAATTGTTTTGTAGAACAGTTTGCTTTAGTTTTTTTACTTTATTGTAATTAAAAAAAAAAAACTAACCCCCAAAAATGTCGAAATGTTCATTTTTAAAGATATGTTATATACAAGCGTGTGGTTTCAAGAAAAATAAGACAGACGAGAAGATTTAGTTTATTTTGTTTATTGAATAAATAAAATAAACAAGCGGATGAAATATCTGGCCACCTGGCGGGGGTTGTCTATTCGGCGACAAGCAGTATCTTTGATTTGGTCGGACAGTGTTATCGGGTGATGCTCTCGGCACGGTTGCATTCAACTGGCATGTGATCTCTGCTTGGCCTATTTATATCTCCCCAACTTCAAACACCAGCTCCAGAAAATACTACTTGAGGAAAAAAATGATTGGATGAAAAATAAACCTTTTTTTATAACTGAGAATTTTCTGGGGATTTTGGATAGTCTATGCGTGGAGCGTATACGCAGATACCATGATTTTCTCTGTTTGACACTGACTGTTGTTGGGTCAACATCCGGTAGCTGTTATTTTCTTCTACAGTGTCGATTTATGTGGTTCTGTGTTTTGGGCGTTTTAGTGCGAAGAGTTAAGTGGGTAAATCAGAAGAGATTTGATGTATTTTACTATAACAGATATAAAGGAACGATGACAATATTTAGATCCTCAGACTAAAGAATCGCGAAGAAAGTCGTTCAAAAGTTAATGATTATTCAACAACAACAAATATAAAAGTATCTATAATACTACAAAGAAAAATGACGCCATTTAATTTTGCAACGTGAAACAATGTTAGGAAGACCTGATATTCATTTCAAACCCATTACAGATTTCATCAATACCAGCTGATTCGGATTGCATTTCGTACATCTAATCGTAGATTTTTAAACCAGGGGATAATCTGATACATCAAGATTTCCTTAAATGGTCAGTCATAAAAAGAATTATTGTATTGAGTGGCCACAAAATATCTTAGTTCATTAAATTAAAATAAATACTTTATTTTTCTAATTTCTGATATTTTTTAATTAAATGTTCAACATAATAGTTTCTGCTTTCCATCATATTTCTGGTACGTCTATAATTTTATCTCCGACGAAATATTGCATAGTTTACTGTTAGTAACTTTTCAAATCTTTCAAAGAGTTCAAGAAACAGTTTTTCATCCAAAAAAAATCTGTAAAGAACGAAAAAATAATCTATACGTTTAGTAACTCTCGAATATAGCAAACTATGCTTTAATGATAAAAAAAAAAAAAAAATCAGTCATCCTAGGCTGTAGAATACAGCTACTCAGTCTTTTCCTAGAGGTAAGAAACCCCACAATGAGTGTCCTGCATAAAACTCTAAACTATCGGATGATGCGGTTCCAGTAATGTTGGAGCTTTGGTGAATGCAGAGTACCCTTTTTGCCATCGCTCCCAGTTCCACCTCGGCCCGGAATGGTGGCACCTGAAAGGGTCATATCTATTGATCAAATAGAACCATTTGTTATTTAAATTGAGTGCAAACAAGAGACCTGCAAATTTGAATTGCTTGAAATGGAATTGTTCGATCATTTAACTGTGTGTAAGCAAATAAATGATGTTTAATTGGATTATCAATGATACATAGCAATATTTTGAACCATTTAACTTTGTAGACTTATGTTATATGGAAATGTTTGAAATAGAACAGTTTGATCATTTAGCTGTGTGTATCTCCAAAATGTGTTGATAAATCATATATCTAACACACACACACACACACACACACACACACACACATATATATTAGATATGTGATTTATAAACACACGCACACACACACACACACAGATATATATATATATATTAGATATATGATTTATAAACACACACACACACACACATATATAAATATGTATTAGATATATGATTTATAAACACACACACACACACATACACACACACACACACACACACACACACACACACACACACACACATATATATATATATATATATATATATATATATTAGATATATGATTTAAAAACACACACACACATATATATATATATATATATATATATATATTAGATATATGATTTATAAACACACACACACACAAACACACACACACACACACACACACACACATATATATATATATTAGATATATGATTTATAAACACACACACACACACACACACATATATATATATATATATTAGATATATGATTTATAAACACACACACACACACACACACACACACATAAACATATATAAACAGAATTTGGTAATTAAATTACAAACAATGATTGATATGCCATTAAAGGAAACGAAACGAAACTTAATAAAAAAAATAAACATGCATTATTTCAATCTAGTATTCATTTTTTCAAATTTTATTTTTGTATTTCTTATTTGTTAGTCTTGTATGTATAAGAAATGAATTATGTGTCTAATAAAGAGACTCTTTTCAATTTGATCTTTTATCAGAACTTTTCTGTTTCATCCTTATTTTGCCTATTCGTCAAACGTGAGAGACAATCATAAAAAACAACATAAACGCAAAATCCATTGCAATTATTGGTTTACGGCTGTCGATATATACGCAAGTATATCCAGACAAAATAGCTATAACAAAAAGTTGATGGTATGAAACTTTATAAATCTAGTTAGCTTTTCTGGTCAAGAATCTCGAAATAAGAATGATAGTCAGTAGAAAATAATTACCTCAAGACTTCCACAGCTGCATCGTTCAAATGTATTCTTGATAAAGGAAAACACAAACAATGGAACAGATGGCATCTCTCTTGTTTTGATCAACATTATTTTTAATTAAATATTTCAAAATTATGTTTTGTATAATCTGATAAAATAAAGTAAAGCAAAAATAAACAAAGACATTTCAACAGATTAAAAACAACAGCAAAAAGAAAAGGGTATATTTTATGCAAAATACGTGGAATATTTTATCGTTAAGTTTTCAGGTTGAATATAAAGATAAAACTGTAAATGAGAAAACGAGAATAACTATCTTTAAAATTAACAATTTTTTTACAACTCACTCTTTATTTCTCACAAATTTCTTGAATAGCTTTCTCACCTATTCTGATCCACCCCGTAGGATTTAGTCGGCAATTCTCTGGTCGTCATTGGGTGATGATAACTTGCAAGATTTTCCCTTTAGCATATTTACTCCCAATAGAAAACAAACAGACATGGATATTTTGCAGATTAGTTTTTATATGCACAAGTAGTTTTGACCAGGAATGTTAAAAATCTGTCATAATAAAAAACCCCATTGAAATTTATTGTCAACAAATAAGTCTACGCCAATTAAATATAAGTATTCAAACAAGAAAATCTATAGTTTAACATTTAGCTAATAACTAAATTTTATGAATATACTTTTTGATTTCAAGCAAGATTGACAGTTTCAAAAATGTAGTGAACATGCAGTTTATTAATGAAATAAAGGTATTACATTGTTACCCAGGGTTACGGAGACTATAGCGATAGAGAAGGAATTTTGTGAGCTTAAATCAAGTAAAATAACTTCGTTGTCGATTGATTCATTGATTGTAACGGCTTGAAAGCAAGACTGTTTCTTTATAGCTACAGGTTAGGAAATTGTAAATATTGTATGTGTGTAATTACCTTTCGGCATGTAATTTTTTTCTTATATTTTTTGCAGACAGTTGTATTGTATAAAGTATTCCTACCTAATACAAATAATTTGCACAGAGTTAGATATTTTTAGGTGACTAATAATAATCCATAGTAAAGAATCATAACTTTAAGTAATAATTCTTAATACAAATAATTTACTGTTTCATACAAATTGCTGATCACGAATATTAACAATTTAAATATTTTTAAAAATATATTTTGAAACTATTTCTCATGTAGACACCTTGTATCATCATCATTACCATCAAGACAGATTCCTTTGACTCTCTTGCAAGCTGTTCCAATCATAAACAGCGTTTTGCTGTTCCTGAAGAAGGCACTCAGTGACAAAGATTTAAAACTATGTTCTCTATTCTAAAACTTATCCATGGGGTTTTACACACACACACACACACACACACACACACACACACACACACACACACACACACACACACACACATACATATATATATATATATTATTTATTTATTTATTTATTTTGTTGAGGCATAAATACTGTTTAAATATATACATGGAATAAATTTTTGGGTAAGGGTCTGATAGAATATTTTCTCACGTAAAGTAAATTGGTTTGATTCTTGGTATAATGGCATATCAACCTTCGACATTTGCTTAATGCCAAAGCGATCCTTGCTGAATAACATTAGTAATATTATTTAACCCATTGAGGGGAGGACAAGGAGGTTCATAACTTTTCCAAGGACATTTGTCCGAAATTGAGAAAAATAGCGTGACAGGAGTTTGATCTCATTTACTTCAAAGATACAAATCCAGCCAAAATCTCACGGGAATTTTCTTGCCCTAAAGTTGTTTGTTAGACATGATTTTTGACTATACTCGAAAATGAGATACTTGTATATACGAGCATTTAGAGTAGGTTCGGTTATTTGATTTCATGCCATATATACGCTTAAATTAAATTGGTTATACATCAATGATTTTAAGTGAATGGTTTCTTGGTTTCTTCTTAAGGGAGTTAAATTTCATTTGTTTGCATACAATGAGATTGTTTCAAGTATAGTTATCGAATCTTAATAGTTCTATTTGCCTTCTGCTAAATCGTTTCAAGCATTTTATTTATCTTTTATCGTCATGTTTTTCTTCCTTATTTATATATATAAAAAAGAAATCAGTTATATATTCATATTTTTTGCTTTCAGATATACTTTATACATCATCTTGATTGAGGTTTGCCTTTCTGGCGTCAGTTTCAATACTTCTCATATTTTTTTACTCTGTAGGATTTATTTATTTCCGTTGAGCTCTGGACGTTGCATAGTTTAGTAATGCTTTATGAGATTTTATTTTTGATTATGAGGGGGTATCCATCGAGTCTGGCCGAGAGTAGTTTGAAGAGGCTTTTTAGTCTGGCGTTTACTACAATCCTCCCCGTGGTGGCAATATCTTGAACATTTAAAATATTTCAAGTGTGCTGAGAGGTATTGTTCCACCTTCCCAAGGCAATATCCAATTTTAGGCTGATTTAAACTTAATATGTATGCATTTGCATAAATTTCCTCTCCAACCTTTCTGATGGTTATTCTTTTCTATTCTATGTCCTCTTGCTTTCCCAAAGCTGCTCTTCTAATGTAGCAAATCACAACTCCCTGCTCCGTAGAACTTATTTTGAGGTGCCCAGTCTTTATTTGAAGGGTATTTCGGTATGCCTCAGGCTGTCCACCTCCACAGGAAATTTCTCTTTTTTTTGTCTTTTTGACCGTTGGAGATGTTGCTTTGCTCGAAAAACCTTCTCTATTAAAAAACGAGATACTTTTGGTGGACAGATCTCTTCCAAAGATTCAAGTACAATGAATCGAGACAGTCTTTCCGCATCAATCTTCGAATCATGTTGTGTTTTTATTTAAAAAAGCCAAAAGTATGGATAAATTTTTAAATAGAGGAATTATATATGATAAATTGAATTTCCATGACCAGAAAATCCGGCATGCACTGCGCGCGACAGACGGAACCACTGGACTGCTGTTTCGACCTGATTATGTGTCATCAACTGAATGTACGATGATCTTCCTCACTGGAGATCAAACTAGCGACCACAGAATGCAAAGCCAAAACTCTATTTCTACCAAATTATGTAGTCCTGATAAATGTACGGCCAAATAACCTAGTGTGTCTTTTAGTTACATCCATACTCTTACAGTTGGACACTGTCCACTCAATCTTATTTACCAACCCCTCCACTCGGGCAGGATATGATACAAGGTCAATTTTTAAGCGGAGTTTAACAGGTTTGAATTCAGAGTTTTCCTTCTCCTTGACTAGTTGCCTCACCAAGGATGAGGAACGCTGTCTATCCTACTATTTACCCATAGCTGGAGGGAGAATAATTGGATTCATACCTTTCACGATCCACTCTAGGGCTACGTCTTCCCATGAGGATTGGAGAGGCAAATCTGCGTAATCATAAAGTCATGGCCAAGCAAATAGGTCTATATTTATTTTTAGCAGAATAATTTTATAATAAATTGAATTACCATGAACATAAAATCTGGCAAATACTGCATGTAACATACGGAACAACTGGACAGTTGTTTCGACCCAATTAGATCTCAGAATCATGGTAAACCATGGTCTAAACAACTGGAGATCGAACCAGTGACCACAGAACCGAAACTCTACTCTTGAGCTACTGGTCCACATAGTACACAACCGACCCCAAATTAACTAGTCATGGAAAATGTGCGGTCACTTAACCTGTTGTGTCTTCTTGTTACGTCCGTGCTCTAACAGATTAAAAAAGGAAGTTATGCTTAAGGTCATACAGGACTGAATCGGTGATAGGGGTTTCAATCCTAGATAAGTTTGTTCACATTTTATTTTGCGCTAATTTTCTCTGTGGAAAAAGATGAAATCCTTTTGTTATCCCCTTGCTCTGAGTAAATATTAAAGCGGAATGTTGTTTTCTGTCAGACTAGATTGTTTACAACCACTTCAAGATAAGAAGATTTCAAAATTATGAATGAAAATATTTTGGTTATTGAGGACATTAAATTAAAAAAAAATCTTGGAGAAAATTATTGGTTGCGTAGTAAACGTGAGATAATAGGAAAGGCTGTTGGTCAAAGCATTAAACTCAAACAAACAAAATGATTGTGTAATAATGATTTTTTATCCGGTAATTTTAGTCATGCTAAATCAATACTAACTATATCAATGTTGAATAAATCAATACCGAATAAAAAAATTCTCGAACAATTTATCGTTTACTGCTTAGATTCTAGTACAAATAGCCGAATTGATTTCTTCGTTTTACCACAAAACAGGAAAAAATACAGTTTAATTGTTTCTTATTACATTCGCTAACATTATCGTCTGGTCATCTATCATATTTAGGTAGCCAATAAAATAAGATGACCTCCTCTTGGAAGGCAAAATTGAAGTTTTAAATATTCTTAAGCTTCTACTTTTAAGGTAAAGAAGAAAAATAATTAATGAATAACACTTAAGTTTATTCGATTTTTCTTTACGAGCGTTTCTCGAAAGGGAATCTCATTAATTTATGAAAATATCTTTGATAAGATAAAAGGAAGGAAATAATTACGATAAAAATACTTTTATGCATCTGTCATTCGTTGAGAAGAGTAAAGTTTAACAATCAGCAAAATGAATTTGGATGTTTATATTCATTTCGCACGAATTAAATTTTGAAAGGTATGAATTCATATTTTCCTGGTATGTATCCCATCATCAGCCTTATTTACAATGTGTCCGTCAATAATAAAACTTGACATCGTTACTGACTAAGAAAGCAGAGAGCTAATGACTGATCTATGATTAAAAAAAACCCACTCAAATAACAAAGCCTGTCGGTAGAACTTATATACGCTGACTGTAAGACTTCGCCAGAAAAGAGTTGTTGTGGGTGATGAGGCTCTAATTCTGGAGATCATAGAAGTGAGGAGTACCTCTTCATTGCCGTTAGTCCTACTTTTACTCTGATCAGTTGGATTCCTATCTATGGTTTAAATATATATGTTTGAAAATAACTAATATTTGATAAGAGTTCTTAAAACCATATAATTAATTGCAAATTATTTCTATTAGAATGGTTGCTTGGTTGGTTTGTTTGTTTTACGGTGTATCAACCCTTTTCAGATCATTTAACGCTGAATGAATTTATTTTGATAAAAGTTTCAAACATTTCGGTTTAGTATAGTTTTTTGTTTACACACAGTTCTATTTCAAATAATTCACTTTAGCGTAAGTACACATTTTAGTTCTATTTGACCCATACATAGAGCCCTATCAGGTGCTACCATTCCAGGACAGAGTGGACGTGGGAGTGATTGCAATAGAGAGGTACTCCGCATTCCTCTGCTGAAATGCAATCAGTGTATTCTGCAGACCCAGCTGAGTGGGCCAAATTTAATTGAGCATATGTACACAGTTTAAATGTCAAAACAGTTCTATTTTAAACAATTCAATTCAAGTAATCAGTTTAGTCCTATTTGACCCCAAGGTTGGACCCTATTAGGTACTACCACTCTGGGCCAAAGTGGACCTGAGAGCGATGGCAATGAACGCGTACTCTGCATTCTCAAAAGCTGAAACATTATTAAAGCCTCACAATCAGATTGTTTAGAGTCAAATGCAGGACACTCGTTGTGGGTGGAGATAGTCTTAATTCTCTACAGAGATGCAGTCGGTGTATTCGGTAGTCTTAGCCGATTGGGCCATATTAGAAATCAATACTTGATACCATATAACAGTGTGCAAAATAACAAAGGAAAAAAAGAGCAAAAATAAATAAGTAAATGAATAAAAAAGCAAACAAACTCTTAACTACAAAAACTGTTAATCCTGACATCCGTCTGTGGACGAATAGATCTGTTTAAAATTATTGGTATTTAATAAGATTGGTAGCGCCTGATAGGATCCTATCTATTAGTAAAATAAAAGTGTTTGACTTTTAAGTTGAGCGCAAACAAATGGCTTATGCTAAACTGAGTCGTTAGAAATAGAACCGTTGGACTATTTAACTGTGTCATTTAACAAGTGACTAATATTTAACTGAATTGTTAGTGATACATAGCAATACTTAAAAATATTTTACTGTGTACAAACAAATGAGTTACGTCTAATAGAATTATCAATGTTAAATCTCAATACTTGATACTCTTTAACTGTGTGCCTAAACTGAACTATTGGCATTACATAGGAATACTTTAAACCATCTGCGTGAAAAAAATGATGAGTTTAGGCTCGTTTAAAAATATTATCAAGAGAATGTTTTTACAAATTATATATATATATATATATATATATATATATATATATATATATATATATATATAGGTATGAACAGGATTTGGCATTGAATCACCTACAATGGTTGATATGCCATAAACCCAACCCAATAAACTAACCAATCGACGAGAAATCCATGTAAGCGAAAAGTTGAGAAATACCTTGAGGCATAATCAATGAAATAATATACCACACCTGATACAGACTTAATTTAAAACTAATCAAACTCGGAAGATATAAAAAGACGATAAAAGTCCCCAAAAGCTAAAGAAAATAATCAACAGCAACAAAAATGATTTGATGGAATCGAAGCATCGTACCATTATAGGATTAAGTATCGGATAGTATGATTATGCTGGAGTCTTCTCATCACGGCCTCAGATCAATATGTCAAATTAGGACTGTCTGGAGAAATTCTATTGATTTGTGTCGACTAATTCAAAGAGAACAAAAAAGAGACATTGTTTCCACATTGAAAGATAGATCCATATCCTTCCTATAATATACTTGTAATTCAAGAATCTGAAGCGGATCAACTCTTTGTTTAATTAAATCAATTATGATAAATCTCTCTGTTTACTTATAACTGAATTTGTTGGAAAAAGAGGCATTTTAGCATAAACTTTTCTTTGAAAAGTTGCCCCATGATTTGCATAGTCGACTTTGATTCGAGTCGATTCAGTTGTTGGGGGTCTCTTTATGGATATTTTGGGAAATATCCCTTTTAGAATTTTTTCAGATCTTACACAAACCGTAATAATTATCTTTTATTTATTTCTGTCTTTCGAACGCAAATTAAGATCGAAAACATTTCTGCGTGGTGAAATCTTTATAAAGATGAATCTTCGGAGAATTTAAATCGGCAAAAAGGTTTTGAAAAGCAACTCCCTTTTTGAAAAAGAAATCTGCTTTTTATTGTAAAATGAAAAATGAATTAACACTAAAACATTTTTAATGTGGACAGCTTTATACTTTTATTTTTATTGAGATTCACAGAAGTATTTCTTAAGTCTTCAGTTAACTACTAGAATTTTCAAAAAAAATTCTCGTGATGAAAATATTTATCTCTTATAAATTATTTTTATTTATCAAAGAAACTAAACACAATTTGATTTTACAAAGATAAAACGTCGATGCAAAAATAAACAACTAATATGAAACGCCAAGTAAATTTAAAAGAAATATATTATAGAAGAGATTTCTTACTGAAATATTATATGAGATGTTATTCCCTCAACCCGGACAACAACGCGGATCCTTTCAAACTGACTTCTAAAAAAAGTTTATTCTTAGAAAATAAGATCTCATATACTTGATCAAATCAAATGTTAAGCAAGAAAAATATATTCATGGTGTTTATCTTATTGTTCTAGTTGAGGAGGGAAAATAGAAATTTGACATGTGGTTTCACGTTTTATTCAATTCATCTTGGGTCATTTTGCTCAATTTTACAGAAAAACCAATAATTCTCTTCTAGAAGACTAGGCAGTGTTCTCAATCATTGACTGCGACAACCGTATTCCATTCGATACACAAGAGTTGTTCGATTAAGCTACATTAGTAACGCTGGTGATTTTAACACGTTTCGATGATCGATCAACTTTCTTGCACAAAATGTACAATCGACAACTGCATAAACTTTGTTCACCATTTTCACACAAGATTAAAGACATGAAATAATAGTATCATTTTTTTCTACAGTTTAAGTCTTGTAGATTTCTTTTTGCAATGTGTAAATGCGACGATTAATCACTTTGATAAAAAAAAAATACGTATACCTACATAAATGGTAACAATCTGAGCTCCTTGTTGACACGAGCAAGTGATGAATCATTGTCAAATCCTGAATCCAAGCTTTTGTTTAACTTTGTTTTATTTTAAAGAAACGACAACACTTAATATCTCTAGTGGACCCGAGACAAGACAAGATAGACAACTCATGCAAGGCTAAATCTGAGTAAGAGAATGTGTTCGACTAATCACTTTGCAGAATCAAGAACTCTTCTCAACTCCTATTACTATAATCATGTTTTTAAAATCTGGAATAATAAATTTAACGATCTAAATTATCATTATTCTTATCATAATAATCTCAATGATAATAATGATGATAATTATGCAATATGGTTGTTGATTGAAAGCAATAAAAGTAATTGCTTCAAAAGGCAAATTATTTTTTAATAGTGTTCGCAATGGATGCGGGAAATTCCAATTCGAGTCATGCTAAAGACTCGAAAAATTGTACTTGAGGCCGCCTTTCTTAACACTCAGCATTACAAGATAATGATCGAGGGTAAAGTGGAGCAATCCAGGGAATGGAGTTGTGCCCTCCCGTATAACTCGGTGTAGTAGCTATTGAAAACGGAGCCTTCAGGTCACCCTCAACTAAGGACGCCAACTTTACTTTAATATGCAATGCTGCGTTGCGGGCATCACAAAGGTTGTTGATGAAAAGTTGATGAGATGTACTGTTTCTTGATCTCACTGAGGGACAAACATGTTTTGTAGCAAAAATCCTCTCATGTTTATTTTGGTTGTAAAAATTTCCTTTATTTTTTTATTTTTCTATTTAAATCTTTTTTGGGGGAGGGGTTACAGACCGGTATAATAAGCAAAAAGATGTGAGGTTGTTTATGTTCAGCCGAAAGAAGAAAAATGACTTTTTGAAATAAATCATATCACACCTCAAAGACCAAGCAAGTAAGCCGAATAAAGTATGCTGGGTATTGCCAGTGAAGTAAGGACCAACTCATAAGGGAGGTAATTCTCTAGGCTCTTACATATGAACAATGGGGGATGGCTGATAGGAAAGTATAGCGGCAAAGATTAAAGGGAACTTTGTACTATCACCACAATTTGATGATGATGATGATGATGATGATATACATCCAGCACCTAATGCAGTGTCTGAATCCGAGTAAAATCTAATATTTCGAATGTTTATTTTCAAAACAAGTATACACCTCTTACATAGATTTTATTTGCAAAGTAGTCATATCCTCTATTCGCTGAAAACTGAGGAAATAGAATCCCTTAATTCCTCTAAAGCTGTTAATCCATTTGGACACATCAAATCTTTTTATGTGTAGTTATTTGTTGTCAAGAAAAGTTTAAACAATTTTTTATTCAATTCAATGACATCAATACATATCCTATCCTTGATATTATCAACATCTTTCTTGGTTTGGTTTCTTTGTTTAATGGTTTAACAATCTTTGAGGGTTATTTAATGCAAAAGGTCGTTCTTTTAGAAAAAGCATTAGTGGTGCAATTCAACCTCTAGCTTTGGGGGGGATGAGAGAATAATAATGACTTTTCCATCGCGGATATTACAACGAAAGCGAATATAATTGCGCGACTGGAGTTTGAACTCGCTTACTACCTTGTTGCAGTCAAGCACGTAAAGCACGACGTTCGGATGACTTTTCCGATCTTTCTTTCTGCAAGTGGTCTTATATATAATATCATCAATAAGACAATTACCGTTCAAAGGGCATTTTTTCCATTTCTGCTGTTGTATCTGGCATTCTACTTGTAATCTTCTTCATTTAAGATGTTTATGTTAATATCACATATTGCATATCGCATATTGCATACCGCATATTGCATATCACACATTGCATATCGAAGATGTAACTTTACTCTTTTAATTAGATTCACTCGAAGCAAAGGTGAATTACTCAGCAAAAAGTTACGATGATATGAATGGAGGTGCGGTAAATGAACATAAATATTTTATTAGAGAGAAATGAAGATAGCATTGGAATTAGATGGGAAATACCTTCGTTTTATATTTTTGGAAAACACAATTCATTTTTCGTTTCAACTGATCTAAAAAAAAAAAAGAAGCTATTTCTAATAAAATTTGAAATCAAAAAACCTTATGAAAATAAGGATAACATTCATAATTATTGGGCGTTTGAGTTTCGTTCGTAAAACTCTAAGATTCATGGTACTAAGTTGAAGATCTCGACCTGAAACCTCCCATAGAAGAAAGAGGATTGACTAGCAATAATAAACTGATGAGGGAGTGGTTGAATTGATAAGAAAATTTCCTCATCGACCAAAAATCCCATTAAATCATCTATCCTATCCAGAAGTGATAACACTGGTCGGGGAAGCTTGTCAAAACCTGCAAGCAGTAATCCATTTTACAGCGGATTTGACATTAGAATAGACCCAGAAGCAGCAGATGTTAGGAATAAAAAAAAGGGAGTCACTGAAAATAAACCATAATTGGTGGGAAGACGCAATTAAAAACGAAGAAATTAAATTTTCGAGTTTACAAAGAAGAAATAAGGAATTATTTATTTTACTAAAATGATTATTCATATCTACTAAAACATTATCAGATGCTGTTAATATTAGTTATTCAAGGTTAATATAAATATTAATATTGATTTGTTAATAATTTGGTTAAAAACAATAATTCTTAAAGCGACGAATTCACCCGGTGAAATTTAAAAAAAAAATTAAAAACCTGGTGATATTTTTAAAGACCCATAAAAAGTTTATAGGATAATATCAAGATATAATAAGTAAATCTCTTTTCATTTTATGTGCATCGAATATTATTATAACAATTACTTTTTATAACCATCTAGTAAAATTTCAAATTGAAGGTGAGTCATTGTTTTAAAAATGAAATTACTTGAATGTTTTTTTACATTTATCGGTAGAGCTGGCAGTCTCTATAATCCAAGCCTTAGCCTCTTCACTGTCGTAGAGTAATACCTGAATTATCGTATAAATATTTATTGCATGTTTATTAAACTTTAAACGCGTATTAGACGTTTCATGATTTTAAAATTACCGTTTAATTATCTGTATATTTATATATATTATTACTCACAAGAGAAAAATTAACAATCTTACCGGAAGAAATAAGCTAATAAACAAATACAATAAAATGCTTTGGGATATATATTGAATTTTGATTGCACCATCCTTTACGGCTCCACAAGAGGATTAATCACTCAAGACCTGATATTTCAGAAAATGAACAGTAACAAAATGTCTGGATCAATGATATTAGTCCATGTTTCTCCGTCGCTGAAAAACTAAAAATTATTACTGCGATCTGGTTTAAAGATTAAAAGACAGGTGCTGCATATTTCCCCTGGCTGATGTTGACATTGACAACAGGGACCTTAAATCTAAAATGGAAACAATGTTCATTAATTCCTAAGGTAAAAATGATATTCGTGACCACAGAAAGAATTTTATTCATGAAAGGATGTGTAAAAAGAATTTCAGTAAGAAATATTTTTTAAATAGTATTCACTATTATACCTTGCGGTAAATAACATTATATATATATATATATATATATATATATATATATATATATATATATGAACTTTCGCTCTTCGCATACATATGAGAGTCATTCGATAGATAAGGGGATTTTTTGAAAGAGCCAAAATCCATCTTTTTCGTAAACTTTTTTCAAAACTGTAAATTCTACCGTTTGGAATAGATTTTTAGTAAAGATTATTTTGATATCACAAAAATATCTGTTTTGACACTATTCAAATCTAGTTGCAAATCAAAACGTGTGCGCCAAGCTTGAACAGAGTTCTGTCATCAAATTCTTTGTATTTTGAAGTGCAAACAATGTGAAATTTACAGAAGAATGTGTGATGTGTATGGAGAAATATGTTTAATCAAAAATTGTTTACAAACAGGCTAAACATAGGTTTGCCACTATGAACTGGAGTCGAAAAACACTCCATGGAATGGAAACACTCTGAGCCGCTGGTACAGAATAAGTTCTGGGCGCAGAAGTCAGTAAAGAAAGTAATGTTGAGAGACTTCTGGTACATGAAAGAATCCACAATTGTTGATTTCTTTGAAAGAGGCAGAACTGTTAATAGTGCCACCAATTGCCAACTATTTAGTGAAAATCCATCTTATTTATTGAATGGCTTTCACACGCACATGCACACGCATATATATATATATATATATATATATATGTGTGTGTGTGTGTGTGTGTGTGTGTGTGTGTGTGTGTGTGTGTGTGTGTGTGTGTGAGTAATGTCTGATTGAATTAAACAGACGTTTCACTGCTGCTTATTCCATTCATAATCCGTTTAAGTCTTTGTAAGAATTGCCAGATGTCTGGATGGAATGGCTCTTTATATAAATATTAACAAACATTCCTTATACAAAAGCAATTTTGGATCTAGCAGCCGCGTTCTGAAATGCCTTTAACATTTTTTACCGCCAAATTTTCCTCTTACCGCCAGTAAAGTTCTTTTCTTTCTTAAATTCCGATGTCACATCTTCTTCCTCCTTTTCTTTATGTAAATGCATACGGCTTCTCATTGTATTTGTCACTTCAGATGTTAGTTCCCTGGAAGATGGCTTCTTCAGTAAGGACCGAAAGACCTTGATAAAAATATCGTTCCTTTTTTTAATTAATTTCATCCAAATATCACGTGACGCAAATGAAATTAGAAGCATCACGAACAGAATAAGCAAAAGTGAAGCATCGTTTTTATTCAATAATACATGGTAAAAAGAGAAAAGGCTGCATATATATACATACATATATATATATATATATATATATATATATATATATATATATATATAAGTGTGTGTGTATCTGTGTGTGTGTGTGAGTGTGTGTACGTGTGGATGTAACATAGCCATACATGAATATGTGAAATAGACATAGAATGTTCATAACGCATATAAGAATCCCGAAACACAAAAACACTTACGACTTTTTAGTTCAGGTACGAAACTTTTTATTATCTTTGAGTTAAAAGGTTTTTCGAGATAAGGAGAGAGATACACAATCTTTCTATGGTGACTTTTCCATCTGCCCCCCTCCACCACATGTGGCACCCCACCGCCAACTACTGGTCTGATCTCGGTGAGCCCCGAAAGTAAACTGTCTTCTTCGGACGCTAAAACTCAACTCACTGACTTTTCTCAAATCCCCCAAATCCTCCGCGCACGCTTCCGGTGCATGACGTCATTCTCACCTCCTGGTCCCATTTACCATCTAGGGTTTTATTTTGACATCTGAGAACGACGCATCCTCCCCGTGTGCGCGTGAACACCTGCGCTCATGTTTGCACCTAACACATGCACTAAGCGAAAGGTTCTCAGCCTATCTAAACCGAAAGGCAAGATATATAAAACGAAATCCCTCGGCCATTATATTACATGGATCCTTTTACCGTCTAATGATTATGTGAAATAAAGAGAAATAATAGCACAATAAAAATAATTTTGATATTTTAAATTTTAAACTTCACTTGTTATAAGAGCACTGTAACTGAAAATAAATGTTTTGAATAAAAATGCAGTGACATGAGCCTATATATATATATATATATATATATATATATATATATATATATATATATATATATATGTATTTGTGTGAGTGTGTGTGCGTGTTTGGTACGCAAGGTAATTAAAAACAAACTATTAAATAAAATGTATTGATATACGAAAGAAAATATCCGTATATTTTCCTAAAGAGTTGTAGCCATCTTCAAATTGAAAAACAGAAAAAAGGCGGCTTTCAGTAAAAGCGATGTTAGCTTGAAGGAAAATCTTGATAGAGCCTCTGAGAAGAGATTAGACACATGGATCAGGTGGTTATCGTTAAGATAACTCATCACGTCCACGAATGGATGCATTCAATGGACTCTTGTAATTCTTCTTACCTCTGCTTGGATTCCTTCTCGATAACAAACCAGGTAGAGTTGTCCTAAATATTTAAATCACGAGAATCAGCTGGTAACTTGCTGGGGATGTCATGATCCTAACAATGTTTCATAGGCGACAAATTGAAACTTTCTTTTCATATTTCTCAATTTCCACACTTTCCATTCTTTCTTTCTTTCTTTCTTTCTTTCTTTCTTTCTTTCTTCACACACACACACACACACACACAGACACAGACACACACACACACAGACACAGACACACACACACACACACACACACACACACACACACATATATATATATATATATATATATATATATATATATATATATATATATATATATATATATATATATATACCGATCTAGGAGAAGAAAAGCCCAGCATTCAAACCTGTTAAACTGCTTAAACTTTAACTCGATTTGCATGTTGCTCGTGGTGAGAGGTTGGTAAGAATATATATATATATATATATATATATATATATATATATATATATGTATATATATATATATATATGTGTGTGTGTGTGTGTGTGTGTGTGTGTGTGTGTGTGTGTGTGTGTGTGTGTGTGCCTGTGTTTGTATATATCCTCATAGCTATCAACCTGCATATGTCACAGTTCACTACTATCTATCTATCTATCTATCTTATTGTTATCAATATACATATGTATATCACTGTCCATTTTTAGCTCTCTCTCTCTCTCTCTCTATCTCTCTCTCTCTCTCTCTCTCTCTCTCTCAGTCTACCTGTTTTTGCTATTTTTTATTGATAATCCTCTACTTATATGAGATTCTATTGACTGTATTCTCACGTTTTTATAGAAACCTTTTTCCCTGTAAACCTTTTATGCCTGTCCAGTTTATTTTCTTTGGATTCCTACTTGCTGGAGTGAATTCTCAGTTTGCAACTCAGCACGCACTTCTCTACTGACCTTAGTGAACATGACATTTACCTCATGAATAATACACTCACGTCTGTTCCTCCAACGATCACATACTGATATTACTTGATGAATTATATCTCAGTCACTGTACCACGGATTTTCGAGTTTGGATTAAAAAAAACATCCACCCACGTTCAGGAAAAGTTCCGGAGATATTTGTTACCCAACAAAATCTCATACTGAAGGATTTACATAATGTCAGCCATTTACGTAAGAAAATGTATTATGTAAAAAATAAAATCATTTGCAAATCAATTTTATCATGTTCGAAATAGTAGCCTTAGGAACCCACTCACCGTAAAAAACATTATTTCTACTCTTAGAAGTCTTCAGTTGACTTTTGTTGGGAGTCATCTGCAATTGCTTTATCACGATGTCTTACATGTTCGCAGTGGCTTGCAAATGCGTCCCATGGAGCAGGATTTTGATTTTATCAGGCATCAATTGATTCAAAGGTCTGAGCTCAGAGAAGAAAGACGAATGTTTTTTACTTCAAGAATATTATTTTTGTCTAAAATGTCGTTTCCAGAAAGCGAGACTAATGCTTTCCGTCTAAAAAATAATGAGGTTGATTTTGTTTAAAAGATTCCGAGTTAATGATTAAAAATTAGTTTGTTAATCCTAATTTGTTATTCTTCTCCCGGACAAAAATTGAATATGAAGAAATTCCTCACTTTTGTCACATTTTCCTCATTTCGCAAAGTGGTTGGTCATTTAGAACGGTGTTTATATTCCATAGTCTCTAAGCTATTCAAAATGACTTGTGCCACCTAAAACATTGTTTCAGGGATAGAACTTTATCTTCATAAACCTGTGTTTACGACTTAAATGTTTCTGTTTTCTTTTTGTTCGGAAATTTGCCTGAAAATTTAATTTTCTCTTCTGTCTACACGTCAATCTAAACCAAACGGACTTGAAATAATTTAATATTAATCAGATAAACGTGAATTTAGTTTTTTGACACGTGTTCAAATTCAGAATGCATCAACTTTTTTTCAATTAGAGACGCCATCCTGAAAAAAAAAACAAATTAAAAGAATAAAAAAATAAATCCCATTACATTCTGGACTGAATTCCAATACATACAGAGACATCATAACTTCTAAATTTTCAATTTTCTTTTCTTTGAATAATTTTACTTTTGTCATACATGAAATAATTTTCAGCTTGTGTTTTTTTTTTTGTAAATGACACAGAGATTGCTCTTTCTTGAATGTAGTCTTTTAGTTTTGAGGATAGGATATTTTCTTATTGCTATTTCTTTATCATGTAATGAAGAAACTCTTCTGTCAAAACGCATATTCTTATGTTCTGCATTAAAAAAAAAAAATATATATATATATATATATATATATATATATATATATATATATATATATATATATATATGAGAGAGAGGGAGAGATAGAGAGAGAGGGGGGGTAAATACGAAAACATCTTTTTGTCAAATTATGCGTAAATTATCTAAGATCTAACGATCTATGAATATAGCTTCCTGGGGGATTTCCGAGTTGAGTGAGTAAAAAATCAAATATATCATCGAAAATTTTGAAGCTTTATTAAAGATTATTGTTCAAAGTTATTTTGATCCCTTAAACTTCAAGTCTTTTGACATTTACCAACCAAACGCCCCTGTGACATTTTGCGATATATTGCTTAGGGGTATTTTATATCTAATTCGCATCTCATACGTTTATGAGATTTATATTTGAAATATGTTTGTACTTATAGAATGGTATAGGTAACACAACAAAAACAAATAGATGCCCGTAAGTGGGTGTCAAATTATGTAGACATTTCGACTGTGTAATAATCTTGAAATTGATTATTTTTGTCGAGTTAGGTAAAATTTTAGGATGAATTGACCTACGAGAGGGAGAGAGAGACAGAGACAGAGACAGACAGAGACAGAGAGAGAGATGATGATGATGAGGAGGAGGAGGATGAGGAGGAGAATAAGGTACAATTTTGACGGTGAAAATATTTTTCTTCAGTTTTTCAATAACACTGGTCATGGCTTAAATATCATTATCACCAACCAATTTTAACCTGGCAATAGCTCAAAATGCAGTGAGTATTTAGCCGACTCGTTATGTGTCCACATTTCGCGGATAGTTGCGACATCTACCAGGCTATGAAGATTTGCAATATATTTCTTTTTATATGAATTGTCATTTCTTAAATTCCTTCAAAGGTTTAAAGTTGACTGTAAATGTATGTGCGGCACATCTGAAAGTTTTCGGTCGTGCTCGAAGTAATTAGTGCACAAGAAGAACTGAAACTGATAGCCAAAAAAAGTGGACAAAAAAGACCCCCCCACACAAAAAAAACAGAGCTTTCATAGGAATCTTTAAAAAGTTCGATTTCTTTGTTGTTTCAAAACTGTTCATATCCTTTGAGATGTATTTCAGAAAAATCTATACCATTTTGTTCTCTAATAACTCAACCAATTCGTGTTCAAATGATCTCAAAGTTTAACAGCATGTGGAGAAACCAACCAAATTGTTATTTTTGATTTTTTCTTTTCATTAAACGAAATCCCATTCACAGGGAAATAAAAGATGTTTAAACATTAAACAGAATTTTGAACTGTGTCCTCACATGCTGTTAAAGTAGGGAAAGAAAATCTACAAGATTTTCGATGGTATTTTTCATGGGAAGTATATCAGAAAAAAAATTCGATGAACATGAAAGTAGAAAATATCAAGGCATTGTCGGAGAGTTACGAAATTGCAAAAAATCAACTTGTTGTTTGTAAACAGATGAGTTAAATCACGGGAAATACTTAAAAGAATCCATGAAAACATATACAACTGTTCAATTGCAGGGGAAGAATTGACGCTAAGTAAATGTACGGTTTCCTATCATTAGAGGCGTGGGGCGTAGCGGTTAACACCAAAGAAAATGTAATCGGCAACTTGAATTTAAAGCTGGAATGAAACGCCTGTGTTTTACTTTCACTTTTGAGAAAAACATGCAGTCAACATTTCTGCTTTAATCTATGAGGAAATAGTGCTGCATACTGGACTCTTTATCCTTGATCAGGCGACCAATCAAGAAAAAGAAAAATTATGAACTCAAACTAACTGTACTCAGTTTAAAAATTGATTCTGTGTCGCATCCTGACTGTGGCGGTAGATTTAGATAAACTCATCATTTTCGTCATTATTCACCATTTTCTGTTTGGGTAAAAAGAAATGATATTTAAAAAAATCTTGTCACAGCCGTCTTCTTGCTATAATTTAAACCCTGACTATGTTACCAAGGTGCAATGATAATTGCTGAGTGAATATATCAGTTTACATGATGAGACTAACCTGGTTCCAATGGAAGGGAATAAATAAAAAGATCAGCTGCAGAGAGCCAGGTTTAATCTACTCCGATTACCTAAAAGGTTTTGGGTCAGATTCATTACCTGATGTTTGAGGAATCTCTAAAATATGAATGACTACGGAAGTAAGATATTTCTGGTAATGTCTACCCATTCCTTGAAAAACCCATTCTATCACGAAACCTGTCGATTGTAACTGGCTGCATACTAGAGGAACAAAAGTACAATGTAATTATCTACGTCCAAACTATGAGTTTATATATTTACTTAAAAGAATATCAATTGTCAAAGAAAACTATCTTAAATGAAGGAAGACAACAAATAAGTATCCATGGTCACCATGGAATCCATCTTGATGCTCTTTTGGTTTTGTTCTTTGAACTGTAGAGACAATCTTCCTGTCCGTCGAGGATACAATAAAACCAACACGGCTTTACCGAATGATTTATTATCCACCAAACTCATTTCTCCGTTTTGTGTACTCATTTTACATAATGCTTGTTCATAGAATAATTGGTACATTTTTTTTTTCTGTTGGGTCACGTTCGCATATTCTTGCCAATATGCATCTTTTATATTTTCCTGTTTGGGTAAATGAGTTGATCTTTTCTCACCTTTCTTTTATTCTCTATGAATATATCACGGGTATCTTAATACTGTTAAAGGACCTTGGTGAGTAGAAATTTGACTAAATATCCTCCCTACTATAAAGCAAAACAATGACATTTTAAAAATAGCTAATACTATGACATTTCTTTTTTTTAACCTTCGTTATTTTATCAATCTAGCTATTTTCATGGCAATGATACAGGAATTAGAACATTTGATGCTAAGAGCGATATTCGAGTAGTGTCTCCACTCACTAGTGTTCAGCAATGGTCCGGAAGACCGGGGTTCAATCCCGGGTGAGTCATACCAAAGACTCAAAAAATGGCATCTGATACCCCCTTGCTTAACACTCTGCATTATAAGATAAACATCAAGGGTAAAGTGAATCAATCTAGGGAATGGAGTATCGCCCTCCACTACACCTCGGTGTCATAGCTATTGAAAAGGGAGCCTTCGGGTCACCCTCGACTATGGTTGCAAACTTTACATGACATACTTATACTGATTATGTCGAAAGAGAAAGCACTTTTACAAACAAGGACACTTAGTCGTTTTTGTATATCCTATATATAATTGGTTGTTTTAGTTTGTTTGTTTAATGGCAAATCAAACTTCATGGTTTATTTAATGCCAAAACCATTCTTCTGAAAGAACAGCTGTTGTACTAAACTGAAAGTGAATGTAATAGGGAGACTAGATATCAAATTTGTTGACGATAATGATGGAGTTAGCCACTACACCAATGAAACTCAAGTAATACCAGTGGTAATAAAAAAAATAAGCAAAAGTATCCCAACTGCTAGAAGTATACACGTATTGTTCTAGGAACAAGTAGTATGTTGAAGGGGTACAAAAATGGAAAAATACTTACTTGACTTAATCGTTCCCTGGCAGAAACCTATTTTTTCAAAGAACAGATGTAAAAAAATTCAAGGATGGAGTTCAGAGAGTATTATGAGACACCCGACAAAGCATCCAGCCAACACGTCCATTACTTTAGGGAGATGATAATTTATTGTCTCCCAAAACTGGCCTCCACAAACTCTTTTCTATCGGGATTGTGAACGTGTGTGTGTGCGTGTGTGTTTTATATGCAATTCTCATTAACTGATTCTAACTTTTCACGAACATGGTCATTTGACTAACCTTTACCAATAATACAATAAGTCTTATTGAATCCAAAAGAAACCGTTTGTTGACATAGAGGAGGTCAATCCTTTAATACTTAGGTATTGAGTTGGCTCATTGATGCTCAATCTTATTTTCTTCCGATCAACAGTGTTTCTTTAAAGGTCATAGAATGCAAAAGTGATAAGAACATTTCAGGGATTAAAAACATAAAAAAAAGATAAAAGAGTAAAAAATTGTAATTGTTAATTATATTCAATCATACAATCTGATTGGCTGGGGCTGTAGAATACACTGACTGTTTTCCTGCGGTGGGGTAGGGCCCCTCCCATAACGAGTATCTTGCATATGACACTTAACAATCTGATAGTGAGGTTTCAGTAATGCTGGAGCGTTGGGGAATGCAGTGTACCCATTCATTGTCATCGTTCTCAGGTCCACTCTGGTCTGGTGTGGTAGCACCAGATATGGTCCTATCTAAAGGTCAAATAGAACTGAAATGCGAAATTATGGTAAACTTAGTTGCTCGAAAAAGAATTGTTCTAAGATCTAAATTACGTACTCATGCTAAAGTGAATTATTTGAAATGGAACTGTTTTATATGCTAAACTAAATTGTTTGAAATGGGACTGCTTTTATTTGCTAAACTGAATTGTTTGAATTAGAATTGTTTTGACATCTAACTGTGTGTAAGCAAAAACTATTGTTATACTTAACTGAATGGTTTGAATTAGAACTGTTTGACTAAAATGAATAGCTTCAAAAAGAAATGTTTTTAACAATTACACTGTGTACTTATGCTAAAGTGAATTGTTTGAAATAAAACTATTTATTTGTATAAAAATGGATTTAGCATTAAAAAAAAACTACAAAATTTGATACGCCATTAAACCCAAACAAACAAACAAACAAACAATATGAGATCATTTAGTTATTACTGGATTTAAACAAATAATATGGGGCCCTGTCGGCTGGGGCAGTAGAATACACTGACTGCATCTATACAGAGGGTTAAAACTCCCCAAAGAATGTCCTGCATATGACATTAAACTATCTGACACTAAACAATTCAGTAATGCTGGAGTTTGGGGGAATTCGAGTACCCCTTCATTACCATCACTCCCAGATCCACTCTGGTCCAGAGTGGTGGCACCAGATAGAGTCATATCTATGGGTCAAATGGAATTAAACAGTGTACAAAACTGAATTGTTTGAAATAGAGCTGCTTATATCACCTACTCACCTACCTAGGAAGCAGTGTCTCATCAAGCGAGACAGATATCAACACGTGACTAACAAAGGCATAGACAGCTACCGATAGACAATCGGTCTTATGGAAGTCAGACTTGACCGATAAAATGAAATGCGTTTTTTTCCCTAGCGGCGGTCGTATACTGCTGTATGGATGCATTACATGGACGCTAACTAAACATATGGATAAAAAATTTGACGGTAACTAAACAGGAATGCTGCAAGCAATATTGAACAAGTCCTGGAAGCAGCATCCGTACGGCCACCTACCACACATCACGGAAATTATCAAAGTTAGACGAGGCAGACATGTAGGACACTGCGGAAGAAGTAAGGACGAACTCTTAAGAGACGTACTCCTGTGGACCCCTTCACATGGACGAGCAAAGGTAGGACGACCAGCTAGTACCTACATACAACAGCTCTGTGACGATACAGGATGTAGCCTTGAAGACCTACCGGGAGCGATGGACGATTGAAAATGGGGGCGGTGGAGGGTCAGGGATATCCATTATGATGATGATGATGATATGTGTAAAAATGAGTTTGGCATTAAATAAACAACAATGGTTGATATGCCATAAAATCAAACCAAATCAAACCAAATTATACCAAATCAGACCAAATAATGTGGTAGAGAATAACAGTCTAATAATAATCCTGCTTGAAGCCCGACTAGCGAGAAGCTTTCGTTGTTTAATTGATTAGAAAACTTTCCCTGACAGACACTTTCTTAAGAATAGGAATCATAAGTTCTAAGTTTAATGAGATCTTCTATTACGTTATATACAATCCATGTCGTGAGCATAATAGTTGTATAGTGTACGATAATTGGAACATTGCAATTAATTATAATTAAGCAAGTTAAAAATAATAGCTAGGAACAATTGATAAACATTTTAAAACCCAGCTTCACGCTCCGACGACGGCTATAAAACGGTAACTATTTTTATCCTATCTCATTCTATTAATACTACTACAACAAGTCCAGTAATGGTAATCAGTTAAGGCCAGCTGTTTTTATAGTTTGACACAATTATTTGGGGATAAAAAAGCAGTAAACAGCTCTTTTTATCCAAAACATTGAGGCTGGCGCAAGAGGGAGGGGGTGGTACAAATGTATTTAAATTAGATTAAGTCTGTCGTGTAAGTATTTACGACTTGATGCGAAAAAGGATCAATAGATAAAAATAAATGAATAAATAAATGTGTAAACCCATAGAAAACGTTGTTATTTCATGGCTGTTGCTAAGATAAATGCAAAAAACTTTTATTTATTTATTTATTTATAGTGACTGGTATGTAACGTAGGCACCTTATATATTTGGGGAACATAGCCTTACAAGTGAGTTCGATTTTCTGAGAGAGTTTTTTTTTTTCTAACTCTGTGCCGAACTAAAAAGAGCGTACACTTATCTGTCAAATTTTGAGATTGTATCGAGTGCAAATCGAATTATTAACTGGATGGGTAGAAATTTTTACCAAATGTTTTTTTTTCAAAAATATATAAATCCTTATTAAGAACTTATATAGAATTTTGTACTCTGGTTGACGCGTAGAAATTCGAGATTAATATTAAGAATAGACAGCATAAGATGAAGAGTGATAAAAACAATAAAAAAGTAGAATATTTCAGTTTTAGGGAGAGATTGGAAATAACTGTTTTGCAAGAAAGATAATCAAGATGTTGGTTGGTTGTTTGGGTTTTATGGCATACCAACCTTTGTAGGTTGTTTAACGCCAAATCCATTTTTATACAAATAATCAGTTCTATATCAAACAATTCAGTTTGGCATGCGTACACTGGTTAATTGTTAAAAATATTTCTATTTCAAGCTATTCAGTTTATTCAAACAGTTCTAATTCAGCTAATTCAGTTTAGTGTAAGTACAGATTATGTATACACAAAGTTAAATGTCTAAGCAGTTCTATATTAAACAATTCAGTTTAGCGTAAGTACAGTTTCAATGTCAAAAACAGCTCCACTCCAAACAATTCAGTTTAGCATAAGCACACAGTTTAAATGTAAGTACACTTTAATTGTCAAAAATGTTTATTTCAAGCTATTCTGTTTAGTCAAACAGTTCTAATTCAAAAATTCAGTTCAGCAAAAGTATGCAGTTATTTCTATTTAACCAATAGCTGCGACCATTCAGGGCCATATCGGACCTGGGAGGAATAGCAATGAAGGGGTGAATTCCCTAAAGCTCCAGCATCACTGGAACCTAACCATTAGATTAGTTAGTGTCAAATCCAGAACATTCATTGGGGGGGGGGTCTTACCCCTCTGCAGAGGTGCAGTCGGTGTATTCTACAGCCCCTTCCCACTAGGCAATGATCACTCAGAGGCGATCTAATTGAAACTTTTAAAATAATGGAATTTCTATCGTAGACAGTTTTCGATATTTTCTCTTGAACTGGAAATTTGCCCTCCAGATAAATTTCAAAACGAGCCAGTTGGATCTTTTTTTCGGCTAATTGTGTGATGTAAATTTTAGAACAATCTGCCTAATCATAAAAAAACAACAAAAGTGTATAAAATTTTAGCTTACATTGGATGATCTAAAAAAAATATGCCCAGAAAAAGATTTAAGAGGACATTTTTGGATACTTTCAGAATAATCATATATCAAAATTCTATGTTTACTTAGATATTACATTAATAGTGTTTTGAGCAAATATTCTTTTTCATATTAATATTTTTCAGAAATTGATGCGAAAATAATGTAAAAAAAGGAAATGCTCAAGGAGGAATAAAAACAAATAATAATAAAAATAATTTGGACTTGGCTAAGAAAAAGGAAACCTGAGTCTCTTTTAATAGCAGCACAAAAGAACGCCATAAGGACCAACTAGGTTAATGTAAGAATAAACAATACCCCAAAAAATAGCAAATGTAGGCTATGTGGTGATAAAGACAAAAAGATTAATCACATAATAAGCGAATGCAGCAAATTAGCTCAAAATTGTATAAGACTAGACACGACTAGGTGTGCAAGATGTATCACAGGAATTTTGCAAGAAGTTTAAAGTTGACCGTACGAACAAATGGCATGTTGACAACCCAGAACCCGTCTTGGAGAAGGAGAGGCACACAATTATCGGGGATTTTGAGATAAAACCGATCACTTTATCTTGGTCAGACGACCAGACCTTTTCATAGTCAATAAAAAAAAGATAACCAGCCTAATTGCAGACTTCGTCGTACCAGCTGACCACAGAATGAAAATAAAAAGAAAAAGGATTAATTACCAACACCCGGCAAGATAAAAATCTATGGCACATGAATGTGACTGTGATACCAATTGTGGTTGTTGCACTTTGGAAAATCACCAAAGGATTGGTAAAGTAACTGGAAAATTTAGAAATTCGAGGACAAGTAGAGACCATCCACTCTCGAGCATTTTTAAGATCGGCCAGAATACTGAAAAAAAAGTCTTGGAAACATGAGAAGATTGCTATCACTCAAACTCTTGAGGAAAGCCATCAGCAAACACAAGTGTGGAAAAATCAGCTATATAAGGTACATATCAAGGGTAAAGTGGGGCAATCTAGATAAAGGAGCGGCGCCCTCCCCTACACCTCGGTGTAGTAACTATTGAAAAGAGAGCCCTCGGGTCGCCCTCGACTACGGTCACCAAATTTACTCACTTATCAATCGTTTTTACTAAATACGACACAAGATAAAACATTCGACTTTGACTCTTTCACAATCTATCTATCTATCTATACGTGTGTGCAAACACATACACACTCATTCGTATATATATATATATATATATATATATATATATAAGCCGGCCATCATATACATATATATATATATATATATATATATATATAATGGCCGGCTTAAAAGTTGATATGCTGACCAAAATTCCTCATGGAATTTGACCAAATGTAATCTTTTTCAAAATACTTCCCCTTAGGTTAAACACATTTTTCCAGTCAGTGTTGCAGTGCTTTGATACAATTGGTCAAAAAGTCACTGAGAGCAGATGAACCTTTCAGTTGATGAACCTTTCAGCCCTCTCTCATATGTATATAAATTATGTTTTCATTGAGTCGGTAACTCACAATTTCTTGCCGAGCACCCAATCGTCTTTTGGTCTGATGATTGTGCTTTCAACATAAAACCCTGTGTAATAGACTCACCAAGAATATGATTTTGATATTTTATATTTTGGTCCGTTGAGCTATTCTTGCATTGTACACTTTTCACGCACATTTTCATCCTTGCATTTCAATCTTATATATATATATATATATATATATATATATATATATATATATATATATATATGAGCACGTGTGTATTTGTGTGTGCGAGTGAATTAGCTGTAGTATCCGTCCTCATGGGCGATACTTACAAAATATTTTCTATTTCCTGCTCATAGAAATTCAATCATCTATAGTAAGTTTTGATTGGAGCAAAAGTACTTACATAATAAGTTCAACCATTATTTTTCAAAATAAATGTTGAGAGGTTGGAATAAACTCTTTGTAACTAAAGATATTTTAGGAGTATTAAAAGAATAACGGATTTAGGATTAGTAAGCAAACAATTTTTGAAGATTTATTTTTACTTTTGTCTACGTTTCTTAATCTCAACAGCTCCTACTTCAGTGCTAACTGGTCTTTTAAACATAATATGGACATCGTTATACATTGATGAAACTTTTTTTTGTTTTGCTTTTGATAAAATTATGTTTTTGTATGTTTTTATCATGATATCACGAGAAATATATTTCAGCAGATTATATATCACCTATTAACGATCTCTCTCTCTCTCTCTCTTTCTCTCTCTCTCTCTCTCTCTCTCTCTCTCTCACACACACACATGCTCTCTCTCTCTCACACTCACACACACACATGCTCTCTCTCTCTCTCTCTCACACACACACATACACATGCTCTCTCTCTCTCTCTCACTCTCTCTCACACACACACACATACACATGCTCTCTCTATATATCTATCTATGTCTGTCGCTCTATTACGCAGTGAAAATCAAACTATAATTACAACAAAATAAGAAAATATTTATAAAAAATCCTTTAATGTTCCTCACTAGGAAATTTGCTTGTTGACCTTCTTTCTTACACTTTCCTTTCTTTCTCTTACAACTTCCCTGATATCTTAATAATTTTAATTGTCTAGTTACATATCTAATTTCAACAAAAAAAGTCAAGTTTTTTATTGGATAAGAAATTAAAAAATGGCAATCACAGGAAAAATAGAATTGATAAAAATAAATGTAACAGTTTCCCAGGAAGCACTTGGCATGAAGCTAAATCGCTGCATACCTAAAAAGAAGGTTTTCCTGGGGCCAAAGAGAATCTCTTTATTCGAAGCCTTTACCACCTCAAAAGAGACGGAGGCATTTTTTCTCTCGGTGGGAATGCACGTTCTTGCTAAGGCCTGATGACTAAGCAGCGTGTTGTATCGCCTGCTTGTAGCAGCCCCTGCGGAACGTGACCATTTAACACAAAGATACATGGTGGGCCCTCAAGCTTACACTTTGCCAGCAATCATTCCATGATATTCTTCAGACGTCTTGCCTGAATATCACTAATATTTCTGCTGGTTTAGGAAAACATTCTCACCACGAGGTATTCGTTAAACCCGAAAATAAAGATTGAGTTTAAAGGTATCCTTGTCTCTTTCCCTTTTCCGTCCTTTACAGCTTCGACAAGCAAAGGGGAGATAACCAGTAAATGGGGTAAGAAGAAATAGGAATCAGATACAAACTTTAGAATTTCCCAATTACAATTAACCTCACAACGAAAAGTCTTTTTGTGCTTCAGAGACATCAAAATTATTCCCAAACGTTTTACGGCACATTTATTTTATGAATTAGCTCTGCATTCAATCTGTTTGAAGTATTCAACTCACAAATAACTACCCATGTTTTTATCTTTTTATTTATTTGATCAAAATTGAAGCAGTCTTATTCAGCGGTAGTTTTGTTTTCTTCTTTACAGGTGATTTATCATCAAGGGAACTTTTCTATCCTTTTTTTGCTCTAGTCCTATTGTTGTGTGGTTATGACTATGACGCTTTCTTTACAAAAATATAACTCTGTTTATTTCTCTCATAAGGGTCGAAACCGCTGTAAGTGTGAGAGTGACAAAAAGACCGGGAGAAGGAGGGGCTGCTATACTGACACTATGTTAACCCATGATGTGTTTCCTTATTCAGGGCCCCATTTAGCACTTCTTCTGCTTCTCGGCCAGGGAATAACTGCTCTCCCACTGCGTGTAATGTCCAATGCAGCTCTGTCCTCTCTTGGTTGTGGCTCCAACTGGCTGACTGACCGTCTGGCGTGAGTACCCGTGTATATATAATTTCACAACTCCCACTGATTCCAGTTGTCCACTCACGTGACTGTTTCCAGGTGTCAACTCATGTGAGCCACATACACACAGGTATCGCTGTCTTCCTGTTTAAACAGCTGGAACAGCATGTCCCAGAAATCTTTGATTAACGGCTCTGTTAAAGGTCAATATGCAAAACTCCATTTTACCCTATTTTTCAGAATGCCCACCAGTGGACATTTTCCTCGCATCCCTCTTAATCTCTCTCCCCACCTATATATAACAAAAATACACAATGATAACAATGGTAAAAATGTAGCAATCATGATGCGTCTTTGAAGGCGATATTTCCATCATGCAACACCCGTTCGTTCTAATTATGATCTAAATTGTTTCTGGCTATCCTTCAGTTGCATATTGCTCTTTGACCGGGCTGCCAATCAGAGATTCTCTAAATAAGATGCACCTGTGAAAATAAGCGGAAGCAGTCACGTGGTTAATCGGAAATTAGTGGGTGTTACTAAATGATATATGAAGATGCCCCTCTGAGTCGGGGTCTCAACTTGCAGCCAGAAGAGAGTGGGCAGTCACGAATAGCGGCCGCTAGTTGAGTACTTCCCAGCCGATAAGCAGAAGAAGTGCTAATTGGTGCTTTTCAAACAACAGCGTGGTATGGTAAAGAGAAGAAGTTATGGATCAATATAGCAGTCTGTCTTTGTTTCTCTCTGTCCGTTTGTTTCTCCCACACATCACAAAAGCTTCATTCCCTTTCGAAAATAAAATGTAAGAGTTATATTTTTATAAAGTGCTCTGGGTCTTCCCCCATCATGAGTATATAAGGCCACAAGCATACATCAAAATTACAATACAATTACATATCTCCATATGGACCTCCTCTTCAATTCATTGAGGAAACTAAAAACATCATGGGATCAAAGTCTTGGTCCTCAAATCTTGATCAACAACCCTGTGACTCTGGTCACTCCAGCAACATATTTTGCCTGGATTCCTCATGAGCACACACCAGTCATCCGCTCCATAGGATCCCACCAGGAGTAACAGGGCGATTTAAAAAAAACTCTAAAAACAATATCACCATGGCCCAAAATAGTACCTCAAAATGGTATTATGAATTGACATGCATGCAGCAAACAACCAAAATATACAGTGACAAAACATCTATCAGCAATCGAATTACTACTTAATCAATCATTTCCTCAAATAATTTCACTTTCCTAAATCCATTTGTTCAAAAGTTCGTTTTTCTTTGCATTTTATCGTACAAGTAGACATTTTGATACACTAAAATACGCTCATAGGCGGTAACCACACCCCAATTTTCGAACTGACATCAGGTTAATGACCTTCGATTAACACCATGCGTATCTCTGCTCAAGTTCTACGTCTCATATACAATTTCTTAATTTCCAAACATATGTTCGAACACAGAAAAGCTGCCTTTATCCGCAGTGCATGCCATTCAAAGTCTGACTAAGAATACCAAAAAACGAAACCAAAATTAAAATCTAACTAAAATTACAATCCCCTTCAATGGCTGGAGAAAAAATTATGAAGTGAATTGGAGGAAAAAAATTCAAAAATGTTTCCGTAAATTCAAACAATTATTCACTTCCAGAGACCTCAACGGTTGGGAATATTTTTTTTTTTGGAAAAACTATGTATACTGAGAAAATCATCAATCAAAATAAAGAGACCAACCAAAAGTTTACAAAAAAATATCAAAATGTTCAGAAAAAAATGTTCATGTTTATGTCAGTTCTATTTTTAAAGAAATATCTTTTCCTCTTCCTTCTCTTCTTTATGAAAAGGTGCGGAATGTGTGTGTGTGGGGGGAACAGTTTTTTTCTCTTTTCCTTTTTTTCTTTCTTTATCAAATCCTAAAAATGATGCCATTTTCATTACTTTGTTTGCTTTCTCGCTTCTTTTCAACCTCTATTTATATATTTTTCATTTTTCATCAATTATACCGTTTCTTATTTTTCTCTTTTCTTTCCTTGTACTTTTCTTCGTTTTTTCTTGTTTATTTGTTTACAAACACGAAACAATTATTCTCTTTGTTCACTCAAATAATTTTCATGTACATAAATATTTTTCTGTATAATTGCTAATTCCCCGTATACTCCTGTTCTGATTTCTTTCGATATCTGTTTCCACCTTCCACAGATCCAAGGTAAAAAGGTTTCGCAGGTGCCTTTTTCCGTTTTTTGACAAGTATCTCCTCAAAATAAGCATGACCCGAATCCAACCATGATTTCTTCCCCTTTTTCTCATTCCGACCGAAACAACACTGTATACGTTTTCTACTCACTTCCAACTGCGAGATAAAATTTCCTGGGGATTCTCTTCCCAAACAACATAAACTTTTCCTGTCTCCCTCCACCCTATTTTTTCGACTACTTTTTCCACTGCCCGTCGGTCTATCTCTTTTCTCTTTTTCTGGTCTCTTACCTACAACTAAAAATTTTAGATTCCATTCCAGCGAAAACTTGATAGAACGCTGATCTGACCTCTTACCAGTACCCAAAAATTTCAATCCCATTTGAGGGAGACATCAAATCGTCCGATTTCCACTTCCTTTCCGATCCATCCACGGACCAACATTGTCTTAAACCCCACCCCACTCTCCTAACTATGGATTCAAAAGTACATGAGCCTCCCCTCCCCACCATACCATGATCATCCAGAATCTTCTGGATGCTTGGAATCGAACACAACCAGAAAAAGAAAGGGCGCCTCGGGTAGTGTAATAGTTAGCAAGCTCGACTAACAAACCTACACGAGTGAGTTCGAGTCTCATTGGGTGCCCCATTCATATGGCTTTGTGCCACATCTAAGCAAAAAGCTTAGTAAATTACCACAACCAGAAAAAGAAATTTTAATATCAATTACCACGCGTTACGATGAGCTTTTACGACTTACTATGAAATTTTATTCATAAAAAATTGTTTACTTTAGGAAAACCACGCATTTTCTATCGACTATCAAAGTCCATTCATGAAAAGTTAAAATTCTAATGTTTTACCCATCCGAAGTTTTGTTATAACAAACACGTCATCTTCTTTGACCAATCACAGAAAAACCATTTTTAATTGTTCACACGACAAACTGCATGCCCGTCTCCCTCTCCCTCGATCTTTCGTCCCCCCTCTCTCTCTCTCTCTCTCTCTCTCTCTCAAGCCCCTCTATAACTCAGTTAACCTAGTTCTCAGTATCCACTCTAATGTGTAAAAATACGGAACGTTCCAATTTTTTTGTAACGTTTAATATTCTGTCTAACCCACGAAATTTTAAAGATTAATAGAAAGAAAAAATACATTTCTTTTTTAGAAATGAGTAATGTACCTCCCCTTAAATAGCAGGTTCTTGCTTTTCCTTTTTCATTTCTCTTTTGTTAATTTCGTCTCATTTTGGTGTAATTTGAGCTTTCTCTTCTCTTTCTCCTTTTATTATTTTTCTTCAATTCTCTTGATGTGTCAAATTCTATTTTTATTTTTCTTCTTTTATCCAAGTTTTCGGGCTTTTATTTTCCTCCCTCTGTCCTTTTTTTGTCTTTCTCTTCCTTCATCGGCTGCTTCTTTGATCGTCCAGTGCCCAACCTTCAGTTTCGAAATCCTTCCATGTCTTAAAAAAAAAAGAAAAATACAGCAGATCACTGCACACCAAATCACAAGATATGTTATATACTATGATGATGTAATGAATAACAATGACGCTTTCTTTACAAAAATATTACTCTCTTTATTCCTCTAGTAAATGTCGAAACTGCTATAATTGTGAGAGTGACAAAAAGACAGGGGGGCGGAGGGATTGTTACAGTGAACCTAAGTTGCTTCCATATTAAGGGTTCCACTCAGCACTTCTTCTGCTTCCCGGCCAGAGAGGGTCACTGCTCCTACCGCGTGTGGTGCTCAACACGGCTTCTGACCTGACTTGGTTGTAGCTCCAACTGGCTGACTGACCACGACTGGCCGTCTGACATGAGTGCCCGTGTATATATATATAATTTCTCCACCCGTAAGCGTTCCCGTTGTCAACTCACGTGACTATTTCCGGTAGTCAATCTACGTTAGCCGCCCACACCCATGCAAGAGAGGTGTTCGATTTGTTATGTTGACGACACCATTTTTTTGCCCGATTGCCTGCATGAAATCGAACTATCTGGGAACTGTCCAAGTTTATTCATTTTACATTAAGGCTTTTTCACATCAGAAATATCCCATTCATCCACTTCATCCGCCCAAACGCTTGTCGGCGTGGGCTCTTATTAACAGGGTCATCGGCTTGTCGAACTTGCAACATTTTTTGACTTCTTCAGTTTCCTATTTTCCAAGTAATATCCTTTCTGCTCCTAAATCTATCGGCTTCTCTTTGCTTTGCCTTAGGATTTCTTTTGACTATTTGTCTTCATCATACTTCACCGTAACTTGAAACGATAAGAATAAACAACATGAATCTCTTATGCTCTATCATCCATCCTCACATATTCGTCCTCAAATTTCAGGGCTGCCCAACTGAAGTATGTCACGTTTCCATTTTGCTGAAGATCAATTCAACGCAAGATTATCTCTCTGTTCATGGTTTACACGACATGGAATAGGCGTAAAACAACTAAGTTTCTTATACCCATTTCTAACTGGGTCTGGGCAAATATATCTAAACGAGATCAATTCAAAGGTTTTAACTTTAGTATTACCGATGACATAGCGATTCTGGCAAATGCACTCAACCAAGCGGAAACACTACTGCATAGTTTGGAACAAGCCGCCGCAGGCATTGACCTCCATGTCAATGCTAACAACACTGAATACACGAGCTTTAATCAAACTGTCGACATTTCCACACTAGACGGAAGCTCTCTGAAACTGGTAGACAAGTTCACCTACCTAAGAAGCAGTGTCTCATCAACCGAAAAAGACATCAACACGCGGCTAACGAAGGCATAGACAGCTATCCATAAGCAATCGATCATATGGAAGTCAGACCTGACTGATAAAATGAAACGCGGTTTCTTCCAAGCAGCAGTCGTATCGATACTGCTATATGGATGCACTACTTGGACGCCAACAAAACGGCTGGTGAAAAAGCTATATGGCAATTACACAAGAATGCTGCTAGCAATATTGAACAAGTCCTGGAGGCAACTCCCCACAAAGCACCAACTATACGGCCACCTACTTCCCATCATGAAAACTATCCAAGTTAGACGAACCAGACATGCAGGACACTGCTGGAAAAGCAGGGACGAGCTCATAAGTGATGTACTCCTATGGAACCCCTCATATGGCCGAGCAAAAGCTGGACGTCCAGCTCGAACATACGTACAGCAGCTCTGTGAGGATACGGGATGTAGCCCTGAAGACCTGCCAGAGGCGATGAACGATAGGGAGAAGTGGCGAGAGAGGGTCAGGAATATTCGTGCTGGCGGTACGACATGATGATGATAATAATTACCTTATTTAATTTAGGTTAATCTTTCCCGGATTAGTACACGCAACAGAAACATCTGTGTCAAAAAGGGTTTATGTTGTATTTATCACCTAACCGCACTCTGATAGAAATAGGAAAGCCTAAAGCGTTAACACATTCTTATTCAGTCTGGAGGGATTTTACAAGTGGGTGTTCTGTTTTCTGATACACTTTTGAGGGTAATTTCTATTTATGATCCCTCTTTCTGCAGTTCGAACATTCAATACGACCGTTTCTGTAGCATCACACTGGGTGAATGCTTCTCTATAGTGCTATCGGGTACCCTCTCCCCTCTGGCTTGTTGAACTCTCCACTACAAACATCCTTTGGTTTAGGATCGATATCGAAAGGGGCACTAATCTACTCAGAGTGATTTTTCGAGTTTCATTTCTGAACACGGCATTGCTGGGTGTTTATCCCCCCACAACTAAAACTTTTATATTTATGTAAAACTGTTTAATGGAAATAAAGTTTCTTAACACTGTATTGAAGGTTTTAACTTTATCTGCACTAAGAACTTGAAAAGAAATTCTAGGAATATTTGTGATTGCATTTTCTTTTTTTTTTGTGTGTTTTTGTTTTTCTTTTAGATTATGATTTCTTTTACAGAGAACATGGTAGTGTTATTAAAAATAAGAAGTCTTATTTTTCTCCTCTGTGTTCATTTTCTTAATACTTGATTAAGGGTTTCTTCAATTCTTTTTCTTTCTTTTTTTAAAATAAAGTCGATTGGTCTTTCTTTTTAAACTTTTTTTATCTTTCTGGAACACTGAGGGTTGATTGATGTTGATGGTTCACTAATGTGTCATTCAGAGGTGTCTGTAGTTCTTTTCTTTGGCGGTTCTATTGTCTTTTCAACGTCCATTTGAGTTCCAGAGGTTTTTTTTTTAGATAACTCAGGTTCTTATGAGTCCATAAAAACTCATCTTTCACTCGCTCTAAAACAGCATATATACCGTTATTTGTCTCTTATTGGCGGTTCAAATCCAACGAATATTGCGTGGGCATCGTAATTTTTCTGTTCTTAAGTAGTCATGAGTTCAAGTTGCTGTGTTATTTGTGGTTGGAGGAATGCATGATAGATTTCCACATCAGACTGTTATGCCGGGTGAGAGTTTCTTAGAGAGTGGCTCTTTACCTAACTTCTATGTGAAGAGTGGTCGGAATTCCCTCGTCTTTTAGTTTCCCCAGAAGCAAACAGGTTTCTGACTTCTATCTGGATGCAATGCAAGATATTTCTTTTGTCATGTTGAGACTCATCTACACCGACGTAAGGAATCTCAGTTTTAATTTAATTTGTCCATCAATAATTAATCAAGAGACGGTTGATTAAGAGAGAGAGAGAGAGAGAGAGAGAGAGAGAGAGAGAGAGAGAGAGGGGTGGGTATCTTCATTATGACTGTTATGATTAAAACTGAACACAGAAAGTATCTTTAATCAGTGAAATCGTCAAAGTGCTCAATGCACGAAAATTCAAATTATGTTCACAAAATAAAATCATCACACTGATAGGGCAGAGTTCCTTGAATCTCATTCATCATTCGTCCCAATCAACCATCACTTCGAACAGGTCCTCCAAACGGCAACCTGTGTCCATACAGAGCAGATATAAGTATTTGCTTGTCAGGCAACACTGGCACGTCCATATGTCGGTGTCCACAGAATAACGTCTCCAATGAATTCTTTCTTCCTTCTCTATCAGTGTTCCGCATGTCTTTTTCATCTTACTTAAATGGTTTGTAAAACAGGAGGCAAGTGTCCGTAGAGCTGCTGGTTTTTTAGGTGTTGCTTTCAGGATTTCTTAAAAACAGCACGTAGTATACTCGTGTAGTTTTCATCTAACTTTTTCTCCATGCGTTTTGGTGCATCCAAACAGTTGTATAGACACAGCCACAGATTGCAAAAAACCTGGTTTATTTTGTTGGAGATATCAGATTTCCATTGGAGCGATAAACTTTCAACAGCATCCTACTTCGGTTGTCCACTTTCTCTCACGGTCAAATCCTGTCTAACCTCAAATCCTCTTGAGATCTACCACCCGGGAGGTATCACCTAACAACTTAAAAAAAAAACAACTTTGCCAAAATTTTTAGGCCGTCTAGCATAAACTTCAGCAGATGGCTACCTCACTACGCTGTCTAGAATTCGTTATTTATTTTTTTTGCGTGTGTGTGCGCGGACCGACAAATGATTGAGTTAAATAATTCAACCCGAACAACACCATCAAACCCTGATATAATATAACAAAAACAAGGTGATCATGACCAATTCTGTGCGCTTTACCCACAAAAATTCGCAGCTGTTTAGAAATATTCTCGGATGTAATTCTTCTGTCAACCAAAATAAGCATATTCTGCCATTTCAGGTGTGCTTTCCATTGTGAGACTGTTGTCACGTGATATCCCACTGGGAGGAGGGAGATAAGATTAATACTATCCTCCCGGTGAATTAACAGTATGTAGCCGTCAAAGAAGTGACCGTTAGGAAGGAATGTGGGTCACACAGGGGAGACCACATGTTGGTACTTAGTAACCTCAGGTCGCCGGACACCAAGGGGGAGAAGAGAGAAGCCAAATGATTGGCTGGGACCTCAAAACGGAAGGGGGGACCCCTTCCCCTCAGCGGAAGTAAATAGGAAGAAAGGCAGTTTTTGAGCAGGGTTGGTAGCGGGCAGACGAACCATAGCCATTTTACTCCGGGTGGAAGACAAAAGAATACTGAGACATGAGGGACCCGAGTTCTTCAAGCCAGTATTAAAAACAGAACAAAGTCTAGTAGCCCGTGAAAGAAGAAATATTCTCCAGTGGAACCCCGTCGAAAAATAAGATAAGTAACTTTGGGGCCATTTTCCTTTATACCCAAACTTTGCATACCACTCTCTCTCTCTCTCTTAATTTGAAGAAAGACAAAAGTCAAGAAAAGACATTTATATTCGTGGACTGTCCAATTATTATATGTTTTGACACTTCGAAAGTGTATATAACTGTAGTGAAGGAATTCATTTATTTTTATGTTACCATGTGGTCTATGTTGTTCTTTGCCGTTCTACTACGAATTTGTTGTTGTCACATTTCCTTTTTAGCTTCTATTCGCCTTATGTTATCTTGCTTAGAATTGTCCACTTAATTCCTAAAAATATCACACGGGAAACCGGAGTTGCCGAATACTATAATATAATATTATTACGACTAAGACCTATAGGTCCATATTCTTTCATAGTCGAGGGGAAGGAAGTTTAGCGGCCTGGTGGGTGTGTGATAGTGTGAAATTTGGAACCCCTTGCCAGCGGCGGTCAGTCTGGCTCTAAATTGATCCCTCACGTAATATGCCAGTTCTTATATGCCTGAGAGAAAAACTCTGAACGAGGACTCATTCTATACGGGATCAAGTGCCAACCTGCCCCGTCTTCACACGTGCAAAAATAAAGTCCCGTTTTGGGATTTTAGTCAATTTGCCGTCACACTGTCCAGCCAGTCTTTATTTTGGATACAATTTCTATTCTTCCTAAACAATATTCTTCCGTAAATTTCACAGGTTTTGCATTTCTTATCCACCAAAGTAAGCTGTTTGATTTGTTGCCTCAAAACAAATATTTTTTGAAGGATTAATACATTTTTTGTTTTAAACCATTCAGAAAACGCATAATTGACTCAATAAATTCAATATATTACTTCATCATCATCATCATCATCATCATATCGTGCTGGTAGCACGGATATCCCTGACCCTCTCTCGCCACTCCTCCCTATCGTTCATCGCCGTAGGTAGGTCTTCAGGACAACATCCCGTATCCCCACATAGCTGCTGAATGTACGTTCGAGCTGGTCGCCCTGCTTTTGCGTGGCCATGTGTGGGGATCCATAAGAGTACATCTCTTATGAGTTCATCTCTGCTTCTCCAGCAGTGTCCTGCATGTCTGGTTCGTCTAACTTGAATAGTTTTCGTGATAGGGGGCAGGTGGCCGTACAGTTGGTGTCCTGTGGGGTGTTGCTGCCAGGACTTGTTCAGGATTGCACGCAGCATTCTTGTGTAATTGCCATCTAGTTTCTTTTCCAGCCGTTTTGTTAGCGTCCATGTAGTGCATCCATATAGCAGTATCGATGTGACCGCTGCCTGGAAGAAACTGCGTTTCATTTTATCGGTTAGGTCTGATTTCTATATAATCGATAGCCTATTGATAGCTGTCCATGCTTTCGTTAGCCTCGTTTCGATGTCCTTTTCGGTTGATTCGACGCTGCTTCCTAGGTACGTGGATTTGTCTACTAGTTTAAGTGGGGTTCCTTCTAGAGTGGAGATGTCCCCCGTTTGGTTATAGCACATATATTCCGTTTTGTGTGCATTAACATAGAGGCCTATGCTTGCTGCTGCTCGTTCCAAACTATGCAGAAGAGTTTCGGCTTGGTCAGGTGTATTTGCCAGTATCGCTATGTCATCGGCGTAGTCGGCGTCGGTAATTGTTGTTGCGGGGTATCTTCTGCTTCTTTTCTTCGTCAGTTCGAAGCCATTCTCTTTGATTTTTTCAATCGACGTTCTAAGTACGTAGTCTAGACAAATGATAAAGAGGTACGGGGCCAGCGTGTCCCCTTGTAGTACTCCTGCTACAATGTCAAAGTATTCCGTGTCTCCATCCGGTGATCGTACTTTTACTTTAGTGTTTCTATAGAGAATCGTTATTGCCGCTACGGTTTCTTTAGGTATGCCGTACGCTAGTAGGATTTGTTCCAATGGAATCGAAAGGTGTACGGGCAAAGAACCTACAAGCGACATTAATATTTGTCGACTTTACCAATATATTACTTAATGTCCCTCATATATATATATATATATATATATATATTGCTTTATAGTAGAATCAGTTAATATGCTTATTTTGGTTGACAAAAGAATTACAACCGAGAATATTTCTAAACAGCTGCGAATTTTTGTGGGTAAAGCGCACAGAATTGGTCAAGATCACTTCGTTTTTGTTACATTATATCAGGGTTTGATGGTGTTGTTCGGGTTGAATACCGGACATTGGCATGATGGTTAGAGTGTTCGCCAATGGCCCGGAAGACCTGGGTTCAATCCCCGGTCAAGTCATACCAAAGACTTTTAAAATGGTACTTGATGTCTCCTTTCTTAACAATCAGCATTATAAGGGTGGGATCAAGGGTAAAGTGGAGAAATCCAGGGAAAGGAGTGGCGCCCTCCCATACACCTTGGTGTAGTAGCTATCGAAGTAGCTACTATTGAGCCTTTGGGTCACCCTCGACTATGGTCGCCAACTTTACTTACTTATATTGCTTAATGGGATCTGTGACATTGGGTTTCATGCTTTACGCATTCTTCAGACAAAGTCTGATAAACCATTACAATACAATACAATATATATATATACATACCTATATATATATATACATATATATATATATATGTGTGTGTGTGTTTAGATATATAAAAATTAGTGAATTTTGAAAAAGTTTTCAGTCGGTCAGTTGGTGTCAGTTGGAGTAAGTAGAAGTTGATGTTTAGAGAATTCGGTTGGGCTATGGGGTGTCTTTTTGTGTCAATTCGTTGACCCTTACAGATTCTCTCTCTCTCTCTCTCTCTCTCTCTCTCTCTCTCTCCCTCTCTCGTGATATGCATTCTGAACATCGAACAATAAATGATTGTTAATTGTTGATGGAGAGTTTTTCTTGTTTTTGAGTTGCAACTTTGTTCCAAAGGATCACCTCGACCATCAAAAGAAGTTCCGGGTGGATTGTGTCATTGCCTATCTGTGGATCTTCCAAACATAGGGTGAACATAGAGAAGATTGATAAACAAACTACCTGCAATCCCATTTAGCGCCGTTACCAGGATAAGACTAATCATTATTATTACATTTGGTGCAACAATTGTTGTCGTGCACAAAGGTATTACATTTGGAGCTGGTATCAGAGTTGTTAATCATGATTGCGATGTTGTTATAGTGGTGCCGTGTGCACAGGATAGTGTTCCATTTATACCGTACCCAAACGATAGCGTTACCAATGGTAACATACCCCAGAAAATAGTATCGCATTTTGTAGAGGACCAAGTGATACTGTTATAATTAACGAAACCATTGTATTTTATTTGGTACCGCACCAAAGATAAGTACCCTGATGGTACTAACCATTCTGCTAGATTTGGTACCGGACCAAACGATAGTTTTAGATTTGGAGCCTGAAAATCCACACACATCAAGTCACAGGATTCGACACTGAAAATCTACAGCACAGAGGCAGAATTCGACCCTAAAAACTACAGCACAGCCATAAACCGGATTTGGCACTGAAAACCTACGGCCAAAGGATGATACTACATATCAAGTATATTTTTTAGTACCACAAATTGGACCAAACTAAAATGCTATAATCCTCCTAATCTTCTGATTTTATACTCCACCGTTCCTTTTAAATGACAGATTTGTGTGACGAGTCGTTCTGACAATATCTATTTTTACCCTGTTTAATTGCTTTTGCTACCATATTAGCTTTTAGGGATCTCGCATTGGTATTTATCTGCTTCTTCATACGGTTGGAATGTGACACAGACTCGTTTAAACTCCCGTAGGAAGCATGCAACTCAGGGAATTAGTTTTAATAATTGCTCAGTCGTGAACATCACTAGGCACTTATTTCAGTCGGTTTGCCGAAAGCATGTGTACTTCTGTACGGTGGAGGGGGGGTCACTTAACATTCATATCATAGTATTGTAAATACTTTTCATTTCATATTGCACAGGGTGTTTATTTTTGGAGATTGGATTTCCTCATTAATCCCCAACTCACATACACATGTAAATGGGATTAATCTAGATTTTCAAGGACCGATTGACTTGTTTTTCACTGACTTCAGTAATGGAAGATTTTTGAATAAAAGAGACGTTATAGTGAAAGTAATAATAATAATAAATTGATTGAATCAGTGAAAGTGGGTAGGTAGTATATATATATATATATATATATATATATATATATATATATATATATATATATATATATATATGTTTGTGTGGGTGTGTGTGTGTTTGTGTGTGTGTAAAATTCTAGTTGAAAACACCACTATAATAGCAAAAGAAAATAAATAAGCTACGACTACAAATCTTAGAAGCCCTACAAATAAAAACAAAAGAACCTAAAATCAATAGAATTAATTTTGAAAATAGCGACAATGTTTTGAAATGCCTTTAGATGTTTTTTTTAATAGTCCATATTTCCTTATAATATTCTGTTTCCGTTGATAGCGTTCTGTTTTTAAAATTCATCAGTATCTCTGTTTTATCCAACTCTGTTTTTGAGTAGTTTTGTTATGTTATAAAAAAAACAAAACGTTCAAAACTCTTTAAAAAACTCACTTTACATATGCAAGCAATCCCTGATGATTAAGTATGAAAGGTTTGAAAGCGCTCAAGACAGTTTAAGTAAATTCATCCTCTAAGTCCAACCTGAAATCAAGACTCTTATCAGGAAACGTGAAAGGATCTTGATTAAATTATATAAACAAAATGTGTCTTTATTATTTAATCAAACATGCTAAAATGAAGTACTGCAGCCTAACCACACACACACACACCTATATATATGTATATATATGTGTGTATGTGTGTGTGTGTGTGTGAGAGAGAGTGAGTGTGTGTGTGTGTGTGTGTGTGTGTGTGTGTGTGTGTGTGTGTGTGTGTGTGTGTGTGTGTGTGTGCAATGATCCATAATAATAATTTAACATAATTATTTAACATGAGACGATTGATTTTTGTGTAGATGCAGAAATACACAGAATTATATATACATATATATACATATACACTAGAGAAATAAATGTTATGGGTCAGCCTGAATTTCTTCCATTACAGAAAGATGATAGCATTGAGTTTGAATGAAAAATAAAAGGAAACACACTGAAGCTATTGGTTTTTTAAAAACACGAAAATATCTCATTTTATAGATGTTTTTTCAAGGAAGGCAAACTTTTAGCCTAATATATATATATATATATATATATATATATATATACATTACTAATTTATGCTAAATTTCTAAGTTTGGCGCGGTAAATTCAAACAATTCTTAAGTTGACTCGTGATAGTTGCACCTGGTAAAACAATTTAGTCGATTAGTTTGGTTTGGCCGTTTTTTTTGGGGGGGGGATTATTTGGAATGGAACATTCTAGAATCAGGTGGCATTATAAATATAAGAAAAAACATAAAAGCTTCATAAATATGTGGATATATAGAAAAAAAAAACCTAAACAATTGTGAGGAAAGATTCGTTGGGTAGAGGTTAGTACAATTTTTAAAAAAAAATAACACTGGATTTTCTATGACTTGTAAAATCTGCTGGTGAATTTTTCTTATATTTTAATCAAAGAATCTTGATTTATTTCTAATCGACTAAATTGTTTTACCAGGTAGCAACTATCACGAGTCAACTTAAGAATTGTTTGAATTTACCGCGCCAAACTTAGAAATTTAGCATTCCACCTCCTCTAAAAATAAAAAAAAATAAAAAATAAAAACCTGGTAGGGCCTGTATCGGATGACAAGATAAAATATACCCCAAAATTTCCTTGAATATACGTCATTCCTGGACTTTAACTAAGTTAAAACTTAAGGTAAAAGAATTTATTTTTATTTTTATTTCTATTTTTTTATTTTTGTTTTTCTACTTTTATTTCTGTTTCATTTTATTTATTGATTTATTTATTTATTCATTTATTTCATTTTTATTTTTATTTTTATTTTTTATTTTTATTTTTTTATTTTTTATTTTTTCACGTACACATTGGAAGCAGCATCGTGTACGTGAAGGTGTTCGAATTCGCAATGCCTAATATTTCCTGAACGTGTGAGTCTTGCGGCTTAACGCTCAGGATTGTCAGTTCGATCGGGGAACTACTGCTGCTCATCTATAAGAGTGGCTTCGATAGATGAGAATAAAAACAGCCATCGAAAGATAACCATGACTCATACTCAAACCACATTCACAAACTGCATCGCTCTTCGAGCGGGTAAAAAAGGGGCGCGTCCTGCTGAGGTTGGAGCCCTGGCCTCAGTGTTCGAAAAATCAGCTACAGAGCTCAAACAAACACTACTAAAATGCAAACAAACAATACAGATAGCGACATTTAACGTTAGAACCCTAAATAGAATAGGTCAACTACCAGAGCTAACTGCATCAGCCGTAGAACATAAGATAGACATAATCTGTATACAAGAACATCGATACACACACACCGAAGATATCAAATATCACGAAACTGGCAATGGATGGATGCTGGTGACTGTATCGGCATGGAAAAACTCTGTCAATGCATCGGTAGGAGGGGTAGGATGCTTATAGGACCAAGAGCGCTAAAAACACTTAATAGCATTGAGAGAATACAACCTAGGATGATGGCCGCAACGTTTAATGGCAACCCCAAAGCAACGATCATCTCCTGCTACAGCCCTACCAATGTTAGCGACGAAACCGAACTAGTCAACTTCTACAAGGAGCTATCCTCCCTAGTGCGTAGCATTCTGAAACACAACCTGCTAGTCATTGGGGGAGATATGAATGCACAAATCGGGAAAAACAGAAACAACAAATACAGCCTACACAACACGTCAAACAGGAATGGACAACATCTAATTGATTTCATGATAGAAAATAGATTAACATGCCTCAATACAAACTTTCAAAAAAGGGAGGGAAAATTATGGACCCACACATACGCGAACAAGAGTAAAGCACAGATAGACTACCTCTTTATAAACAGAAAATGGAAAAATAGTGCGATGAATTGCGAGGCATTCTCCACTTTCGAGGGTGTGTCCTCCGATCATCGAATAGTCATGACCAACATACGTCTAAGCCTACGAAAAAATGCCACACGAACAGTGACAACTAGGCGCTATGACTGGGCCCTACTTAACAACAGAGACATTAGAGACAAATATGCATTAGAATTAAGAAACAGATTCGAAACACTACAAGAGAAGACAGAAAAAGTTACCCCAAATGACGAATATGAAAACTTTGTTGAAGCACACCTAGAGGCGGCATCAAAGTGTATCCCAACAAAACCTAGAACTAAATATAGAGTCCCTTGGGAAACGTCAGAGGTTAGAGAAAAACGGGCACTCGTGAAAACTGCCTCCAAAAGCTATCGGAAGAACCCAACAAACACAAATGCCCGAAAACTAGAAAAAGCACAATATCAATTAGCAGGAATATATCTAAAAGAACAGGCAAAATACATACAAAATCAGATAGATAAGATTAGAGAATCGGTGGAAGATAGACAATCCAGGATAGCCTGGCAAACAATAAACGAAGTAAGTAGAAGGAAGAGCACAGCCAAAGCAAAATTGAAAGCTGCAAGCCAACAAGAAAGAGTAAAACTGTGGGAACAGCATTTCAAAAATCTACTAGGAAGCCCACCGAAAATAACGGATGAACCGATCACCAGAATTATCAATAAGCAATTAGACATTAAACTAGGGCCTTTCACCAAAGAAGAACTCGACTCGTTTCTTAAAAAAAAATAAAAATAGGAAAGCTGCAGGGCTAGACAAGATCCCCCCAGAAATGTGGAAGACTAGACAATTCGACGATATACTGCTCCGGCAATGCAACGCTGTCTATAGTCAAAATAGGATAGAAAGATGGATGAAGGGATGCATCCTTCCTTTCCCTAAAAAAGGCGACCTCGGATTAGCCAAGAACTACCGAGGGATAACACTTACATCCATAGCAGCCAAAATCTACAATGCCCTACTACGAAACCGCATAGAACCCAAAAGAGACAACATCCTTAGGAAAAACCAAAATGGCTTCCGGAGAACTAGATCCACAACCTCACAAATATTGACCATCCGTACAATCCTTGAAGGCGTCCGGGCAAAAAACCTTCAGGCGACATTACTATTTGTCGACTTTACCAAGGCCTTCGATTCCATCCACAGAAGGAAAAATCAACTAATCCTACTAGCATATGGCCAACCTAAAGAAACCGTAGCAGCAATAATGATCCATCTATAAAAACACAAAAGTGAAAGTACGTTCACCAGATGGAGACACGGAATACTTCGACATTGTTGCAGGAGTACTACAAGGAGACACGCTAGCCCCGTACCTCTTTAACATCTGTCTAGACTACGTACTTAGAGATTCGATCGACAAAATCAGAGAAAATGGCTTCGAGCTGACTAAGAAAAGAAGCAAAAGGTACCCCGCAAAAACAATCACAGACGCCGACTACGCTGATGACTTAACGTTACTGGCGAATACGACTAATCAAGCAGAGACACTACTGCATAGTTTGGAACGAGCTGCAGCAGGCATTGGCCTCCATGTCAATGCGCACAAAACTGAATATATGTGTGACAAACAAACGGGCAACATTACCACTCTAGACGGAGTCTCTCTGAGACTAGTGGACACATTCACCTACCTAGGAAGTAGCGTCTCATCAACAGAAAACGACATCGACACATGACAGACGAAAGCATGGACGGCTCTAGATAGGCTCTCAATAATATGGAAATCAGACCTGACAGATGAAATGAAACGCAGTTTCTTCCAGGCAGCGGTTGTATCGATACTGCTATATGGATGCACTACATGGACGCTAACCAAACGGCTGGAGAAGAAACTTGACGGCAACTACACAAGAGAGCAATATTGAACAAGTCCTGGCGACAACACCCCACGAGACGCCAACTGTACGGCCACCTGCCTCCCATCACGAAAACTATACAGGTTAGACGAGCTAGACACGCCGGACACTGCTGGAGAAGCAAAGACGAGCTCGTAAGTGACGTACTACTATGGACCCCCACATATGGCCAATCAAAAGCAGGACGACCAACCCGAACTTACATACAGCAGCTATGTGAGGACACAGGATATAACCCAGAAGACCTGCCGGAGGCGATGAACGATAGGGAAAAGTGGCGAGAGATGGTCAAGGATATCCGTGCTGGTGGCACGACATGATGATGATATATATATATATATATATATATATAGTACAATTTAATGGAGACTCAAACTCGGTTAAGTCGTCATAATTAATTTATTTCGGCGGAGAATATTATTGCTATACTCTCCGTCTCATTAGATGACTCTTTACATGCTTCCCTCCTGTCACAAAGTAGCGAATGTGGAGTTTCAGTTCTTATTCAGAAGATAAAATAAAGTAATTAAAAATAAAATAAAAAATAAGAATCAGAAAATAAAAAATAAAAAAATAAAAAATAAAAATAAGGTGGAAATTAAATTAGAAATTATTTCATTTATAGGCGTGAGTAGAGGGGGTTAACATGTTATATGCTAGAACGATTAAGAAACAGGAGTGGAATTAATCTACTAGTCAGTCCCTTCTAATTTTGCGTTCTTGTAGTAGTTCCTCCTACTTGACAGGTGTGAGTTTCTAAACAGACTAAGATCGTTTAACTAATGGCTATCTCATACATGATTTACATTTATTCCTAATATGTCTGTTTAACTCAGCTGTTGCCATCCTAGATATTCCTCTTGTTTCAATTAGGACCGAAGTAGTTAAACTAGATAGGGTGGAGACATTTTATATAGTCGTCAAGTGTTTTTTTAATATTTACCCTAAAAATGGTCGAGGGGAATTAACCACTCTAGAATCACAAGCCCTAATTTTTGGATTAATATTCTATGTTCATCTGGCCCTTATCTAACCTTTATCTTTCCCTGTCTTGGTGATATCTCTTGTTGGTCTTATCTCTATTAGTCTCTAATAAATCTTTATCATTGGCCTTGCGATTTTTTATGGATTGGTGTTCCAGTGGTTCTCAATCAGGTTAATTTAAATTTTCTTCTATATCTGCACTTAAAGACGAGTTCATTTCTCTCGTTCAACAAAAGTTTTCTATTTTTGAAATTAATTATACTATTTTTTTCATCTAAGTATAAGTTACATCTACCGTTGAAGCTATTCGCGGTAGATGAGTGCCTTATTATTTTCCATTTAATTTGTGGAGATAACCCCCTATCCTTAAGGCCCCAAAAATATTTTGATAAAGCAGTCTAGTATCTAAGTTTTGGGTTGGAAAATAAATGTTTGTGGTTGTAACATCTTTGCTTCCAATTTCCCGCAGATATTCCTATATAGACTCTCTCCCTGTCCCTTTGCTGTTCCATAGGAGAAATGCATGCCTGGTATACATTTCTCGAATTGCAGCGTCCGCCCAATGGACATTCTTCTTTATTCCTACAATTACAAGACTTCAAGTCTGGGTTCCTATCCCTCGTGATTAGTTCATTGAGTAGCCTCTTATTATTGTTGCTTAGTATGTTGTACATATTCTTGGTGCAAGGGTAGCTAATTTTCACTGGATTTCTATCAAAAATTCCACTCAATGGGTTATCTCTATTAAAATGCTTATCTAGGAGGTGTAGGAAGTATTTACCTATATTAATGTTTGCGAGCCTACTTTTCAATTTCTATTCTCTCCCCGTCTTTTTTCGTGACTACTATAATTAATAATTTTACCTACCTTGATGAGTGTGCAGGTCCCACCATTATTATTTTTAACCCTCGAATTGAGGTCCACCGGGGTTAAATATTCCACTCTACTCTGGAATCCGCTGTCCTTCAGGATATCATCATATCTACTCTTGTTTTCCTCGAAAATTTTCTTACATGAGGACAGCTTATCAATTCTTTGGTTCACCGCATTGGGGATCTGTCTCAGTACTGATCTTGGGTGATTTGAGGAAACATTTATGTATCTGAGGGCGGAATCGTTCTTACTAAAAGGCTTGAACGTACCATTATTTAAATTCAATGTGACGTCAAGAAAGTCTACTATCTTTAAGTTTGGGGCTATTTGAATTCTTAAACCTAGTAATTTGAAGGCCCTAATAATTTTCTTCTGTATCCTAGAGGTTTTCGGGCCGTTACTATCTGGGATGTAAATAATTCCGTCCAATCGGTAAAGCCCCACTTGTTCCAAGTTGACAATACGACCCAGCTACCTGAGCCGAATCATAGGCCCCTATGGAGACGTCGAAATTGTCTACGTGACTTTTTACCCTTTGCGGCTATCGGATAGGACGGATTTCCTACTTGCTAGGATAATTTCTATCTCCTCTTCCGTGATATCCGTATATTCTCTTGCGTGGTTAAGGCTCCTCACTAATAATTCTTTAGTGATGGAGGGCTAGAACTCTATGATGTCGAATTGTACGAAAGTGAACCTCTTTTTATCCTTAATTTTCCTAAACCAATCGATAGTATCCATAGAGTTTTTCCACAAGTTATATTCATGGCTACTCAGCAGTCTAGACGTAATCATTTGTATTACATTTTTTGACACAAAGCCTAATTCGGTTTTTGTGGGGTTAATTAATCTAGTTTGCTTCTTATCTGGGAAGTTTTTCTTATGATCCTTAAATAAAATATAGGCACTTTTTTCTTCCAATTTACCTAATCTATCAATCATATTCACTTTCTGGGAAAATTTAGCTGTATCCCTATTGATTTCAGCACTTGTGACACTATGGTCTAGTTTATATGATTCTGTGATTTTATCATTAAGGATTCGCTCATATTCATGTGAACTGACCTGGTATATGTTGTTAGATTTATCGGATCTGACCCAGACTTTCCTTGATTTCCTAATGCGCCGGGCCTCTGTTCCTCTTTTGGGGCTGCAGGGTTGAGATGGAAGTAGGCTTTCCATCGCATCCTCCTGATAAAGTCCACTATCTTATCCGTTAAGGATAAGACAAAATCGTGTTTCCTTGGGAATGGGATGTTCTCCAGGGAGTATTTCGTCGTGAATTTTTCCATTTGCATGTAGAACCAGTATCTCCTTTCTCTTATCCAAGTAGTGCTCAACTTGTTGCAAGGAGCGATATCTCTAAAATATCCAGTCAGTGTCCAAGAACAGTCGGTGTGGATTATTCTTTACATAGAATATATGAGAGTAATCATATAAAACTATGAGATGGCTATTGTTAGTTCCTATTTATTTTCTAGGGTATAACAAAATTCACATTCAGAGCGTATATAGGGCAATTAAATGGAGATTCAAACTCGGTTAATTCGTCATAATAAATTTATTTCGGCGGAGAATATTATTGCTATACTCCCCGTCTCGTCAGATGACTGTTTACATGCTTGGTTTGGTTTGGTTTGTTTGGTTTTATGGCATATCAACCTTTGTAGGTTATTTAACGCCAAATCTATTTTTACGTAAATAATCTGTTCTATTGAAAATAATTCAGTTTAACATAAGTACACAGTTTAATTGTCAAAAACATTTCCATTTCAAACTATTTAAGCAGTTATATGTAATAATTCAGTTAAGTGTAAATACAGTTTTAATGTCGAAAAACAGTTCTATTTGAAATAATTCAGTTTAGCATTAGTTTAAATGAAAGTACGGTTTAATTGTCAAAAACGTTTCTATTTCAAGCTATTCTGTTTACTTGATTCATTTTAGCATAAGTATGCTGTTAGTTCTATTTAACCCATACATAGGCCCCTATCAGGTGCTACCACTCCGGGCCAGAGTGGACCTGGGAGCGATGGCAATGAAGGGGTACTCCGCATTCCCCAAAGTTCCAGCATTGCTGGAACCTCACCATCAGATTATTTAGTGTCATATCCGGGACACTCGTTAGTATTCTACTCGTTAGTATTCTACTGCCCCAGCTGACTGGGCAATACACAGATTTAAATGTCAGACAGTTTTATTTCAGATAATTCAGTTCAGCATAAGTACACAGTTTAGACGTCAAAAACAGCTCTATTTCGAGCTATTCAGTTCAGCACTAGTACGCAGTTCCAATGTCAAAAAAGTTCTATTTTAAACAATTCAGTTTAGCATAAATACGCAGTTTAAATGCAAAAATTAGTATAGTGAAAGAAGCACGGTTTTGTTCTATTTAACCCTTAGATAGGACCCTTATCACGTGCTACCACTCCGGGCCAGAGTAGATCTGGGAGCGATGGCAATGAAGGGGTACTCTGCATTCCCCAAATCTCCAGCATTGCTGGAACCTCACCATCAGATTGTTTAGTGTCATATCCAGGACACTCGTTGGGGGGGGTCTTACCCCCCTGCAGAGAAGCAGTCGGTGTATTCTACAGCCCCAGCCGACTGCGCAATATATATATATATATATATGAAGATAATTTCAGAGATTCGTGTAACGGATTCCGTAAGATATGACAACCACATAAACTCCGGGACTGGAGATTGTATTTTTCAGTCAATTGATTTAGGACACAAAGAGATTATTTATGGAAGATTTCATTGATCAAAAATTTAGTTTTTCATGGGTACGGATTCTGCATTTTGATTTCAATGTTCAAGTCTTTTGTATTTTTCTGCATTCTACCGCAGTTGTATAGCAACATTTGGTTCTTTTTCTATTTGAAGCAACACCATTCCTTTCTTTGCTAGCGTTCTCAGCTCCCCCAGAAACTTGTCAGATCTTAGGGTTTCCAATCCTGCCCTTTGGAGGTACGCTCGAAGCTTACCAATGGAGTTTATGTAATGGTGGACCTTCATGCCCGGTAATTTTTGGCCCCATAACAGTAAATTCCAGCGTTTATTGTGCAGTATTTCTTCGGAATTGTATTTCTCATCTTCTACGGAACCTTTATTGGAGATGGGGCTGTTTGTCCAGCAACATTGCTCATATGTTTGTTGCAGCGGGCATCAAGCTTGTCTATAGCTGCCTTTGTAGCTACCCAGCTGCTGTAATGGTACATCATAAAAGACACAAGTTGCATTATCTTTGATGATGTACTTAATTGTTTATGCATAATATTTCATGCCTATGTATACTACAACTTGAGCTAATATTTAATTATAAAGTAGAACGTAGCACGTGTAATTTAAAGTAGGAATACACACAAGTGTGAAGAAAATCACAAATTATCGAGCTATTAAGACAAAATGGCGTGAAAATACGACACATCTTTCCTTTTAGCAATGTGTAAGTGCCATACCGGATGAAGAATCTCTATGACCAGATTTGCCTCGTTTCTTAAAACGTAGAGGAGAAGAGAAGACACCTGAGCAATAGTATCGGACGCCAGAGGCTGAGGTGATACGCTTTGATCCTAGGAAAAATTGACTTGGAACATCACAGATGCTACACTCTTATAAAATACAAAGCCAGCCCCCCCCCCCATCTGTACCTTAACAATCAGCTCTTTTTTCTGAGAATTATGGCAGTGCTGAGTCGGAGACTCACCATCAGATGCAGTTTAGTATGAAACCCAATACTCCGCATTTGTAGGAGGGCGGTTTACATCTCTGCAAGGGACACAGTCAGCCTATTCGAAACCCTGCCAGTAGGGCGTATTGTAATTGTTGAAGGAATTTTTTTTTTAGATAACATTAGCATAAAATCGGTAGTTTACAAAGTGTTTTAATCGTTGAACAAACGAGTTCAAAGGTAAACAAGAAATGCACATCAGAATCAGGAATTTACAAAATTCTTTACAAGCAAATCAAGAATATAATTGAAACGTACTGAAAATGAAAAGAAAATAACATATCAAGAATAATATACATCAATAATATATCAATTTTAAAACTAGGAATAAACAGTACACTTAATGCAATATTGCACCATCGGGATATTTGAAAATCCAAATTTTGTTTTAAAAAGTTCATATAAAATCTACTTGATCTATTACGATGATGAGGCATAGAATACGCTACAGTCGATACGTTCCTGTTTTATTAAAATATATTCAATATTCATCACTTAACTGCGCTCACACACTATGAAGTATTAAAATATATAAATGACAAAAACTATATAAATGCAATAGGTGAAAGTTTGGTTTCCCTAGCGTTGCAAAATTAAATTTGAAAGCGTTTAACAAATTACATGTTTTCTCGTGAGTATAGATTTGTTTTAAATAATAATAAAAAAAAAGGTGCAAGGTAGGAATTAACAATTAATTCCCCACCGCGTCCGTCAAACATCAGAGGAACCACATGTATATAAATGCTCGTAAAATTATACTAGAGAGGCCTTTTGTAAACAACATCTGAATGAAGAACACATCCATTTCGAAAAGAAGTCCAAAATGGTTAGTAACTTTGTTCTATACTAAACTATCATTTAAAAAAAATGCATGTATAATTTTTATTCAATTTTATCATATTAAAAGTCAGCGTTGTATACTATGATGTGTCCTAAATGAAAGAACAATGTACTGTTAGCCCGAATTAAAATATAGTACTCGACCGCAAAGATTTACTGTTGGAATGTGAAATTCTATTTTAGTAAAAAGTTAGAATTATAACTCGGGTTAGTGCCAAGTTCAGAAGACAGGGGGCAAAGGAAGAAAGGCAGAGTAGGAACTAATATAGAACGTGAAGAGAAAAAAAAAGAAAAGAAAGACAAGAAGGAGAAGGGAAAAAAAAGCTCTTTTTTTAATAAATTAATGTTTTTTAATAAATTAATCTAAGTTAAAACGGAAAAGGAGAAAGGATATGTTTCACGAACGCCATGGAAAGCAGCATGGTGGACGTAAATGCAGGCGGATAAAACCTCTGACGGCCTAACGCAATGCCTAACCTGGTCCTGGGCGTATGAATCTCACGGTTCAACAGTCAGGATAGTTAATTCGATCGGGGAACTACTGCTGCTAATCTATAAGGTTACCTTCTATGGATGAAAATAAAAACAGTCATCGAAAGATAGTTGTTGTGGGAGCATTACCCATCTTAGCATAATGGACTCTTCTCACCGTGATTAGTACTGAGAGATTTCGCTGCCAGGTGGGGAAGATCAATATCAGTGTTATCCGAACAGTGCGAGACTTCTTACCTTTTCTATGCAACTCTATCTTTCTTGTGTAATATAATCTGTTATCTAATATCCGTTTTTGTGTTTTCATTAGTAACCCTTTCCGGGTCACAACATACTGGCGACGAGGAACTCGAACGGGAAAAGGGACTCTCCAACAAGCAAAAGGTGTTAATCGCGAAGATACATCGCAACAGCAAAGAGATACCCAACTACAAGTTGTTAAAGAATCTACAACAAAGTTCCAGGATACAACGAATCGAACAAGATTTTTGTTAAACAACCTCAAGGTATGAAATTGTACAAACAACGGAGTGTGTCGGATAACGGATATTTAAAAAAATCTGTAAGATTGTCACGTAATCAAAAGGTGATTTTCATATTTTTCTTTCTTCCATCCACTTCAGAGAGAAAAATTTAATTCGGTGCTTACAGTTTTGTGTTGTACAAAAAACACACACGCAGTAATTATTCTTGATTTCTGGGGATATCTAATAAAGACCCCCACTCCAGAGAATAAAAAATATTTTTTGAATAGAATTTTTTTAAAGTCTAAATAAAAAACTGGGAGACCTTAAAGAAATATCTGCACAAATGATGAAGTTCAAAATAGAGTCTCAACAAAAAAAAAAAAAAAAAATGAAGAAAAACTCCTTCAACTTCAGTAAGAAAACGAAGAAAGAAACTTTCAGTTGTTACAAGGAAATAAGGTAAAGGAACAAAAAAAAAAAACGAGGAAAAACAACAACGGTTCTTCCTTGAATTTCAAAAACAAGAAGCACTTTTTAAAAGTCTAAGTAATAACCAGCCGACAGATAGTACTACTATTTTCACTCAAAATACTGTGAGGAACGAACTCGAAACATTTTCCTACGCACCAGATGAGGATAAGACCTTTGAGGCATATTGCAGAAGATATGAAGATATCTATATTACCGACAGTGCCGATTGGACTGATGCAAAAAAAGTCCAGATACTTCTACGAAAGCTAGGAACTGTAGAACACAACAAGTTCGTAAATTATATCTTACCAAAAAAACTTGCGAACTTGGCTTTTTAGAAACAGTTAAATTACTGTCAGAATTGTTCAGCTCCAATACTCTCTATTCCACAAAAGATGGAAATGTCTCAACTTAACAAAAAGGGAAAGTTATGATTATTTAGGGTTTGCCTCGGTCGCCAATAAAAACTGCGACGATTTTAAACTAGGCGAATTGTCAGCGGATAACTTGAAATGTCTGATATTCGCACAAGGCCTAGTGTCGGCAAAAGACGCAGAAATCAGACGCAGAATATGGTCGAAATTAGAGAACGAACCCTATCTCACACTTCAATAACTGGCTGAAGACAGTAAGAGGATAGTGAGTGTCAGAAGGGACTCAAAAATATCGAGGAGTCTGGTATTGCTTACGTAAGGAAAGTCAAGCATAAATCCCAATCATACTCTCCGGTAAAAGAGAGAAAAAATATGATTACCGAAAATTTCAATACAGGCAGACTAGTGACACCCCCCGCCCCCCCAAAAAAACAACCAGCGCTTGCTACCGCATTGGAAAAGAACATTGGGCCAAGGACTGTCCCTACCGTACAAAAATGTCAAAATTGCAATAAATTCGGACATAAGGGTAGAAACAGAAAAATAATTAAAAACAGAGTCAGACATAGAAAAAGCGAGGACGAGTCAGACAAAGTTGTTCGTAAATACATAAGTCATAGTACTAAATAAGTCGGTAAGATTTCATTTAGACTCTGGCCCTGATCTATCTATAATAAACTTACAAACTTGGAGAAAATTAAATAGGCTAATAATAAAGATGACAAGCGAGACGGCGTGAACGGCAACGGGAGACAAAATAAAATTTGAGGGCGAAATATTTATCCCAGTATCAGTAAATGGTATAACCAAAAAAATTAAAGTCTACGTACACAGAAAATTTGTTTGGGTAGGACTGGTTTCAGAAATTTATTCTCTGGGATCAACCAATTAATACGTTTTGCCAAAAAGTAGAATGCATTACGGCCAAAGCTGAAACAATTAAGATGGTACTAAAAGGTAGTTTCCCCGAAGTATTTTCAGCTGGTCTTGGCAAAAATACTAAAATTAAGGCAAAATTAGAACAGAAGGAAAATACATGCCCCATTTTTAGAAAGAAGCGAAACGTACCGTTCACCGCAACCGAAGAAATAAAGAGCTAGACGGATTAGTGAATATCGGCATATTATCGAAAGTGGAATTCAGCGAATGGGCTGCTCCAACGGTATATATATGAAAAAAATATGCTTTAAAAAGTATCAAAATAAAACGTCCTTTTGGGAACGTGGAATAATTAAAAAAAGAATTGGTGATATGGTGTATATTGTAGAAAGACCCAAATACACACATTAGAGACACCAGAACCAGTTACAAATTAAGGCAGAAGTGTTAAAAAAATGCAGCAGAATAAGCAAGGGTTGGTTATGTGCTGATAGAGACGAAACGATTCATCAGAGAAGTGAAAGTAGCAAACTAGACCAAAGGGACTATAAGACTATAATCGATTCGGTGAGACACTGGAAATAGTACAAAAAAATTGAAATTCGACTATACTACCAAATGGTATATGTACAAACAAGAATGCGTCCTGGTGAATGAGATGCCCGAACTTCTCTGAGATTTTGAGATACAATCAGATCACCTAATCCTAGTCTAGAGACAATTCATAAAAAAGAGAACCAGACGAATAGTGGACTATGCTTTCCCAGTAGACCACAGATTGAAAGTGAAAGAAAACAAAAAAGAGAGATAAGTACGTGGACCTTGCTAAAGAACTGAAAAGAGCTATGGAACATAATGGTGATGGTTATACGACTTGCAATTAGTTCACATAGAACAGTCTCCAACGGCTTGTTAATGGAGCTGGATGAGTCGGAAATCGAAGGACGAGTTGAGACCATACAAATTTCAGCATTACTGAGATCGACCAGAATACTGTGCAGGGTCTTGGAGACCTGAGTAGGCTTACTGTCACTTATTGAAAGATTATTAGCTAACACAACTATCAAAAACCCGCAAGGAGTAATATAATAAAACTGATTATCCAATCTTGGACACAATACAAGACATGATTTTAGTTAACAGAAGAAGTAAAAGAATCATAGAGTAAGAATAAAAAAAAGGAAAAACTTGAAAAATATGAGGACCTTGTCAGAGACCAAAAATGATTATAGAAAATGAATGTGAAAGTAATAGCTATCATATCTAGATCCCTTGAAACAATCATCGAAATGAGACTGGGGTAACTAGATACCCTAAGAATCATTTAGACCGTACAGACGAAAGCACAAGTAATCGGCTAGAATAGTGAGGAAAGTCCCGTAGAATTGAAGAATCTTTCTTTTCCGGTTTTTGTTTTCTCTTCTGTAAAGGCCACAAATCACTCGAAGTTTGAGAATTCAAAAAGGGTAAAGGTTTGGTTTGGTTTGGTTTTATGGCACATCAACCATTGTAGGTTATTAATGCCACGTCCATTTTAATACATATAATTAGTTCTATTTCAAACAATTCTGTTTTGCTTAAGTACACAATTTCAATGTCTAAAACAGTTCTATTTCAAACCATTCAGTTTAGTTTAGATACTCAGTTTCAATGTAAAAAAAAAGTTCTATTTCAAACAATTCAGTTTAGTGTAACTCCACAGTGTATTCCTGTTTGATCCATAGATAGGAACTTATCAGGTGCTACCACTCCTAGACAGAGTGGACCTGGGAGTGATGGTAATGAAGTGTACACCAGGATTACTGGAGCCTCCCAATCAGATTGCTTAGTGTCATATCCAGGACACCCGTTGGACAGGGGTTTTACCCTTCTGCAGATATGCAGTCGGGGTATTTTACAGCCCCTGCCCATTGTGAATAGAAAGAGTAAAATAACAATAATAATGATATACATCAGCCAAAAGTGATACAATAAGAACTAATCATGTAAATGCTAGAATTGCTAGAGCTTCTCTTAAATTGTTGCATTTTGTCCCTCGATCGAAATCATTAACCTCGCTAAAAGTAATCATCCCTAACTCTGCGCCCAAAATATTTTCGCCTCTGAAAATAAAATTACTGAAGAAAATAAATCAGAATGGAAATGATAATGTAAAAGCTTTTTCTTAAAAAGCATCAAACTGACGAAATCATTACAAAATAGACTGTGAATGAATTCTGTTGGTATTCATCTCATTATATTAAATCAAAGCATGAAATATTTCATTTGCTCCAAGGAAATAATTAGTTTAAAATCAAATTATCCCAAGAACGATTTCACGGTCAAAATAGCATGATCAGTCATTTGTAATGTTTTTCATAGCTATGGGGATATCAAAGAGATTGCCAATTCTTTGTCGCGTGAATATTTTCCGTATGTTCTCAGTTTTGAATATCAGGACATTATCATTTCTGCTTATATCATAAACGTGTTGTTTATTTCTGGAAATCACATAATATAAATTACTTTAGAACACCAGATATACAGGAATGTTTTATTGGTCTCAGTAAGCTAAAACGATTACTGTCATTACAGCAACTCATCTGAAATGATGAACTTGATGCAAAAGTAATCAATGACTGAAATGAAGTTAGTCTCAGAGGAAAAATTTCATAACATTTCATTTTAAATAAGATGTTTTTTCTTACTTATTATTCAAATATCAAAACAGAGCAAAAATAGAACTTAAAAGGAATATATATATATATATATATATATATATATATATATATATATATATATATAGTAATTAATGATCTCATAGATCGTTGGCAACCAAAATGGATACATCAGGGTGAAATGAAATAACATGCAATACTTTTTTTTTTGTTGGGGCGCGTTTTATGGAGACAGATTCTTAATCCGACCCCTTAGGAGTGACAGATTGATTCCAATCCCTTCCAAGAAAACCAGTCTAAGGTGAAGACAGATTAGGATGAACCGTGAAAATGGTTTGAACTGAATAACTCTCTTTATTCCATTTGGTACTTAAAAAGAAAAAAAAAAAGACTTTTATGTCTACATCTGTTTATCAATTGACGTTTCTTATTTAGAAGATAATCTTTCTCGAGTAAAGTTATTTGATATTTGTCTTCTAAATGCAATCTTTTCATTGCTCCCGAGAATGAGAAGCTTGTGAACTTGTCGCAAAATGTCTATTTCATTTCTTCTCATTTTAATAGAAGTCTTTAATTCAATACTCTTCAAAATAAGAACTATTTTCATCTGCATATTTAAAACCAATAGGTTTTAAAATGATTTTAGGATTGCAAATAAAAATACGACAAATGATTCCAGAAACAGGTGCAAAGAATGAAAATTTGGTCGGAGGCAGAGTGCATAGTTACAAGTGTATGATCCTCAACAGAATTTCAAACCCGAATGTATATGATTCTGCTATATCTAATGTTAACTGTATTAGTAAGAATTGTCTGGCGGTAATAATAAAAATAAATACAGGAGGCATGACCTTCTCTCGCCACTTTTCCCTATCGTTCATCATGTCTGGCAGGTCGTCTGGACTACATCCCGTATCCTCACATAGTTGCTGAATGTATGTTAGTGCTTTTGCTCGGCCATATGTGGGGGTCCATGAGTGTACATCACTTATGAGTTCGTCCCTGCTTCTCCAGAAGTGTCTTGCATGTCTGGTTCGTCTAACTTGAATAGTTTTCGTGATAGGAGGCTGGTGGCCGTATAGTTGGTGTCTTGTGGGGTGTTGCCGCCAGGACTTGTTCAAGATTGCTCGCAGCATTCTTGTGTAATTGCCTTCTAGCTTCTTCTCCAGCCGTTTTGTTAGAGTCCATGTTGTGCATCCATATAGCAGTATCCATGCGACCGCTGCCTGGAAGAAACTGCGTTTCATTTTATCGGTTAGGTCTGATTTCCATATAATCGATAGCCAATTGATAGCTGTCCATGCCTTCGTTAACCTCGTGTCGATGTCCTTTTCGGTTGATGAGACGTTGCTTCCTAGGTTAGTGAATTTGTCTACTAGTTTAAGAGGGGTTCCGTCTAGAGTGGAGATGTCGTGAATATATATATATATATATATATATATATATATATATATATATATATACGTTGTATTGATAAAGGCTCACACGTGGATCGATCTCTCCGTCGGGTGATCTACCCTGTTCTATTGTATTCTTTATTTGAAATATTGTGATATTACTCTGCATTATATTGTATAGAGCAATCTTTCTTGTCCTGGTTATGACGCTAAACTGCATCATGATGGTAAGGCTCGGTCCTGTATCTTTTGAGAATTTTGAGTATGCCTTCGTTGGCATTACTCTCAGGTCCACTCTGATACGGAATAATAGAACTTGTTAAGGTCCCATGTATGGGTGAAATTGAACTGTTCAATAATTTACTTGAAACTATTCAACCGTGTGCAAATAGAACAATTAAGTAATACTTGATACCATTTAACTGTGTCTAAATAGAACTATCAAGCAGCTTTTGACTCTTTTTAAATGTGTACAAGTATATGAGATAAGGCTCGTTTAAAAATGTTTCTTATAATTTATTCGATTATAAACTATATATATATGTGTGTGTATATGTGTGTGTGTGAGTTTGGGTGTGTGTGCGTGCGTGCGTGTGTGTGTGAGTGCTTGGGTGCGTGTGTGTGTGTGTGAACAGGATTTGGCATTCAACAGCCTACAAGAGTGGATATGCCATAAAACCAACTAACCAATCAACCAACCAACCAACAAGATGACTGTATTTTAATGATTAAAAAGTTTTAATGGATAATTTTAATCACACACACACACACACACACACACACACACACACACACACACACACACACACACACACATATATATATATATATATATATATATATATATATATATATATATATTTTCTTTTTTCTTTTTTTCTCTCTCTAACACTTACATTGATTACTGAACTCTAACAATCTAAACCAAATTCTTTTTCAGATAATTTCATCTGTTTCTATTTTTGATGAAACCAAAGTGAACAGAAAAAGGCATTTTATAATGAAAATCAACTTTTTGAAATCTCCTATTGGCTGCGTTACTGTCTTATAAAAAATGTCATTCTTATGGAATCTAATATCTATTCTACACTATTATTTTTGATTTAGACTAAAAAAAGTAGACATAGTAAAAAAACGAGATTTTTTTTTTCATACAAACTATACCCACGTGAAATGTCGTTGACTGAATGTTTTGAATGTTTATGATTCTTCATAAAATTATTGACGATTCCGAAAATCAATTTTTTCAGATATTCCAGGCAAATCATACTGATTGCGTGTCAGACTGTCACGATGAATCATCAAATCTTTCTCCAACCACCAGAAATCATCATCATCATCATCAAGGCAGGGTGACTGCATGGATTCCCTTGATTATAATCTTGCCATCTATCCCTATTAGTCGACGCTCTTAGGAAATCCTCTGGACATTACCCAGTTATCACATAGAACTGCTGAACTGGTACTCTTGCGACTCAAATAATTCCTTTTTTTTTCTTTGAAAATGTGCAAATCTAAATTCCATCCAGTCCGTTACGATTTGCAGCAATATAGCTTTTTCATGTATTGTGTTTTATAGACGATGATTCTTTATTCCTTTTTGACATAAACATTTTACGATTAAATTTAGCACGTAAAAATGAAACAGTTTGGATTACCACTGAGGAAAGACAGATAAACTGTTTCTAATTATCAATGTAGATTGACTTTTGTATTCATTTGGTGCAACATATTTGCAGCCTTGTGCCAGACTAAATTAAAATGAGTCACAATCACTCTAGCACCCTGTCTAGTTCAGTGATCATAATATATGTATTGTGAGTTGCATAATCATTGTGTACCTCATAATGTTGACTCATTACCACAGGATGTTATGCATAACCCCCCCCCCAAAAAACAAAAACAAAACTAAATAACAAATGCCTGACCAAAGCATTGATATACTGAGCCTGAATTACCTACGTATAAGCTATTACCGTTGGGTTTTGAATGGCGTAATCAAGCCATTTATTAACCTTATCTTAGCTTGACACAGATCTGACATATGTGTCACTCAGTGAGAATCAAACTCGCTAACAATGTTCTGCTAGCCTATCCTGTTAACCATTACACCACACCAAGTAAACAATGACTCGAGTTACGTGTAGGTTTATGTGATTCCATCAATTTCAAAACGTAGAAAAATAGACGAAATGAGTCTAAACTTAATGATATGTTGCGCCGAGATTCTTTGAAGTTTTGTCAATCTTCTGAGCAGCACCTGTGCTGTTCAAATATTAATGATGCCATAAGATTTTGACTTATGATTACATGCGGACATTTCTCAACTACGGAAATACTGTCTATTATATCAATGAGAGAGAGAGATAAAGAGAGAGAGAGAGATAGAGAACGTGTAGATGTGCTTGTGCGCATGAGTGAATTTAATGTGGAAGTAATTACTTTATAAATTTATCTCTATGTCGTTTCAGTTTCATTTTATTTCTCTCCATGTGAGTTTTACAAAACAGCATTAAATGGCGGTTTTTCAGGGGAATCTGAGTGACAGCAAGTCACCTCTGATCTCTTGGATTCAACTCGCCAATTTTGGTATCTATGTGGTTCGGATGATCTTCTTTTATCCTTTGATTTCCAATTCACCCATTCTCGTTCATGTGGCTCAGGAATCTTCCAAGGATTCCAATTATTATTGGTATCACTATCACTTTCATGTTACTTATCAGATTCAATCCCTTAAACCCAAAGTCTAAACCCTCTTTACCTCAAGGTGTATTTTAAATCTATTTTTAATGGGGGATCTGAGAGAATTTGGCTTAAAAGTATAATTCCTCGAGAAAGCAAATAGAATTGGCACCTTCTGAAGCAATCCTCCTCATGATCTAGTTCGAAACGCTTTGGAATTGGATTAACCAGAAAGATCAAATTTGTATGGAAAGTAAATAAGTTAAAACAATCCAGGAAACTTATAAAAAATGGTATATTTATTTCAGGAGAGAGATTTTAAAAAGCGTAATAAGTCATATTTTTAGAGATCTTTTATATCATAAAAGTCAGAGATTGCAGAAATATTTCAATTATATATCAATGCTACAGAAAACATCATTTTTCCTATTTGATAAAAGGAAAGAAAATATATTTGATTTGTCTATCATTTTTGTTTAGAGTTGTATAAGAAAAGACTTCTGCCTAAAAAATCAATACTTAATGAGGTAAATATTTTTAATTCAAATGGTTCAATCTTAGTTCACTTGTTCGAGAACGTCAAAATAGATGACGTTCTGTCCTTCTTGAGAGAGGATTGTGCGAAAAAATATGACGAATTAAAACTGGTTAATCATGTGCAAACAAATGAAATCCTGCTGATAAAAAATTACCAACTAAGTATTCGTTTAGAAATCTTCGGTTGAATGTATATATATATTTAGACAGAATTTGGCTTTAAATAACCTACAAAGGTTCATATGCCATAAAACCTAAACAACCACCCAACCAACCAACCAACCAACGAAACTAACATCAAGGTGCGTGCGCGCGCGCACACACACACACACATATATATATTGCTTAATTTAGAATCGTGTTTGTTTATTGAATGGTATATCAACCCTCTAGTGGTTATTTGGAGCCGACATTTAATTTTTAAAGATTTGATTATAACGAGTCATGTTTTCAACGTCCCATTGCAATTCTTTTAATCCCAGTTTTGTATTTGAGGATGATAATAAAAATGATAATGATAATAATGAGAGAAAAATGTCCTATGCTAATAATGAGAATCAGAAAAAAGGCCAAAAAACAGAAGGAACAGAACTAACAAATCAAGAAAAAATCAGAATGCTTGGAAAAATAGAAACTTACAAGAAGTTGGGAGAATTGGAAACAGGCACTATCAAAAATTGAAGATGAAAGAAAAAAGTACAAAAGACGTATCTTTGTTGAATGAAAAAACTACTCGCAACCAAAATCTATTGCAGAAATCTCATCAAAGGGATATACACTTGGGCAGTCGGATCTAAAAAATACTCGGGAATATTCTTAAAGTAGACATGGGAAGAACTTCAACAAATGGACCAGAGAACAAGGAAGCCAATGACGATGCAAAAGGCCTTACATCGGAGAGATGACATTGATAATCAATGCGTGTTATGAAAAGGAGGAAGAGGATTTACCAGCATTTAAGATCGCGTCGATACATCGACACGAGGACTCAAAGATTACATTGAAAAGAGTAAAGAAAAACTAATTTCAGTGACCAGAAACAACAATACCACACAAGGACCAATAGAACAACAATAACATGAACACAAAAATGGGAAGAAACATAACTGTATGGATATTTCGAGCGACAAACAAGCGAAATATCACACCGGAAAACTGGGAAAGGCTTAAGGAAGGGAAATCTTTAGCAAAATATTTTTAAATAAAATAGAGCAAAAATACATATGACTCAACAAAATAGCAATTGCAGATTATATAATGATTGAGACGAAAAGATCAATCACATGATAATCGAATGCGGTAAATTAGTCTGAAAACAATATAATAGTAGACATGACTGGGCGTGGAAGGTGAACCATTGAGAATGATGTAAGAAAGTGAAATTTTATCATATTACCAAATAGTACATGCACAACCCACACTCCGTCCCGGAGAATGAGACGATCAAAATTCTCCTGGATTTTGAGATACAACCAGATCACCAAATCTTGGCCAGACAACCCGACCTAGTGATAATAAAAAAAAGAGGGTGGGGACCAGCTGGATAGAGGATTTTGCCGTCCTAGGAGACCACAGAGTAAAACTGAAAGGAAGCGAAAAGAGAGATAAGTACCAAAACCATTCTGGAGAACTAAAAATCTATGGGACAAAAAGGTAACGATATCAATTGTAATTGGTTAGCTCGGTACTGTCAACAAAAGATTGGTAAATGGACAGGAAGACTTTGAAATAAGAGGATAGAGACCATTATGACTACTGCATTATTAGGATCAGCCAGACTTTGAGAAGACTTGCTATCTCTCAAAATCCACTGGCAGACTATCAGTTTACACTGATCTTAACTCGTAAAGGAGATGCCACTTAATCACATACTCAGGAAATGCACAGCCGGATACAAACTCAGAAGATCACCAGAGAAGATCAACCACCTAATGTACATGGATGACATTAAACTATTTGCAAAAAATTAAAAAGAACTGGAAACTCTTATATGTAGCATACCCATGATACGGATACGCAACCGTGCCTCCGAAATGTCAGTATCGACAAACTTAAACAAAAACCCGGCCTGGTTCCACCAGCGCCCAAAATATCGATTCTCCCAACTTCACAAATATCGAAACCTGTCCCAAACGTCTTAACTATAGATATGCGAAATCTTTGGACAACTCTATCGATGCTCCCGAAATTCCATCTCTCGGATTAAAATTCTAATTTTCAATTACTATTTGCTCGGACCACTGACAAGTTACTACAAAATTTTATTCATAAAAACCTCACCTCCTATAAAATTCATTCATAAAAATTTAAAACTCAAAAGTTTACTTAATGGCTGTCAATCATTTCCACCACAGTATATCTGCCCCCTAGTCATCTTTCTTTCCCTTCTTTTCACTGCCTGCATAATTCCTTCTTACTCTTTCCTTTTTTCTCCCTCACTACGATACAAAATTACATATAGAAGTAATCATAATTTTTATCTAGGGCTCTCACATTTTTTTTAAAACGTTATTTCCAATTTTATCTTTTACAATTATATAAGTTCTATTCACAAATTAATCTATGACAGACAGAGAAAAGATCACACCTATACAATGAACAAATACCTTCTTTTTTTCTTTTTCTTTTCTTTTCATGCCTTTTTTTCTTGACTTCGCTGGTTGCAATCTTTTTTTTTCATTTGCCGCTCGCCTTCTTTTTCTTTTTCTTTTCTTCATGCCTTTTTTTTTCTTCTCTTGGAGTTGAGCTGTTTTTCTTTTTTTTTCTTTTCTTTTTCTGCTTGGGGCGCCGCATTTTTTCCTTCTTGTTTTCGGTGTTGAGCTTTTTTCTTGTTTCTTTTTTTTTCGGGAGGAGGGGGGGCTTTTTTCTTTCTCTCTCCTTCCATCGCCTGAACAAGACGTTCGAAATAGATCCTATGTTCTTAGCCGTTTCCCTGATCATGTGGACCCAGTCGTAACCATGCCATGAACGACATGCCTAGCCCCCGTCACCAAATATGAATATGTACCATGCCCACACAGGAATATGGGAAACGTACATAGAATGTTCATAACATATATACATCGAACCTAGGAATCTCAAAACGAGAAAAACACGTAACGACTTCTAAGTTCAGGTACGAAACCTTTTATTACCTTTGAGTTAAATGTTTCGACATAAGGAAGAGAGACAATCTTTCTATGCTGGCTTTTCCATCTGCGCCCTACCCAACACGTGTGGCACCTGCCACAAGGCCACTGCGATCTAGCGAAAGACACCCTTCTTCTTCGGGCCGCAAGACTCAAATCAATTGACTTTCTTCAAAATCCCCCAAATCCTCCGCGCGCGCTTACGGTGCCTCACGTCATTCACATCCCCATGTCACAATTTTCTCTCTGGGATTTTTATTCTGACATATGTGAACAACACATCCTCCCCGCACGCGCATCAACACCTGTGCTCAAGTTTGCATCTAACTAACCCATGTCCTGAGCCGAAAAGTTCTCAGCCTAACTAAACCCAAAGGCAAGATATATACCTCGGCAATTATATTACATCATACACGACGTTAGAATATAAAGTCAGGACATAGGAATGGAATTTGGCATAGAAAAATGTGCCATGCTCGTCATGAAAAGTGGCAAACGACATATGACTGACGGAATGGAACTAGCAAATCACGACAAAATTAGAAGGTTCGGAGAAGAGGAAACCTACAAATACTTGGGTATCTTGGAGGCTGACACCATCAAACAAGTGGAAATGAAAGATAAGATCCAGAATGAATATCTCGGGAGAACTAGAAAATTACTCGAGACAAAACACTCCAGCAGAAACCTCATCAAAGGAATAAATACCTGGGCTGTGCCCCTCATTAGATATTCCGGACCCTTCCTCAAGTGGACCAGAGATGAAGTAAAACAAATGGATCAAAGAATAAGAAAACTAATGACCATACATAAGGTATTACATCCCAGTGATGACGTTGATAGACTATATGTACCAAGAAAAGAGGGAGGAATAGGACTCGCCAGCATCGAATACAACGTTGACACATCGATACAACGGCTCGAAGACTACATTGAAAAACACGGACGAGGACTAATCACAGACATCAGAAACGATACGGACACCACGATAGACGATAGAATGACAACAAATAGGAAACAAAAATGGGAGGAAAAACACCTCTACGGCCGCTTTAAACGACTAATAAACAACATCTCACGCCAGAAAAGCTGGACCTGGCTAAGAAAAGAAAACCTTAAGAGAGAAACGGAATTCCTCCAAATAGCAGCACAGGACAACGCCATAAGGACCAATCATATCAAAGCGAGAATATATAAGACGCAACAAAACAGTAAATGTAGGCTATGCGATGACAGAGACGAAACGATCAATCACATAATAAGCGAATACAGCAAATTAGCACCGAAGGAGTATAAGGCTAGACACGACTGGGTGAGTAAGGTGGTCCCATGGGAAATATGCAAGAAATTTTAATTTGACTATACTAACAAATGGTATATGCACAACCAAGTACCTGTCCAAGAAAATGACACGCATAAGCTCCTATGGGACTTTAACATACAAACGGATCACCAAATCCCGGCCAGAAAACCAGACCTTATAATAATCATTAAAATAAAGAGAATTTGCTGTCCCGGGGGACCACTGAATAAATCTGAAGGAATGTGAAAAGAAGGATAAGTACCTCGACCTTGCTAGAGAATTGAAAACGGTATGGAACATGAAAGTAACGATTGTGCCAATTGATATTGGTGCTTTTGGCACAATAACTAAAAGATTATTAAAAGGCCTGGAGGACTTGGAAATTGGCGGACGGGTAGAGAATATCCAAATGACAGCATTGCTAAGAACGGCCAGGATCCTGAGACGAGTCCTGGAAACCTGAGGAGACTTGCTGTCACTCAGACTCCAGTGAAAAACCATCAGCTAACACTGATGTGAAAAACTCTAAAGGAGTAAATAATGTAACATGCAGATAAGGAAAAGTGAGAAAAGAGAATCAGCTGAAATAACAGAACCACCAAATCAAGACTACCTTAGGAGGCTTTGAAAGAAGAAAACTACGAGTACTTGGGAATATCAGATTCAGATACCATCAAACAAGAGGAGAAGAAGGATAACTAGGAAAGAGTACCACAGAAGAACGAGAAAGCTTTTCTAAAAAAGATCTACTACGGAAATCTCATCAAAGAGATAAACACGTAGGCAGTTTCCTTGTAAGATACAAGGATATTTTCAGAAAATGAACCAGGAAAAACTCAGATAAATGGACCAATGAACAAGGAAATTGAAGACTATGCACAAGGTCATAGATCCCAGAGCTGACTTCGACTGCCCGTATGGATCAAGAAAAGAAAGAGGAATAGGATTCGCCAGCATTGAAGATTGTGATAATGCATCAATACAAGTATCCGAGGATTATATTGAGAGAAAAAGAACGACTAATTTCGGCTGCCAATCGCACCAGGCGCAACATAAGTTCAGATAGAAACACAACAAACCTTAGGAAACATAAATGGGAGGAAACGTAGTTGACTGGTATTTCAAGCAAAAAACTGGCGAGATTGCATACGATAAGACGTAGACATGTCAACGAAAGAGAGATTTTAAGGGGGAAACTGGATATCTCCTAATGGCCGCACTAAACAACGCCATGAAGATTAATTATATTAAAGCAAAAATCGATGAGACGCTACAGAATGCAAATCTATGTTTTCCGGAGAAAGGGATGAAATGATTAATCACATAATTAGTGAATGTAGCAAACTTTCACTGAAGGAGTACAAGACTAGATACGATTGGGGTGATACAGTTGGGAATGTGCAAGAAATTCAGTTTTGACTATACTACCAAATGGTATGTGCACAAAATATAGTCCTTCCTGGAGAAAATGAGACATAAGATTCTCTAGGATTTTCAGATATTAATGTATCCCCTAATCCCGACCAGAAGACCATACCGAGAGCTAATTAACAAAAGAACCAGTGGATTTTGCCCTTTCAGTCGGCCATTGATTCAAAATGAAAGAAAGCGAAAAGAGAGGCTTATTCTTGGATCTTATCAGAAAGCTAAAAAAGTAGGATATGAAAGCAATAGTTTTCAGTTGGTACCCTTATAACATTCCCCATGTGTCTGAAACAGAGACTAGATGAATTTCAGATCAGGGGGAAAATTGAAGGCATCGAAATCACAACACTGTTAAGATCAGCTTGAATACTGAGAAAAGTCCTGGTCAATCGAGGAGACTTACTGTCAATCAAACTTCTATGAAAAAAAAAACTGGTGTGGATATCTCACAAGGAGGAAAATTATTATCTTTGTAAAATTATGAGTTCAAGTATAAAGTATTATTTTTATACTTAATAAAATGTCGTCTACAGTTACATGTAAAGAAAAATTCCTAATACGTATAATTTTCTAACAGATTTATTCGACTCAGATGAATGCAAACAGATGCTGCCACTCCAGGTCAGAGTAGATCCAATAGAAATGGAAATAAAAGAGCGTCTCCACAGTGGTCAGAACTCCAAAACTGGAACCTCACCACGCATCTTTTGAGATGGGGTTCTTACTCCTTATTCTAATCTTCGCTGACAAGGTGGTATTCGATGTGTTCCATTTGGCGAAATTTTTTAATGTAATTTTCTGTCGATTTCGGGATTGAATTGCAGGTTATCTAAATCTTTTGCTTTTGAAATCATCTTAGACTGTATTTCTTTTCCTGGGTATTATGGGTCTATTTGATTTTCACCTTTAAGTCGAGGCTAAGTTTACACGATGCATTGGCATTTCTCTGGTGTGATGTAAATCATTTGTATTTTTATACTATGATGCAGTCATTGACATGGCAAGGCTTTGGAATCGTGAGAGCGATTGCAAGTGGTTTCTAGTCTATCTTGATGCTTGACAAATGTGTTGGTGATGTCGAGATTTTGTTCGGCGCACAGCACAAGAAGGGATTAACAATCATTGACCTCATCTATACCGAGAATCCTTGTACTTCTCTGGAGAAGTTGACGTTTTGGATTATACTTGTGATAAATCACAAATGATGGTGACTTTATGCCAGAATACTCGACAGGAGGCTACGCAGAGCTGGGTAAGATTTGAGTCAGAGATGTGAAATTAGGAGACCGCAGTGTTTCGTTTCACAAATTCGACAGTCTCCAGAACACAACAACTCTATTGTTTAGGTCATATAATTGCACTGTGAATGGTTTTCAGCTTCCAGCAATCAAGTTTGTTTTTGTTTTTTCTCTTGAATTTTTTTTTTTATTGTTAGACTGCTCTGAAAATATCTGTTGGTCGGCGTCAACTGGGATAAATTAAAGATAAGCTTTGTTTAGACCACTGTTTCTTTGTCTCTTTCTGTGTGAAGCAATAGATGCAATTGTCTACCGGGTCGGCACCAAACAATTGGTTTTCGAGCTGTTCACATGCAGAAATCTAACTGCGGATTCTTGAAGCATTTTTCATTAGCCTATATTTTAGTACCCATTGCTTGAATGTTTTTCTATTGATTTGAATCAACTGATACCCACAAGCCTCCTCTATAATTTTTTATAGTTGTCGCTCACGCATGAACAACCTGACCTTTTTAAAAGTTGATTTGTTTGTCCTGATTCAGTGAGGAGTGATATGAACGATTTTATGTCGTACTTTTTCCGTCGGATCACTTTCTCTTTGAATGAAGTAGTCACATGAAGATACTTTCTGTCTCATACTAATGTTTGAACTCTAGGCTCAATATTTCTCGTTAAATTGATAACCAGGAAATTAGGATATTTATGCTAGTTCAGAGCTGGAGCAATGGTTTTAGCAGTGAAATTGGAACATCATTATTTTAAGAAAATATCAAATGCTAATTCTCTAAAGAACGTGTCAGGGATTAAGATTGCACAGAATCTGATACGCGCATGCGCAAGTATACCTACATTGAAATAAGAATGGTCGATATATATTTCTAAACTGTATAATATAATGAACATCTTGAATTTATCATAACGACAAGGAAATCCCGAAGGTGAAAGAAGTCAATTAAAGGATGGCTACTGCACTAGTTTTATTTCTAGAGCTCAAATTTCTCTGTTGATATCAGTCCTAATTCCTAATTAACGAATCATTTGAGAATTTCAAATTTAGTGGTTTCATCTGGTTTTGTTGACTGTACATCTATTTATACTTTTTGAAGTCTTTTCTTATTCAGAGTGACTATAGATTAAATATGATCGCTATATTCTAAATTCTTCCAGATGTCTTAAGCAAGACACGTCATTCAAATACCATTGTGTTTTGAATATATACATATATTTTTTTTAGTTTTATTAAGCAGAAATGAGCTCATAAGTGATGTACTCCTATGGACCCCCACATATGGCCGAGCAAATGCAGGACGACCAGCTAGAACATACATACAGCAGCTATGTGGGGATACGGAATGTAGCCCTGAAGACCTGCCTGAGGCGATGAACGATAGGGAAAAGTAGCGAGAGAGGTTCAGGGATATCCGTGCTGGCGGCACGACATGATGATGATGATGTAGTATATTTTGATGTAAATAACAGCATTTTTGAAGATATAAGTTAAGGTAAAAGGAATAATGGGAAAGTTTAGTATTTATTAAGCATCACAGTATCGAATCTGAATTTTAAAAATTGTTTTGGTTTAAAATCTAAAATCTAAATAAAGTCCTATAATAAGCTGAGCTACTAATCTAATAAAGTAATGATGTTTTGAGGTCAAGATTTTGTTAGTGACTACCCTCGGCACTCCTTGATGAACAGTCAGCAGTAAAAAAAAAAATTTAAAAAGCAACAAAACAAACAAAACTCCGGATTGTGTGATTTCAGCATCTACCATAGCCAGCAAATCCGATTTTTTTTTGTTTCCTAAACTAAAAATGCATCTCAAGAACAATATTATAAAATATAATAACTCATGGAAAACTTGTAGTAGCGAGTGGATTGAATGCCAAGGGGACTGCTTTAAAGAAAATGAACGTTTCTTCATTATTTATTTTCTTTCAGGGAGAGAGGGGGGAATTGAAAATAAGATTTTCAGAGATATGAAAAGAGAAGTTTCAGAGATGTTTTACTAACATATAACTTGTTGATATAGGTATATAAAATTTCTACGTGATTGTTTTTAAATAACATTTCATTCATTGTTATTTTGTGTCTTCGTATCTGTAAGGTCAGTCTCGTTGATATATTCTAGACGCGAGAAAATAGCAGAGAATAAAACGTACATGAACAAAAATAAATGTTTTAAACATAATAAGTCACGGGATGGAGAAATCTAATCTCATTCAAAGTGACAATTTTGAGTTACTGACAGCTCAAGCTTAGAGCACTAATTGTGTGTGTGCCTATTCTGGGTTTCCATGGGTGACATCATGAGTAACCTCACGTCTTGTAGACATGTTAGTCTATGTGCCTGACTATACAGAACTTCATAAATAAAAACAAAGAAGAATTTTTTTATGTCCAGTATTTTCAATATAATGAAGATTGTGTCGAGGCTAGTTGTGTCTTTTAGTTCCATTCACGGAAGCTGGATAGTAATATTAACTGTTATTAAAAAAACGAAAAAAAAAAAAAACCTTCGGCCGTGGGGAAAAAGGAAGCTATCGTTTTTCTGAAGTTATATTCTGTTAATGAAATGTTATATCGCTATAAAATTGAAGGAAGGAAATAAAAAACAAAACACTAAAAGGAGTTATACACGTGTGCAGAGAGCGAGATACTGACTGACGAATAATTTGATGCAGTAGTTCATATTATTCGTGAGAACGACTTCTAATAGATTTTTAATGTGAGTTTAAATTACATCATCTAGAAAAAAGTAAATCGCAAATTCTAAATCTAAAAATAGTTCTTTCTGGAGTAATGTTTCTAAATAAGTGTTTTTATTTTGCACTTACTTTCTATATATACATGAATCTATTCAGACAAATGTCTTCATTTTATATTCCAAATATTTGCAATGTTCTACATTCTAGGTTTTTCCATATAATCATTGTACGAGACTTGCTCTGAAATTAATGCCCCCTATTTATTTCTATGGCCGTTTCACAGACGAAGATTTTAGCAACCAAATACTACTCTTCACCATAGTCACAAAGAATTGTTGTGAATCTTTGTCAGAGAAAAATAAAAATCTGTACGCTACTATCAAGGAAATATTGACCTTAAACTATTGCCTCCTAGATTATCAAGTTATTTCACAATGGCAGAAGTAGGTGTTAGTGATATCGTAGTTTAGCACTCCCTCTAAAATTCCATTATTCCATGAGCTCTTACAATCTGGTGAATGGCCTCTGAGATGAAAGCAGAGCTATGATTTTGAATTCTTCCATGACAAAAAAAATTACTCTCATTCACACTCATAGACACTTGTTAAAAGTTTACAAAGACGAAATCGTACAGAGGAGTTCATTAAGGCAGTGGGCAATGTCTTTTAGCAGTGGAAACAAGAATGACAAACCACGGTCATCATTGCAGTCAATCCAATAAATGAACGGCTCATCGATTAGCAAATACAGTAGAATCAGCTTGAAGAACGCATGCAACATTTTCCTGGAAATGACACTATGATTAATTTTTATGAATGTTATATACTGGTTCATTTTTAACGCAAACACATATGCATTGCCACTGATCATTTTGTGACTGAAAACTTGCCCTATCTGAGAATGCTATTATGTACCCTGTATCTGTTAGTGTTTGTGTGAAAATAAATAGGAAGCATTACTTTTGGAGCCCTTCTCGTATTTCCTGAGAATTTAAAAATGAGCCCTTCATTTAATGAACCACCTGAAAGTTATAGAGGACTCTAGACTGATGAATAAAAGGAATACTATCATTTTGATGGTTATGCATTCAATACATATCTCAAAAGACGTGAAATTCATATTCAATTTAATTTTGAAACGTCAACTGAGATATCCTCTAAGAATGAAAGCAACTTATTGCCATTATAAAAGATTTTGTTCGGACTAAAACTTAAAAAGGCTGAGGGATATTATAGTCGAAATGACTATAATGAAAACGATAAGGACTCTTGTCCTAGTAGATAATTTAAACGAGAAAACTGACACTATCGTAATAGGCGGATCACTGAGACTACAATTAAATTTTACAAAATAACCTATACAAAGGGGATAATGATTTTTTAGAGAAACTGGTTCAGTGGAAGAGAAAATCGAAATATTCAAAAGGATTTAAGTTGGAAGAATTAACTCATTCGAAATATTCTTTAATCGTTGATGGTAGAATGAGAACAGTCAAACTATACAGTGGATGAAATGAAAGTTTCGGTACGAGATTTTCAAAGTTCTGTTTACTAGGAGAGACCAAAAGAAATCCACAGATTACAACAAATGACACCAATATAAGTTCCGAATAAATCAGTGTAAATCTGTCAATTAAATATAAATATTAATTCTGGTGATTGTGACTTCAATCCATAAATCAAAGGAAGAGAATTACTAATCCGATGATTCAGGGGAAAATACAGTTAAGTTTTAGGACAAAAACGATTTAACAAGAAAGAATGTGACTGGTGCAAGTTATCCTCTAAGCATAGATTGTGAAGTAAGAATAGTTTGCTCCAATCGATTAAACAAATTCTTTTGATGAAAATGTTTAGGTTACAGATTACATAGCCTTGAAAAAGACCGGAGAGTAGAAGAACCGAAACGTTTTTCATTTAGATTGAGTTGTGAACATAAAAATGCGTATATTAGGAATACAGGAACAGACGGATAAATGATGTGTTAGTAATAAAAAATAATAATTTAGAAATATTAAGGGAAGTTAAAGCAAAACTCTTATTCGTAGTTTTTATTGTCTGGCTCTTTACTCACTCAAAACGATCCTGTTCACAAAGAATAAAGGTAACAATCACAAATTTCCAGTTTTGTTAAAATAGGATAGAAATGTTGCATTACTTTGCAGATAAAGTATAAAAAATCTGACAGATGCTTTTTATTCTTTAGAAATTTTCAAAGGCTGATAATATACAATTTGTATTCACCCAATCTCTTCGTAACAAGCAGAATGTGACATATGGTCAATTTTTAAACGAAGTGTTACGAGATGAATTCAGTGTTTTTCTTCTTGGCCGATTGCCCAACCATGGCTAAATAACACAGTGTGCCCTATTATAACTGAGGATAGTGAGGATAAATGAATTTATACCTTTCCCAAGGGCATTAATGCGAAGTTAAACGGAAACAATGTCGTCCAAAATTTACATTCAGAGAACCAATTTCATTTCCTATGACCATAACCTTTTCACTAAGAACACCTCCAAATATATTCACTAATGCAGTCTGAATAAGAATGAGAATATTTCGCAACAACTTCTCTAATCAGCTAAATCTGGATTTTTGCGTTCAATAATCCAAACTCGGCTGATTCGTCGATATCTGAGAAGTGTTTTATAACAAATCAAGTGAAACTACTTTCAGAGGAAGACTTTCAGCAATGTTTCCAGGATTGGAAACTATCTTTTTGATGATTTTTGACTTCCCAAGGAAACTATATTAAAAATCGAAAAGATAATGAAATGTGATTCAGCTTCATTATTGAAAAATATACAATCAGTCGCATAAGTCTATAGATCTACTTTTTATTTACACTTCATATCATTAATTAAAACAGCCGCTCGATTTCATGAACTGGTAAATGAAATAATAAAAAATCCCAGAAGATTATAGACAAAGCAAGAAAATACAAATAATCAACTGAAAAAAAAAAAAACGATGAAATGCCATGAGATAAAAAAAAACGTAGCACACACTATACAGGACCGATAATTCAAGGACAGAACAAAAACGAAATCTTTGAAATATTTTTTGTTTTGGAGCGGGTTCGAGAAGTTTCTAAAATCACAGACATGACTATAATGGAAGCAACTTTGTCAATAGATTCTTATCATATATCAGCCTTTGGAATTTTTGTATCTAGTAAATTGGCGAATTTCATGACAAAATGAAAAAAAGCACGAAAAAGGGTGTAAAGCGGAAATATAAAGAAGGTGAAAATATAACTCTGCTACCAAACGTAAAAATAAAAGACTGACCTTAAATAAACAGAGTTTTCACTGTATTTCTCATTATTTCACTCAGTGTGTCGTTTTGTTACCTCAAAACAAATATCAACAAATGACACTTACAAACAGACATTTATCACTTACATATATAACTATGCAAATGTTAATAAATGTACTCATATGTTTGTTGAAATACGCATATGTATGTAAAGATATGAATGCGAGTAAAAAAAAAAACCAACAAAAACGGATACCCTTCTCTCTCTCTCTCTCTCTATATATATATATATATATATATGAAAAGCAAAATATAAAACTTATGTATTATTCATACACGAATGGTGAATATTAAATATATTTTTCAATTGAGACAGTCTTTTATTCCGCAAAACGAATTATAAAAAAAGAAAAATAAATAGGAGGGAAATAATGGACTTACGTTAAGCCTTATAACTCTAAAGAACAGCTAGATTATATATTCCTGAACAAGAAGTGGATAAATACTATTCTGAAATGTGAAGCATACTCCTGTTTTGAAGGAGTAACTTCCAATCACAGAATCGTCTCAGCAAAGAAACGCCTGAATCTACACAAAAACAAAACAAAACAAAACAAAATAAAAAAAAAACTGTCAAAACCACATATGAATGATACTTAATTACCAATATAAGCAATAAATATAAGATAATTGAAAGAAATAAACTTTATACTGTTCAGAAGATATCTGAAAGAAATTCTCCGAATGTCGAATATGAAAACTTTGTTACTGCTCACATGGAAGAATAAGCAGAGTGCATACCAACCAAATCAAAAGCTAAATGTAGAGTCTTCTGGAGATCTGCTTGAGTTAGGAGGAAACGAGATGATTTTACAAAATTCCTTTTTCAATAAATGAAACCCAACCAATGCCGACGTGCAAAAACTGAAAAAAGCCCTGTGAGAACTAACCAACACATACCAAAAGAACAAATAGAATAGATAAAAGGCCAAATAGATAAAATTAGAAATTCAGTTGATAGACAATTGCGAATAGCATGGCCGACAGTAAATGAAGGGAATTGGAGAAAGAATATATCAAGAGCGAAATTAAAAGCTGCCAACCAAAAAGAAATACTTCTGAAATGGAAAGAATATTCCAATAATCTGACTGGGAAACTCTCCGGAAATCACTGACAGACCTATTAAAATGTAATTTATGGCCAATTAGACGTCAAACTAAAAGAGTATACGGAGGAAGAACGTGATGCAGTATTGAAAAGATCAAAATCAAAACCGAAAATTTGCCGACCTCCATTAAATTCCACTTGAAGTTTGGAAAACAAGAAAATTTGACGACATGCTTTTTCGATTATGCGAGGCAGTCAATAAACAAAGTTCAGTAGACAAATGGACAAAAGTTTGCATCCTTCTCTTCCCCAAGAAAGGTGACCTCGGAGTCACAAGAAACTACAAGAAACTCACTTATTGCAAAAGCTGTTAAGGATCATAATATCCTACTTCTCAATCGTATGCGAATGGAAATAGTGAAAATTCTTTGGAAAAATCAGAGCGACTTTTGAATGAATAACTTTACACTCTCGCAGATTCTGACAATCTTTCGAATCCTCAGTGGATTACGGCGGAAAGAGTAGATGAAATGAGATATAGAAAGAAAGAAAAGTGAGAGGAAGTAATTTACGAAACACAAAACGAAAAGAAAAATAGAAAAAAATGTGAGTGAGAGAAAATGAATGATATTTAGCGAAGTAAGAAAGATGTTGATTAAAAAAAAAAAGAAAGAAAAGAAAGAAAGACATGCTTTTGCAAGACAAAAAAAAAGAAAAAAGAAGACCGTATTAACTTTGGCATTGGAAAAAGAAAAAAAAGAACAAACATTAAAGAACTGTAATATATTTAACGTGTTGCACGTTCATTTCTCCATTTTTCTCTTTTTGAATTGTATTTTTTGGCATTGTTTTTCTTGCATTATTTTTAATGTATTCTTGTGGTCGTCAAAGAGAAATGACGGAGGTCTCGGTGCGGTAGGATTGCTGAGACATGCTCAAAGTTAAAAACAGAAGATAAATGGTTAAATAATTACGTATATTGGTGAGTAAACAATGCTAAGAAGTTAGCTTTTAAAATTTTTACTGCTAAAAATTTTAGAACTGTCGTAAGGAAGTGATGTAACGCAATTCAGCAGCTCACAGGAAAGAATAAATGAATAAATGAATAAGACAAAATAGACAGAAGTTACCGAATAACAAGACCGAGGCACTCTTGCTAATAAAAATGGCTAGTGGGGGACTAGAAATCCGGGAATCGTATGTGCACAGGAAGTGGATGTCTCTCTCACTGACAGGACAAGTGTAAGTGGGGGAATGATTTTAGAATCGACTATGAGACGTAAGAAAGTGAAGTGAGTAGAAAATGTGCCTCGAAAATGTAAAGAGAAGAAAGTTTACGAGCCCCAAGTCGGGGTTGCGTTTCAAAGGGGGCGTTAGACTACGTGACCCAGCTGACAAGTATATTAGAACCAGGAAAAAATGTCAACTCATCTTTTTTCACTAGGATATGTTGCTTATTATTGTCTAGTAGAAGCGGTTGTCTCATGTTTCCATACTCCCTTTCTTTCTCCTGGCAACTACTTGCTACTGAGTAGTAAATAAACCTCGGTGCATGTTTAATAAACATTGGAAATGTTTACATGAAGATTAAACCATTTGATTTTTTTCTGTTTCCTATTTTTATACCGTTGGATTTATTCCATCTTTCTCCATTCAGGTGCGTTTTCTTTGCTTAACGGCATATCAACCTTAGTGGGCTGTTAAATGCCAAAGCTACCCTTGTAGAATAACTCGTTGATGGGTTTTAACAACATATCAACCCGTCTGGGGTTATTTTATGTCCAGAGGTTGGGGAAGTGTGTCTATATTTACGCTTTTGTAGTGAACGGTTTTAGTGACGTGTTAACATCGTCGGTCGCTTGATTGCGTTTAACGGCACATCAACACGGTTAGACTATTTAAGCCGAAGCCTGTTTATACATATATATCGAATATATAGGGTTTGGAAATAATTAATTTTAGGTAACATTTTAAAAAGATTCAAGGCTAATTTCTTTGCAAACAGTTAAATAGTTTCAAGTATTGCTATTTAACATTTACAGTTCTATTCAACATTAATGGTTTTGTAGGTAAAGATCAAGGGTAAAATGAAGCAATCCAGAGAAATGAGTAGCGCCCTCCTCTAAATTACGGTGTAGTAGCAACTGAAAAGGGAGACTTCGGGTTACCCTCGACTAAGGTCGCCAACTTTACTTATTATATACCTCATTTAATAAGTAAAATTGGTGACTGTTGTCGATGGTGATCCGAAGTCTCCCTTTTCATTCGCTACTACATCGAGGAGTAGGGGAGAGCGCTACTCCTTTCCCGGGATTGATTGTTCGGGAGTGGCTCGGGAAACCGGTGCTCAATCCCAGGTCGAGTCAAACCCAATACTCAAAAGTGTTACTTGATGCTTCTTACTTGACACTCAGAATTATAAAATCCGTATCAAGGGTAAAATGGAGCAATTCAGGGAAAGGGAAAGCGCCCTCCCCTACACCTTGGTGTTGTTGCTATTGAAAAGGGAACTTTGGAGTCGCTCTCGACTACGGGCACCAACGTCACTTTACCATATGCCTCATAGATGGGACCCTAATAGGTACCACCACTCTGGGTTAGAGAAGGAACGAAATGTTTTTATAACCAAGGAAGCTTAATATGCCATTTGACAAAGAAACTAAACCAAATAAAAATAACTTTTACACACGCCATAAATCAGAGCTATATATTTGGTGATAAATATTCACTAACTTTATGTTTGACTTTCAAAGTAGCACTATTTAAATCTTTCCTCTGATGAAACTCTGACCCAATATTAATACATGCGTCTCGCATATAAATTTTACACTTGCACATATGTGTGCATGCGCGCGTATGTGTTCTTAAGCGTGTATATATATACACACACACACACACACACACATATATATATATATATAAGTAAGTAAGTTAGCGACCATAGTCGAGGGTAACCCGAAGGCTCCCTTTTCGATAGCTACTACACCAAGGTGTAGGGGAGGGCGCTACTCCATTCCCTGGATTGCTCCACTTTACCCTTGAACCGTACCTTATAATGCTGAGTGTTAAGCAAGGTGGTATCAAGTTCCATTTTTAAAGTCTTTGGTATGACTCGACCTGGGATTGAACCCAGGTCTCCCGGGCCATTGGCGAACACTCTAACCGCTGGGCCAATGTCCCGGTTATATATATATATATATATATATATATAAAATATATATTTATATATATATATATATATATATATATAAAATGAAATTAACGCATCGTAATTTTAAACGTTTTTTCTAACCCAGAAAAGTGTTCAAATACTGGCCAGTAGGGCAATATAAATCCTAAAATGTAATATAAGTAGGGACTCCGGTTCATTATTTTAATAGTAAGTTTTCTTCTTGTTAGATTTAGAGGTCGACCACAGGACGGTGGGAAAAGAGGGTCATATGTGAGGAAGAGATTCGAAGCAGTCACAGAGAGAGAGAGAGAGAGGGAGGGAGAGAGAGAGAGAGAGTATAAAGGAGAAACAAGTGAGAAGGTAAACGGGGCGTCCAAGTCTAGGTCGGGATAGCAACGGACATCTTGATTAAAAATGGAAATGTATCAGCAGGAAATCGGCTGTTGAAGAAATTCAAGTAGAAAAGCTGTTAAGTGGGACGCAGGATAGAAAACAGGTAAAGAAAGTCAGTTGGATACAAGACGTGGTAATGTAAAAACGGGTTGAAAATAATCCCACCTATTTTGGGATGAGTTCGGCGCTGGACCCGGCGGTCCACAGAAGCAACATGACTACTCAGAGAACTACAGTAGGAAACAAGAAAGATAATATAAAAGTCTGTGTCTGCTCTCTTTCTTTTCACGATGGCTTATTTCTCTCTGTCTATCTAAAGCAGTTGGCTTATTTTCATACTCCGTTTCTCTTTTGTTGGCGACCATCAGGAAAGGATAGTGACAAATAAAATTCATTTTAAACCAAAAAACAAAAAAAACAAAAAAAACAAAAACAGCCGGTGTGTCTGCGCTCGTCGGATTTTCTCACGGTGAGGTTACTATGGGGCCTGACTAAACCTTAAGGAATTGTGCAATACTCATAGACCCCCAAGAACTTTAGTGGTACAAATGTTTATGAAGTGCTGTCGTGCTACAGTGGCTGCTGGGAACCGTGTTGGTGCACGCGTTTATTTGGTACCGTAGTATTACGAACATCTATTTCAGAACCGTTGCGTTTCAAAAATAAATAAATGCTTTTCTCACCTGTTCACGTCCATGTATTTGTTAAAAGCATAAACATTTCAGGCAAAAATTGAGATGCATATTTCATCTGAAGTTTTGCTTTTTTTATAAATGCAGAAAACTTTGTCATGAGACTGACATGAGGAGAGAAACACACACACACACACACACACACACACACACACATATATATATATATATATATATATACTCTCTTTCGATTCTCTCCGATTTAACGTTGAACAAAAATAACAATTCATCTAATATCGTCTCTTGTCCAGAATCCATCTCCTATGCGTTGAAATCGAAGGAAACTTTTTATTAAGACTTCTTGAAATTTTCCTTTATTTCACGACCACAATACACGGGTCATTTTCAGGAAATTGGTTTGGCCATGAAAGTTGCTTCACACACAAACGCACGCGCGTACACACGCACATGCACACGCACATTCACACATGCTCTTATATATATATATATATATATATATATATATATATATATATGAAACAATGTTGCTGCATATTTCATTATTATCAATTGTCGTTATTCAAACACAAGAAATGATGTTTTTCAAGACAAACTGGTTCTCATATTTGGGAATATGTAAGCATTGTTACTCCTTCCATTTGCTCCCATTTAACATTGTACCGAAATAACAATGCTACTAGTATAATCTCTTGTTTAATATCGCTCTTGTATGCGATAAAACCGAAGGAAACATTTTTGTAAGACTTCTTAATATTTTCCTTTATTTCACGACCACAATATTCAGGTAACTGATTTGACCATTAAAGTTACTTCTCTGCCCATGTTTGTATACCATGAGTCTTCATCATCCATAGAACGAATGCTGTTTGTCCACATAACCATTATCGAATAATGGGAGAAATCAGTCCTTCACAATGACCGGTTACCTAAATTGACCCTTACAGCTTTTCAGACAATCCACTTAATTTGATATTTTATTCAGAGAGATTCAAAGAAAATTCTTTCTTGAACAATCTATAAATTCAGCCTTGGATGCTCTTCGAAAATTGTGCATATTGAGATAGATATTTATTGCATTTACAATTGAGCAAAAGGCACTGATGATGGTGCATGTCCGGATAATTGATAAGATGACAGGGAACCAATAAATTAAGTGACTTTTATCTCAGCTACCCACTGCATTCTCCACAGAATGTTGGCTTCTTTTACTAGTTTCCTCCTGGCTGCAATATGATATCTACTCACATGATGAAAACACCGTAACGATGATGTTAGGGTGAATTTGATTTACATTTTCTCACTGTAAAGATTTTTTTTTCTTTTCAATTTAAGATTTGATTTTGGGGATTCTTATTTTTTGATGAGCCATGTCAATGTTTATCCATTCCTTTTCGATGATTAATGAAATTTTGGAATCCACGAAACACAACTGAAAGCAGAATCCCAATTTACGATATCATTTGATACCAATGTAGAGGATGAGTTAGCGGTTTAGTTCTCTCGAGGTTTTGTTAGAAACACAATTCCGAGTTTCGTTTCCACAATTAACAACACAAAGAAGATGAAAAACGAAGACAAAAGAAAATTTACGTCAACGATAATGTTAAACAGATAACTTGTATATAACAAAACAAACTAGGAAAAGTTAATACAATATAATAAATGAGCGAATATCTTTGTCAGTTATTTGAGTGTGTAGGTGTGTATAATACAAATGTTATGCTAATGAAAGGGTATGTTTTTCGAACATATTTGTGCGTACGTGAGTTCTTGATTAAAACGAAAAAAAAAAAATATGTGTGTATGTACGCATGGAAACTAAAAAGTACAGAGCAGCGAAGTTTACGTCTGCCTGCGAGCTGAACAAGTGTATCTGTATGTGCGAGGTAACGTTGGAAGTTCAGTGATGTGAAAGATAGTCAATCTTCTAATATCATTTGGACTAACGTGTTTTCCTTGGCAGTAAATTCTCCCATGTTTTGCCGTTGTGTTTCTTCCTAGCTGTCTTGATTTGCCTGTAGCTGTGATCGCTCGCTGGTGAGATCTGAGAGTGACAGCGTGAGAGAATGAGACTGTCAGAAGTGTAAAATATATATATGCATCCATATCACGTGACCAGCTCAAAAGGCAAGATTTATTTTTGCGCGGGACAAATTCAAACAGCGCGGATGTAGTTGAAAATACTGGCATCTGACTGTTTGTCCAATCAGGTTCCTGAAACTATTTAATTCATAGACGCTTTACTATTTTTGTTTCAGGAACAAGTGAATCTTGGATCTTATTTTTCCAGAATATTTTGCTTTACGCGCACCACGTTGACTGTTTAAAAATATAGGAGTGTAAATCCTATACTGATTCTTGAATTGACAATGTAATGCTGACACATGTATTTACGATTCCATGATTTTGAGGTTGCTTAATTATGTACTTCTATTTGGCAGTAGCAATTCATGTGTAATAACCATAATTATAATTGAGGTTAATTGCCAATTATAATCAATGTTTTTGCTTTTTGTTTAGGTTTGTTTTTTTATTTAAGACTTTATGATGGTTTGTCGAGGTAACGTGGTGTTTAGAATTATCGTTTTATTTCATTTGCTAGCAGATGAGAAAAAAGTGTTTGTCATCATCAAAAACAAAATGCAAGACTGTTTTGTTGAGTGCTGTTTGTGTCGGAGGATTTGGCTGAATCGTAAATTTAAGCGATGTCCAAACAGTGAAGCAGAAAATTAATTATAAGAATTAGACAAAATGTTGGATGACATATATTCGACAAAATTAAAATCAGAAACTATATTTCAGTTGTAAGACCTATTTAGACGAGAGAACTGACAGAGTATCAGACTTACGTAGTGATCAGTGAATGCTACTTCTATCAGGGGAAGCAGAGAATTCAACTTTCTGACCATTCAACAAAGTTTTTCATGTCCAATATTCAAATGGACTTTTCATGTTTAATACAATTACTCAAAACACTGTTTAGGTTTCTTCCATTACTTTGAATTCCACCTTCGGGGCGACGAAAGTATGTAATTTTGCATTAAAAATGCATATAAAAAGAAAGCACACTACCTTACAAATGAAAAATGTTCAATTTAAACAATTATATCGAAATAGTAAAAGGAACCGTTTTAATGGACTATTAAATATACATATTGATTATTACTGATTATAAATTATCATTGTAATAAGTTTTATATCTCTTTTAAAACACTTGAGAATTCACCATAAAATACCAAAACAAAAATATGAAAACGAAAGTATATATATATATATATATATATACTGATACCTTTTTCTATATATTCAATAAGAAGTCAAAATTTCTATACTTAGTGATTATAATGATGTGGGTATTTCGATTTATTACCATTTCACCAGGTGTAGCCAATCATTCTAAAAAAAAAGTAAGATGATTTGGGAGATATAAAAACATTACCGGTGTAGCCTAAAAGAAATACGCAAGAGATTGCAATTGATTGCCCGCAACACACAGACGTAACTGATGATAATTCATTTGCTTATTTACTATTATCGGAAATGTCTATAATATGATACCTCGACTTCCGGTTCTTTCAATCTGCAGCTGCCCATCGACTAAAATCAGAAATTCCACTCATGGCTGAGAAAAAGTCCACACACTATCATTTTGACTGTGAGAAAGGACCATCTTATTTGAAAAGTCGAGAACATCTTTGGAACATTTGGCAGGAGTTGAAATCAAGCCCATATTCGTTTCTTTTAGACTATCTATGTACGCTGTGGGGGCGTAATCAAACCCTTTAAATGAAAAGCTTTTACTGAACGGGATGCCAACTTCGGTTAGTATTAAATACTTTTGTCACCAGAGTTCAGGTTGGGTTTGATGGCATATCAACCATGGATGGTTATTTAATGCTAAATTCTAATTTTACATATATATTAGAAATTTGATTCATAAACACATTTTGTAGATGCCCAGTTAAATAATCAAATAGTTCTATTTCTAACAACTCAATTAATCATAAATCAACAATGTTAAATGATTACAAGTATTGCTATGTATCACTAACAATTCAATTAAATATCAGTAATTTGTTTAAACACAGTTAAAGGATCAAATTCTATTATAACTATTCATTTGGGAATAAATCCTTTGTTTCAATGTTAAACAGTTCTAGTAGGGACCCTATCAGGTGATACCACTCTGGGCCAGAGTGTATCTGGGAGCAATGGCAATATCAAACAGTTCTATTTGACCCGTAGATAGGACCTTATCAGATGCTACCCCTTTTTATTTCCAGAGAAAATTAATGATACCAAATAAAATGATTGAATTGCCTTGTCGTTGGAAAGCGGATAATTTGAACTCGGAGACGAGTTATAAATAATCTACCTCATTATTTTACCAGTTCAACATATTCTAAAAAGGCTAAGATTCCCTATATATATATATATATAGTAGAAAAATTCACTTACCTAGGAAGCAGCATCGCATCAACCGAAAAGGACATTGACACGAGGTTAACGAAAGCATGGACAGCTATCAATAGGCTATCGATTATATGGAAATCTGACCTAACCGATAAAATGAAACACAGTTTCTTCCAGGCAGCGGTCACATTGATACTGCTATATGGGTGCACTACATGGACTCTAACAAAACGGCTGGAGAAGAAGCTAGACGGCAATTACACAAGAATGCTGTGAGCAATCTTGAACAAGTCCTGGCGGCAACACCCCACAAGACACCAACTGTACGGCCACCTGCCTCCTATCACAAAAGCTATTCAAGTTAGACGAACCAGACATGCAGGACACTGCTAGAGAAGCTGGGACGAACTCATAAGAGATGTACTCTTATGGACCCCCACACATGGCCGTGCAAAGGCAGGACGACCAGCACGAACATACATTCAGCAGGATGTTGTCCTGAACACCTGCCTAGGGCGATGAACGATAGGGAGGAGTGACGAGAGAGGGTCAGGGATACCCGTGCTACCAGCGTGACATGATGATGATGATGATGATATATATATACATATATATATATATGTGTGTGTATGTGTGTTTGTGTGTGTGTAAATTAAACATCAGAAATACACTCCAGTAGAAGTCTTCAAATTTTTCATGCTTTTGACCTTTATTAATTTTATGTTCCATGTAATCTAGCATCATCGACATCAACTCTTCAGCCGTTTTATTCAATTACCTCAGCCTCATATTCATTGTGCAATTGATTTACATTATTACAAACATTTCCTTCCACCTAGATTATCTATTCCACCAGCAGAATGTTATTCTGCAAATGGTCATGTGTTGATAATGGAAAATTATGGTCGATCAAAACCTTTTCTGTTCGGTAAACCCTCAACTTGCTTGCGTAATATGGGTGACACAGACGAGATACGAAAAGGTCCAAATAAGGATATCGTCTCTTGTAGAAATGAATTTTGTCATTAAGCAAGAATATCTCCCAACACGTCGACATAGCAATATTAGATCTTCCAAGCAACTTCTTTTTCTGATCTAAAGCGGAGAGCGGGAACTGTGCTGAAAAATTGACAAAATAAAACTGGTAATTTCCACAGTTACCACGGCACCTTAAACTGTTTTTGTCAATCGTATCCTGTTCCACAGAGGATTCATAAACCATCAGGGAATTAAAAAAAAGAATTGAAAATTCATCGGAAAATACTGTTCGTGAATTCATCCCACGGTATAAGAATTGTGCTCAATCAGGAATATATGTGAAGGTAATAACTTTTATTTGCATTGTCTGAGCAAGTAAAATGATAAGGTAAGATTGAATTGTTTAAGCGTTCACTCATCTACTGTCATACATTGCTGTATGCCTGCGATGAGTAATTTTATCAATATTATTAGAGATGTATCACTATATGGGAGGAGCTTTTTCTAATGTCTCCAGGGTAATCATTATGAAGAGAAAGCTTACATCACGTAATGGTTAACATCAAAGGAAATGGACAGTAAGCTGATTTCAAATTGCAACAGCATTTCATTTGGCGCTTACGTTTTTCTCAGACATGTATCCATCTACCTCATCAGTTATGAGAGAAATTGTAGATTAGACCGGACTTGGTAGGGTAACTGTCTATGGAGAAGGAAATCAATAAATTTAAAACCTAAAATGGAATGATCGGAAAATCTTTGGCACATTGATGCACCATTATTTTATACATAAAGTATAACTGGTTCTTCCAAACCTTTAATCACCATTAACAAATCAACCGCGTTTCTCAAAGCTTGACTTTGGTAATAGTCACCATTGCCACCGCTAAACGAAAATTACCATCATCATAGTTTTTATAAGAGAAATAATCCCAAGCAGAATTCCTTTCTACCTCACGAGGTGCACAATTTAAGGGAAGTACATAAAGGTATCTGGGGTTCAACTCCAGCTCACGTCATACCAAAGACTTTAAAAATGGCACTTGATACCTTCTTGCTTAACACTCAGCAATATAACATACGTATTAAGGGTTAAGTGGAGCAATCCAGTGAAAAGAGTAGCGCCTTCCCCTACACCTCGGTGTAGAAGATATTGAAAAGGGATCCTACTGGTCGCCCTCGACTACGGTCGCCAACTTTACTTTCATAAAAGTAACAATTTTCGAACATTTTTTCATGATGTATGTATTTACCGAAGCGCTCCGGTAGAAGCAGTATCTGACACAAGGTCAATTTATAAACGGAATTAAGCTGTTTACATTTCAGAATTTTTGTTCAAGATAGGTTCCCTCAACCGGGTTAAAGAGTCCATTCTGCCCTACTATTTACCTATAGATGAAGAGGATATAGTCAGATTCACACCTTTCCCATGAGTACTAACGCTATGTAATATCTAAACAGCCTCGTTCAAAGTTTAAGCTCGATTCACCAAGTCCATTTCAATCGATAGTAACCTTTATGCAACGACTGCTTCATTTATCGATGTATATCACTTTGTTGTCTAAAGAATGCGAAGTTGCCAACATTTGGCGTTTCACTATGTTATGAAAAGTACTTCTGTTTTGGTTTGTGACCTGTGGCATAAAAAATTATGAAAATTCAGAGGATGGTTAGAAGTCTGAAACGATATTATGACGTCACTTATTTTTCGTTCCCAAGAGACCATCAACAGATCCAGGGAAATGGAACATTCAGTGTAAAAACCCTGGACGGGATGGGATTGGGTCAATTTGTTGAAATAAAAAAATTGGTGTAAACAGTTTCAATGATTAGAAATTAAAGTAACAAATACAAAGTATAAAAATACAACTTAAAACAAATAGATTCGATAAGTTTTATCATATAAAAGAAAACGGAAAATTTAAAAGAAAATATTTTCTTATGCCATTATACCGCTCCCTATAAAAATCTATTTGCGAACCCGACCCCTCACTAATGAACATGGCTGAGACAAGATCAATTTTTTGGCAGAATTATAGATTGAATTCAAAATTTTCTTTCGCCTAGATTAATTAAGGCTCAATAACCCAGTTTGTCCAGTTATTTACCCGTTACCGGGGAACGAAAACAAATAAATTACAGCCTTTCTTAATAGCATTAATGCAAAAAGCCTTGTGCACAAAATGCAAAAAACCCTTATACAGGATTTTAACTAGGATATCCAATTCCATCTTTTAAACAGTGCAAAATCAACACTTTCATCCGGGCACCAGAACCAAATGAAATTAGAAAGAAAACAAACCCCTCATTGTAACTCAAGTATCAGTGACTGGTTCTTTGATTCGAAGACAAATGCATTTGTTCGAAAAAATAATTCATAAAATAGAGATTCTGTAGAAATATATAGACATATGCATAGAATATCTATCCGTTAAGTTCTAGAATCAGCCTCAAAATTAGCCTTCCAGGGGAAATGGCAATTTTTCGATTTTTGGATGTACTCCGCACTTATTACAACGTTCCTTACTATTTTTTAAAAAGATTTACAAAATTTTTTTTTTAGCATTAGCTTTTTCCTACATTTTCCTTAATTTCATACACGGTCTGAAACATGGGTCAGGTCAACAGCAAGTATATCTTAGGGAAAAATCTACAATTCCTACAGACGCAAATCTGGATGAAATAAAAACACATGTTGTTTGATATTTGGCTTAAACATTGGAATAAATATGAATAGGAAGGCACACTGTCAGAGAGTAGCTGCAAATTTCCTTTGCCTGTGTTTGTTCCCTTCTTATTGCATTCTTCATCTGCCGAAAAAAATCAGATAATAGAGATAAATGTAGATATTAATGATTTGTTTTCTTATCTAGAAGGAGCTATGTAAAATCACTTGATCCAATCTACCACGATGGCTTAAGGTTAGTACTTTGAGCCTTAAGAACATCTCCAGTCAAGAGCCTATACGCTAAGACTAACGAAACTCCTCCAAATATTAGAAGCCGCAAACTAGCCCTCCAGTACTACGTCAAATTAAAGTCATGCCCAGCAAATCTTGCTCTCAATAATATTTTTAATCCAAAATACAAAAATACAACTATTCCAAAAGAAGGAAAAGGCCATAAACCATTTGGCCTCCGGATGAAAACAATCATTGGAGAAGTAGACATGGATTTGACAGAAATACATAAGACAATCATACTACATATTCCTCCTTGGACCATAAGGACTACAAACATAAACTTAAAAATCCGTAAATTCCACAAAAACAAAACCCATCAACTAATTTTCCAAGAGACATCAGGAAAAGTAAAGGAGAGATATTCTAAACACTCACACAACTTCACGGACGGATCTAAACTGGAGAAAATAACAGGATGTGCCAGACTACATAAAGGGAAAATATTTAAAAAAAAACGTCTCACAAGTAGCACTTCTATATTCAGTGCAGAAGCTTACACAATCAAACTGGCTCTTGACCTTATCTCAGAATCAAGGAATAACAAAATCTTTTTTTGATTCGCTAACAATGTTGGAATAATTAAAAAACAGAAAATTTCATAATCATAAAAATTCTATGCAAATTAGAAAATTTATCAAATGATCATGATGTACAGATATGTTGGGTCCGAAGTCACACTGGAATTAGTGGAAACGACCAAGCAGATAAAGCGGCCAGGTCTACTCTAAACATTACCACAAAAAAGTTTAAAATACCACATACAGATCTAAAAACGAAGATGAATAAATACATACTACAACATAGATAATAATACTGGAACAGCCATAAACATAATCAGTTACTAGAAATTAAACCCACATTGGGGGAATGGAAACAAGGCTACAGAATAAACCGAAAAGAAGAAGTCATCTGAACCAGACTTCCTATAGGTCACTCAAGGACAACCCATTATTTGAAGCAAAGCAGCAACCAATGTGTCATACATTCCAGACCAAACACACTGTAAAACACATTCTCATTAAATGTACCGACCAGGCTCATATAAGAGAAACCTTTTATAGTTCAAACGACATGAAGGAGGTGCTCCAAAATATTGAAATAAAAAAATTTAATATCATTCCTAAAAGCGATAAATATATGCGGAACAATCTAAATGAAATTTCAACAGGACCAAATTTCTCCTACAAACAGTTCCTCTACTAGAAATACTTCAACAGAATCTGATCCTTTCCACAAACTGTTGCAAAAGAATCCTTTTTACTACAAGACGATTCCTACAAACTTTCAGTAAAACTAGATTCTTTCAACTAACCAGTTCCCTACTTATAAATTCCAACATGACAGAACTTTCCGTTTCCCCTTGATATGGCATTAAATGACCGGCGAGGTTGACATGCCATAAAACAAGAACAAACAACATATCTTATTCATAACAATATAAGTTCTATAAATATGTGATTCGGCATTAAGCTAGATGACAACCGAAGGCAGCGGTTAAGAGAATATAAAGAATACACTAAGGCCATTTTTAAAATAAAGAAAGAGCAAACCTGAAAAGGAAGTCTCATTCTTTTCTATTTGGAATAAAAGATCAACACTTTTAACATGGCTTCCGCAGTCTTTCTACACAGCCGTGCTTGTCTTATTTCGTCATGCTTATACAAAAATACAAATATCATGTCATGGGTCAAAAAAAGATTCCGTTTTATCTGAAGAGATAATGTCTGGTAGGAACAGTGTCTTCTCCATAAACTTTCATTATATGGAGGGGCGGAGAAAATGGGCGGTGTGGCGAGGGCTTCTTAGTGAGAGATAAATATCTTATAACGCACTAAGAGAAAGCAAACTTATCCTTAGAGATTATGACAAGAGAATATTTTTAAAAAAAGAGACGTAGACACAAAGAAAATTAACAAATCGGAAAAGGGAGTCGGTTTTCATGCAAGTTTATAAAATTTAAAGCAAATAAGATTTATATTTCGAAAACTATCAAAACAAAACTTAAAAGTACACAAAAGAAGAAACAGAAGAAAATACATATCAATATATAGAATAATTTGGGTGAAAACGGTTTCAAGCTAACAAAGGAAAGAAGCAGAAGGTATCCTGCACAAATAATTATGGATGCGGACAACGCCGATGATATAGCGCTTCTGGCAAATGCACCCGACCAAGTCAAATCTCTGCTACATAGTCTGGAACGAGCAACTGCTGGCATAAGCATTCATAACAATACACACAAGACGGAATATATGTGCTTTAATCAAACAGGCGACATCTCCACACTAAATGGTAGCTCTCTGAAACTAGTAGACAAGTTCACCTACCTAGAAAGCAGTGTCACATCAACCGAGACAGACATCAATACGCGACAAGTAAAGGCTTGGACAACTATCGATAGACTATCGGTCATATGGAAGTCAGACCTGACCGATAAAATGAATCGCAGTTTTTTTCAAGCTGCGGCCGTGTCGATATTGCTGTATGGATGCACTACATGAACGCTAACTAAAAGTATTGAGAAAAAGCTTGACAGCAACTACACAACAATGCTGGAAGCAATATTGAACAAGTCCTGGAGGCAGCAACCCTCAAAGCAGCAGCTGTACGGCCACTAATCATCCATCACGAAAACTATCCAAGTTAGAAGAAGCAGACATACGGGATACTGCTGGAGAAGTAGGGTCGAACTCATAAGCGACATACTCCCGTGGA
>OY757924.1:92669383-92811883 GCA_963585895.1 Sepioteuthis lessoniana | reverse complement strand
CGTCGACGAATTCCTTGAGAAGATCGTAGGGGAGAAGTATTTGCTTCATTTTCCCTCTGTGTATGGAATCAAAGGCTTTAGGGAAGTCAATGAGTAATATTTTTGTCTCAAGGTCTTTTGCAAATACTCCTTTTAGAATTCAACGGATAGTTAACATTTGTGATGTCGTGGATCGATTCCTCCGAAAGCAATTTTGATTTTACCCATGCATTTTCTCAAATTTTGATTCTCTACGGTTGTGTAGTAGAGTATTGTAGATCTTAACCGCTATGGATGAAAGATTTATACGTTGGTAGTCTTTGGTTATTCCGAGGTCACCCTTCTTAGGGGAGGGGAGGATGCATCCCGTTGTCCATCTGTCCATTGTGCTTTGGTTATATGTTGTATTACGGTGTTGGAGAAGTAGGTCGTCGAATTCCCTGGTCTTCCATATTTCTGGCGGTATTTCATCAAGCCCTGCTGCTTTCCTTTCTTTAATTTTCTTTTTTTAATAAAGTGCGCTTAATATCGGTGCAGAGCACATGTAGATCTCTGACTACGCTATCCTTGATTTGACGAATTCTCCAATTGCTTACATTTTTGTAGCGTCCAACCCTCAATCAATAACTTCAGACTTTGCCTAAAAGGGACAGTCAGGTTTATTGTTTGATGCCTGAGATACTTCTCAAGAAAAAAGACTGCCGATTGCTGTCCATGCCTTTGTTACTCTTATGTTAATGTCTTTCTCGGTTGATGAAACGCTGCTTCCGAGGTTGGTGAACTTGTCTATTAGTTTCAAAGGACCACTTTTTTGTGTAGAGATGTCGCCTCTTTGATTAAATCACATGTATTCCGTCTTGTCTGAGTTGACATGGAAGCCTATGCCAGCAGCTGCTCGTTCAAGACTATGTAGCTGAGATTCGACTTGGGTGGGTATATTTGCCAGAAGCACTATATCATCGGCGTAGTCTACGTTAGTAATTGTTTATGAGGGGTGCGTTCTGCTTCTCTCCTTAGCCAGCTTGAAACCGTTTACTTTTACTATATCAATAGACGTTCTAAGCTCGTAGTCTAGTTTTAATTTTGTTGTCTCCCGCCGCTGAGTTCTCCTCAGTAAAAAATGAAGTGGGGTGAGTCTGGAATTCTATCTACTTGCACTAGAAATTCGAACTAGTTTGCGCCTTGCTTATGTGACAGGTGGCTCCGCATCTCGTTAAAAATACGACCTGTCGCATATTGCAGCTAAAGTGATGTAGTAAATACAAAATCGTTCAGCCAACTGAACTATAAGGCTAACAGACATACTCTCTTAACGATTTTAAAATAAGAAAAGAAAAATATCTTTTTCCAAAGGTTTTGTCAACATATATATATATATCTATATATATGTTGTGTCAACATATATATATATATATGTATATATATATATATATATACAAATATATATATATATATATATATATATATATATATATATATATATATATATATATATATATATATCGAGAGGGAAACAGATAAAGATACAGATAACAACATGCTGAATATAAACACTTATGAGTAAAACATTTCACTTTTCATGACTTCTGATACAAAATATTGAAAACGTATTTGATGATGGCAATTCCGTTTTTATTTGTGGATTATATATATATATATATATATATATATATATATATATATATATATATATATATATATATATATATCTGTCTGTGAATAACTATATATATATATATATATGTGTGTGTGTGTGTGTGTGTGTGTGTGTGTGTGTGTGTGTGTGTGTGTGTGTGTGCCTGTATGGGTGTGTGTGTGTGTGCGTGTGTGTAGTCGCGCAGCAGTATTTCATTTAAGTATGTTTGATTAAATAATAAAGACACATTTTGACTATACAATTTTATTAAGATCTTTTCAAGTTTTCTGATAAGTGTCTCAGTCTCAAGTTGGAATTGGGGGATGAATTTACCAAAATTGCAATCCCCTTGGAAATATACACATCCAAAAAGATAGAGTTGTGATTGGATCAGTTTTGGGACCCATTTTCAACAACTTTTACATGTCAGACCTTGAAAATAATTTTTTTAATACCATCAATAAACCTAATATTCATTTCAAAATAACCCAGTTCTTAATTTCACACAATAAACCAATATCAACCATAAAATCCCATTTCTTGGTGCATTAATAAACACAAGAAATATTGACCGATTTACAACCTCCACATAAAAAAAATACCAACATTAATCCCTGCCCACCACCCCGTTATAATCATAAAACACTTATTTATAGAGCAAAACTACTAACTTCCTCTCAAACTATCTTCCTAAATGAACTTAAAAATATAAAAGAAACATTTATTAATAAGGGATTTCCCTATACATGCAAGCAACCCTTGATGATGGCCTATGAAAGGTCCGGGACAATTTTGGTAAATTCATCTACCGATTCCAACCTGAAACCAAGACACTTATCAGGAAACTTAAAGGGATCTTGATAATATATATATATATATATATATATATATATATATATATATATATATATATATATATGTGTGTGTGTGTGTGTGTGTGTGTTCATATATTTGAATGCACATACATATATGCCTGTTTGCATATAGATGCGTGTTTTCTTTATTTCTGAATTTATATCTATATGTGTTTATATATATATATATATATATATATATATATATATATATATATATATATGCACATGTGTTTGAGTCAACATATATCTATATATGACCTTGTAAACATGTGAGAATTTGCATGTTTTAGAGAATCCGTGTACGTTCAAGTTCAATATGTTTTGGCTATAGACTGTAAATTTTCAATCACAAAAACTACAAAAGTTAAGCAAAACTTTTTAAACTCAAATTTCTTTTTTTTTTTGTTGTCACGTAACGAAATGTAATCATAAGATCTCTATCGTATGATACATTTCTTCATAGATAAATCAAAAATTCATTTCACATCAATTACACTGTCTGAAAACTTTTCTCAAAAAATAGAAATTATATTTATCGTTAAAATACAGATGATAAATGTTTACAATTTTCTAAAATTTCCCTGACAAAAATTGATGGTAAGGATTCTTCATTTAATATTAATGATTCATGTGTGTTTTTAAATAATGTCTTGCTCAAGAACGAATTTTATTTTGAAGAACTATTGAAAACACATGGATCTAATCAAAGCTATCAGATACAACATTCTTATAGTAAGAATAATTTACAGACTATCGAAGACAGAAAAAATTGAAATAAATTCCAAATCTTGACAAAAAACAGAAGGGATGTCACATATTGCAAATATATATATATATATATATATATATATATATATATATATATATATATATATATATATATATAGCTACGTCAAGAAAATCAAGATAGACTAACAGACGCACGGGGATTAGCGTTCGTCAATGAATGAACATTAAATATTTTCTTTATGAACATTTATTCTATTGGTTATTGTTTGAAAAACATTTTCAGATTTGGACATAATTTTAACTAAAAGTAGGAAAATCAATTTATTCAAGTAGACTTGTTAAATATCACATTTTTTAATATATTAATATAAAGATTAAGGAATTATTGAAATCGAAGAGTTTAGGGGTGAAAATGTTCCTTTTCTTCCGGTGGTTTAATTGATTTTCAAATTCTTTTCGGGTATGAGTTTCAAGACCTAATATCTATCTCTTTTCTTTTGGAGGTGCCCGTGGTGTAATGGTTATCGTCGTAGGAAATGGACACGGCGACACGAGTTCAAATCATAGACGAGATTGATTGCATTTCACATCGCACTAATACCCTTGGGAAAGGTATGAATCTAATTATTCTCCCTCCAGCTATGGGTAAATAGTAGGACAGACTGTGTTATTCAGCCTTGGTGCGGCAACTAGTCTAGGAGTAGGAAAACTCTGAATTCAAACCTGCTAAACTCCGCTTAAAAATTGACCTTGTGTCATATCCTGCCCGAGCGGAGGCGTTGGTAAATAGGATATCTATCTTCCCGTCTTCTAAATATTGAGTTAATATCTTCCATTTTTTTTCAATCTCATATAGTAAATTTAGCATCTCTTTTAAACTCATTGCTTGCTACTCCGAAATGGTATTCTTCTTGGAGTTCATTATAATTTAGGGATTTAATTCTCTGTCTATAGTTATACATTATAACTCTAAAGCGTCATTCCGACTTCCGTATATATAATTTAGAGCAACGTGTGCATAATAAAAGTTAAATGATATTTTTGCTACTGCAGTTTGATTCATAGTATATATGTTTTTTTCTTGGTTTCTTTGTTTAATGACATACCAGCCTTCGTGAGTTATATAATGCCCGACCCATCCTTGCAAAACAACAATAGTGGTATTGTTGTTGATCCATAGTGGGTGTAATAATGGGTTCATACCCTTCTTGGGGATATTAATCCGAAAGTGGAGACATCACAAATTGCTGGGACTGTAGAATACGGTGACAGCACATCTGCAGAGGGTTAAAACTCTCTCAATTAGTGTCCTGGACATGACAAAATCATCTGGTGATGAGGTTCTCGTCTAGGAGCTTTGAGGAATATGGAACACCCATTGCTCCCAAGTCCACACTGACCCGAATTGGTTGTACTTGTTTGGGTGCTATCTAGCAAGTGGAAATATTTAATATTTTTCTATGGCTGAAAATCTTGTAACTGTGTGAAAACAAATGACTGTTCATTTGCATTATTTGTATTATATAAGAATACTTGAAACCATTTACCGGAGAGCAAAAAATGAGCCCTGGCTCGTATAAGAATTGTTACCAACAAACTATTCGTAGACAAATCGTGTATATTTAATATATATGTATAATTAAGATTTAGCAGTAAATAACCAACAAGGGTTGATATGCCGTTAAACATCATCATCATCATGTCGCGCCGCCAGCGCGGATATCCCTGACCCTCTCTTGCCATTTCTCCCTATCATTCATCGCCTCCGGCAGGTCTTCAGTGTTACATCCTGTGTCCTCACATAGTTGCTGTATGTAAGTTCGTGCTGGTCGTCCCACTCTTGCACATCCATATGTGGGGGTCCACAGGAGTACATCGCTTATGAGCTCGTCCTTGCTTCTCCAGCAGTGTCCTGCGTGTCTGGTTCGTCGAACTTGTATAGTTTTCGTGATGGGGGGCAAGTGTCCGTATAGTTGGAGTCTCGTGGGGTGTTGTCGCCAGGACTTGTTTAATACTGCTCTCAACATTCTTGTGTAATTTCCGTCCAGCCTCCTCTCCAGCCGCTTCGTAAGCGTCCATGTGGTGCATCCATACAGCAGTATCGACACAACCGCTGCCTGGAAGAAACTGCGTTTCATTTTATCAGTTAGGTCCGACTTCCATATGATCGAGAGCCTATTGATAGCTGTCCATGACTTCGTCAGTCGTGTGTCGATGTCTTTTTCGGTTGATGAGACGCTACTTCCTAGGTAGGTGAATTTGTCGACTAGTTTCAGAGAGGCTCCGTCTAGCGTGGCAATGTTGCCCGTTTAGTTCAAACTAACATACTACAATGTCACAGTTCAATACGTTAACCACGACGCCAAGGTGATTACGCCGTGGTGAATTGTAAAAGTTTTATTGCTCATAGAACCAGTAAATAAATTAATGTGACTGGTCTTTTTACAACACCGTCAAATTCTATCCTTATATGGGAGACAGCTTTACAAACCTTTATCGTAGATTTCCTTTAGATAAGTTTGTTATTAAATATCTTAAGACTTCCTGTTATTTCTAATATTTTTTTCGTTCCAAGAGACGGAAACAGCTGATTGTAGATATATTTTTTCATTCTGGTTTTATTTACAGAATTTTCCTGTGATTCAGGACAATTTCTACAAATAAGTGAAGATTTGGTTTGTTTGAACTCATAAGTGATGTACTCTTATGGACCCCCACACATGGCCGTGCAAAAGTAGGACGACCAGCACGCACATACATTCAGCAACTATGTGAGGACACAGGATGTTGTTCAGAAGACCTGCCTGAGGCGATGAACGATAGGGAGGGGTGGCGAGAGAGGGTCAGGGATATCCGTGCTACCAGCATGACATGATGATGATGATGAAAGGCATATTACCTTCGTGGGTTATTTAATAGTAAAGCCGTTCTTGTAGAAGGACATTAAGGATACAATGGGGAAATCCTTAGACGTAATGACAAAACAGCTCGACCACAGCCTTGGAGCAAATGAGTTTCAAATCTAGTTACGTTATAACGTTCATTTTTGGACAAATAACCTTGGGAAAGCTGCGAACTTTCTTATTACCCAGAAATGGGTTGAATATTATCACTACTGTTCCACGAAGATAGGTAAAACATTAAAAGAAAGAAACCAAACAAGTTGTGGTGCTATTATGTTCCATTATTAAGGGAGTTCTTATTTTTCCCATATATATTTTGAAAATGAACGTAAGAAAACAAACCGAGTTTAAACTCGCTTTCTGTAACGTGAGAGTTCAACACGCTACCCTCTATACTACAGGGACTTCCAAGTAAGTGAAGGATATTATTGGATATTGTTACTTGTTGTTTCTTTGTTAAATGGAATATCATCCTGCATGGGTTATTTAATTCCAAATCCTCCGTTGTAGGATGACAGTCGTAGTACTATTTAACCCATAGGTGGGTGGATAAGGATAGCCATTCCTTTCATAAGGATATTAGTCTGAAAAGAAACGGTATAGCATGACTAGAGGTCTAACTGTCTTAATTCAATGTCGCAGTCCATCACATGAGCCACTATAATACGGTGGCTACCCTTTTCACGTTGTCATTAATTTGGTTTTATTTTCTTTTGTTAATATGAAGAATAAATTTCCAGATACATTAATGAACCTGTGAATTTGATGATCGATAAAATTTTGGTTTTTGCCACGTACGATAAAATCAAGTTTCAATTTGTTGATATGAATAAAAAAATAAATTATTATTATTGAGGTATATTCCCCTACTTTTAAGCTCTTGTGTATATGCTACAAATTCCTTGAGATGCTTTGGATGATTGAGAGCCGGGAAACTCATGAGTATCTGTCGGTTTAGGGTATTGTCTTATCTGTAATTGATTATTTGCATCAGTATGTAAAAGAAGGAGCCCCCGTAGCGAAGTGGCTAACAGACTGGACTGCGACATCGTAGTAATTGAGTTCGAACATCTGTCGAGCAATTAATTTTGCTCACGGACAAAGAAGGAAGAAAACAATCATTATCAAGGTGTTCAAAATGCTAACAAAATTGGTGGATATTTTATAATCAAATTTGATTAAATTTTATTTAGTGCTTAGATTAATGTAAAAATTATTGTTTTTATTCTGAAAAATAAACAGCAGCAACAAAAAGAAAAACAAAAACAAACCCAGGTCAACAATGCCCCGAGAGTTGTTTTAATTCCAGCATCATCATCATCATCATGTCGTGCCGCTAGCACGGATATCCCTGACCCTCTCTCGCCACCTCTGACAGGTCTTCAGGGCTACATCCCGTATCCTCAAATAGCCGCTGTATGTATGTTCAAGCAGGTCGTCCTGCTTTTGCCCGGGCATATGTGGGGGTCCATAGGAGTCCATCACTTATGAGTTCGTCTTTGCTTCTCCAGCAGTGTCCTGCATGTCTGGTTCGTCTAACTTGGATAGTTTTCGTGATGGGAGGCAGGTGGCTTTATAGTTGGTGTCTTGTGGGGTGTTACCGCGAGGATTTGTTCAATATTGCTCGCAACATTCTTGTGTAATTGTCGTCTAGCTTCTTCTCCAGCCGTTTTGTTAGCGTCCATGTAGTGCACCCATATAGCAGTATCGATGTGACCGCTGCCTGGAAGAAACTGTGTCTCATGTTATCGGTTAGGTCTTATTTCCATATAATCGATAGCCTATTGATAGCTGTCCATGCTTTCGTTAACCTCGTGTCGATGTCCTTTTCGGTTGATTCGACGCTGCTTCCTACGTAAGCGAATTTGTCTACTAGTTTAAGAGGGGTTCCGTCTAGAGTGGGGATGTCCCCCGTTTGATTATAGCACATATATTCCGTTTTGTGTGCATTGACATGGAGGCTAATGCCTGCGGTGGCTCGTTCCAAACTATTGTTATATACTCATATGCAGATTCATCTACATATACATATGCATATATATGCAGAAAGAATCACAACGGCACAACGATGAAGGACGAGCAAAGACTTCTTTAGCAACATATGTACCTCTCTTTATTGTAAGGTTTGCGTGTGAGAGGCAGCTGGAGACTGAACAAAGACTGCAATATATTGATCCCCCACTCTTATGGCCATCATCGTTGTGTCTTTCTCGTTCTCCAGGGCTGCTCAACCGGAGGCCCAGAGGCCCACTCTGCTGGGTGCGGGCTTTCTCTACTGCATCTTGTCTCCAACTTCTCTGATCTCCGACTTGTCTGATCTCAAACTCAATCAGGGGCCCTCAGGGCCCCTTCGGCCGGGTGTGGCTTTCCCTACCACATCTCGTCTTTAACTCGTCTGATCGCCAACTCACTGACTTCCTGTCCCCACCGAGTTATATAATAGTTCAATTGCCCACTCAATCGCCCACTCAATCTTTGGAATGGCATGTTTGATCGTCATCAAGCGGAAATAACTGAGAGGTCACTCTCTTCCGGTGCATCAGTATGAGTGTATCATGGGCTTTTACCTTGTCCCATTTTGTCAGCCAAATCCGCGTACGCGATTTCTTTCGATTACTGGCCATTGGAATGTGTCACTTCCTTCCGGTGTATCACTTTGAAATGGCATATTTGGCCGGGTCGAAGGTCAATATACAACACTATGCAGTTGTGCTTCGGCTTTGTTGGGTGTATTTGCTAGTATCGCTATGTCATTGGCGTAGTCGGCATCGGTAATTTTTTTGCGGGGTACCTTCTGCTTTTCTTTTTCAGCTCGAAGCCGTTTTCTTTGATTTTATCAATCGAAGTTCTAAGCATGTAGTCTAGACAGATGATAAGGAGGTATGGGGCTATTGTGTCCCCTTGTAGTACTCCTGCTACAATGTCAAAGTATTCAGTGTCTCTATCCAGTGAACGTACTTTCACTTTGGTGTTTCTGTAGGGAATCGTTATTGCTGCTACAGTTTCTTTTGGTAGGCCGTATGCTAGTAGGATTTGTTCCATCTTCCCTCTGTGAATGAAATCGAAGGCCTTGGTAAAGTCGATAAATAGTAACGTCGCCTGCAGGCTTTTTGCCAGTTCACCTTCAAGGAGGGGTGTCCTCGTGGTGTAATGGTTAAAGCGATGCACTGTGGAATCGTAGTACGCGAGTTCGTACTCCAGTCGCGCTATTACGTTCACTTTCGGGCAAATACCCTTGGGAAAGGTATGAACCCCCTTATTCTCCCTCCAGCTATGGGTAAATAGTAGGACGGACTAGGTTCTTCAGCCTTGGTGAGGCAACTAGTCTAGGAGAAGGAAAACTCTGAATTCAAACCTGTTAAACTCCGCTTAAAAATTGACCTTGTGTCATATCCTGCCCGAGCGGAGGGGTTGGTAAATAGTACCTTCAAGGATTCTACGGATGGTCAATATTTGTGAGGTCGTGGATCTATTTCTCCGTAAGCCATTTTGGTTTTTCACAAGGATGTTGTCGATTTTGGGTTCTATGCAGTTTCGTAGTAGGGCATTGCAAATTTTGGCTGCTATGGATGTAAGTGCAGCTTACGTATACATTTTTTTAAAAAATTGAATGTATTATCGCATGACGGTGAAGAGACTGTGCTCATATCATAACTTATAATTCGTAGGTAAGGTTTTCAATTAACATCAAATTTACTTTCTCTTAATATATACTAAGAGGTTTGTCATAATTTCTGAATGTGATACTTTTATTCTTCCATTATCTAAACTTTCTTAAAGCGGTTTTATTCCTATGACATTTATGGTTTCACAATGGATCAGTAATATCAAATTTTGACATGTTTTGTAACATTTAAATTAGGCCTTAAATCGTTAAAACAATCGAAAGATACAGTGAAAGTGTCCAAGTTTGATTGACAGCTGTTTAAGTTGAGATCAATCCGAGACCTCAGCTCTGATTTGATGGTTTCAGTCAAGGGACCAAAACGACTTTAGAATTAGAATAATTTAATCAGTTAGTGATAAACATCTAAACGAAGCAAGTCAACATTCTATCATGCTCCCACTGATATTCCGTTTGGGCCGAGGGGATAATAAGGAAGAGAAATGTAGCAAATAAATTATAAGTAGAATGTGTACGTTAAAAAGTGGTCGCTTGATTACTTATCATCGAATAAGAACAAAGATGGAAACAGAGTGACTGAGACAAGATGAGCCGTCTGGGGAAGAGACGAAGTTAAGAGCGACTTAAAATGAGTTGAGAAAGAACAAATCCTATATTTATATAACTTGGATCATTGGGGTGTAAGGCATTTAAGATTTAATAGAGAATGGACGATCGCAAAGTAAGCCCCATGTAATGTAGAACAATAGAGTAAATGACAGTGAAATATTTTGCAATTTCGTGCCATGTAAACTAACCGTTTCGACACGATACGGAAACTTCACATGACACGAAACCTGGGATGAATATAACATGATGTGCAAAGGTCCTGAAAACAAAATAAAGAATATCCACGATGAGAAAAAAACTCAACGAATAAGGGAAGAAAAGAAAAAGAAAGAATTACAGAAAAATAGAAAGAAAGGCAGACGAAATAAAACCTTAAAAGAAAGAAAAGAAGGAAGGAAAGAAGATTAGGAAGTTAAGCATTAGGATGATAAAGAAGAAGAAAAAAATTAAGTAGGCTCACACAGCTGTTAAAAAAAAGGGACATCTGAGCTGAAAGACAAGGAAAAAAAAGGATGAGGAAAGAGACAATATAAACAAAAGAGAGGGTAAAAACAATAAAAAAACTACCCGACGTGTTTGTTTAAAAAAAAAACGAGTAATGTGGTAAAAAAGGAAGTTCCAAGAAAAAGGAAAAAAAAGGGCAAAAAAGAGAGAAAAAGTATCTGATGACAGAAATAGGAAAATTGACATTTTTTTTTTGTCATTGTTTGAACTTTTTGTTAAAATGATTTTATTTAGTTTTCAAAATCGTGGTTCTTCGAAAATGCTATTGAAATTTTACATACATTTTTCATGTGTGTGTTTGGCCTGGTAAGGGTTGCGAGATAAACTCCACCTATAAAATGTGACACGTATGATTGTCGTATTGAATATCAGCAGATTTAAGTTGTTTTTTCCCATGAAAACTTTATGAATTATATTATCATCTGCAACATCTTGAATGTTGTGATAAATTTTAGACTTTCAACCATGTATGAGACAAAAAACTTATTGGAGTATCTTGTCATTTTTTTCTTGCAGCTATGCACGTGGGATAGGGAAAATCCCTTAAATGGACGCCATCTTTGATTCAATTTTTTTCTAAAGTTTTGGGTACTTAATTATTTTTAGGGAGATGCCATGTTGATCTTTATTTTAAATTGTAATTTTAGCGACGAGGTTTCTGAGTTAATTGTTTTCCTAATTATTTTTTGCAAACTTGTACGTACATTAAAGCCAGAAATGTATTCTGCTGCGTTGGAAATTAGCCATAGTACGTTTGATTGTGGAACTAAATTTCCTGAGAAGAACCGCAGGGACTGTTTAAAATTAAAATTTTAAGCTGACTACACGCGTGTGATGTCATGGCTTTAGGCGCAGGGTGGTTCTGCAAAAAAAATTTTAAATTTGTTATAATTTTTTATGATCAATACATGAATGATGTATAGTGATTGAGAAAGTAAATATAGTTTTGAGAATTTCATGCATACGGTGTTTTGGTACTATGACATTCGAGACAAAATGTGGGGTTCCTTCGGGCAATATGAATGGAACATCGGACTATGAGGTCGTAAGTGATCGACAGGAATTAAACAGAACCAATGCTTTAGAATGATAGGAGTCATTGTGGTTTGTGAGCAGAATTGGACAAAATTTGATAGTCTTTTGTTTCCGAAATGATTCAGTGGCTCAGTTCCTTGTTCAATTTTGTAATCGAGTGATATATACTGACCGATGTACAAGAAAAAAAGTTTGTGATGTAAAGTAATTACAAAACAAATTAAAAAAAAGGATAAGAAGTAGCCTTCGAATTAAGAAAAGAGGTTAAAAGAAATTTATAAAAAACAGTTGTAAAATTGAAAATGATTATGATTGGTCTATTTCATAATGAATCAGTGAACTCTATTTTCGGTATGTAGATTAACATTTAAATTTAGTCCTAAATTATTTAAACCAATGGAAATATATTTGAAGAGTCAACCAGTTTGATTGAAAGCTATTGAACTTGAGTTCAATCAGCAATCACAGATCTGACTGAATGTTTTCATTCAGGTGACCAAAAGGGTTTTAGCGTTAGGATAGTTTAGACAATTAGCGAGCGACACTCTAACTAAGTAGGCGAACGCATCATCAATCCTCCTTTTGGCCAAACCAGTAATGAAGAGAAAAGTCGTGAATAAATAAAAAGTCAAACCGGCACAAGAAATGATGGCATTTCCATTCCTCATCATAGAGCAAGAACGAAGAAAGCTACCCGAAAAAGAAAATAAAGAGACTATAAAGCACTTTTGATGACTTGAAATAAGAATAAGCGAATGGAAGAAAAGCACTGAAAAGAAGTGAGTATTTGAATAATTTCTTGATTTAAGAAAGTTTTTTATAACTATATATATATATATATATATGTGTGTGTGTGTGTGTGTGCGCGCGCGTGTGTGTGTGTCTGTTTATTGATGATTTAGTTTATTATATTTATGAAGAATACTCAGTATTAGAAATACAGCATACATATCTAAGATTGGATAGCATTTACATAGATTCAACGGTCCCCTGATATATATATATATATATATATATATATACGTAGTTCCTTCAATAAATTTTCAGACTTTTTTTGTATAGGCATTTAAAATCGTCGTAGACTCTTGAAAATTCACTATGTTATTGCTATATGTTTATACGAGATGACTAACCAATTTTTATGATTTCAGGTTTAAATGTACAGCTATAGCAGGAATTCGAATACACCCTACTAAAGCCTGATTGTCACTGCTGGTGAGTTTCAAAAATACAATCTGACACTTTAGAAGAACGATACGCAATAATATTCTGTTTTAAACTTGGAAAAATACCACAGAAACGTATGGAATGCTTCAGACTGCTTTTGGGGCATCTTGCATGAATCGAGCATCAGTTTTTGAGTGACATGAGAGATTCAAGAAAGACAGGTAGTCTCTGAGGGATGATGAGCGGTGTGGGAGGAGTAAGGAAGTCAATACACAAGAGTAGATAGGCCTAGGGGTTAGGGTTAGGGTTACTAAGTTGAGGTTTTCAGGGAGTTTCAGGAAGAGATTCCGTCAGAAGAGGCCAGCTCTCTTCAAATTGGGTCAGTGGTATTTCCACCAAAACAATGCACCAGTTCACAGCTCCATTCTTGTCACGCACTATTTGACCAAGATGGGCATCAAGACGGTTCCTCACCGTCCCTACTGTCCAGACCTTGCTTCCTGTGACTTTTGGTTATTCCCTAAGCTCAGAGGCTGTCGTGATGAGACAATTGAAGAGATGAAAAGGGCCGTGACGAAGGTCATTGACACGCTCACACAAGAGGACTTCCATGGGGCCTTCAAGAAGTTGTTTGAACGGTATAACATGTGCATTGCAGCCGCTGGAGATTACTTTGAAGGAGACTAGAGTTTCATGTGTGTACTATCAATAAAAGTGCCCATACGAAAAAGTCTGGAAACTTATTCAATGATCCTCGTATATATATATATATATATATATATATATATATATATATATATATATATATATATATATATATATATATGGGGGGTGCTCGTGAATGCACGTGTGTGTGCACGCGAATATTCACGCGGACAAAGTCTGATGAAAAACACAAAGTGGCATGTATTCTTTTTAAGTAATCTGAAGTCATTCTAATCAACCGCTGGAAATAGATTCCTTTAAACTGCAATATTCTATACTAGAGACATAAACTAATGACAAAAGATTCCAAATTTAATTAGGACTGTTCATAATCTTGTTAGTAATAAACGTAGATTTCACAAATGAAACGAAAAAGATACAAAAATATTGCGCTTTATGGAAAACTGACATGACGTTTTCAGAGTTTTTATGTGAGAAAGTTTTTTTTATTTTCTTTTTATCTCGTGATTTAATGCAGGCCAAATAAGAAATGCAGTCTTTGCTCAATGTTTATTTTTTTATTTTCTTCCTCAGTCTAGCCTTTCAATTGCTGTTTGTTGATTGATTAACAATAGGCTACTCTCGTCGATTCTCCTCAGCTAAACATCTTCATAGACATCATGTATATTCTAATGATACAATTAGGTTATCCAGATCGAAAAATTATACACATATAAGCATATATAAAGACACATCTATTGACATGTATATAACATATTTTCCTTTATATGTATGTTTTATATTTTCTTTATGAAAATTATTGTGATTGATGTGTATTTGTTCATTTCTATGACGTCACTTGGATTGATAAGCGAACAAACATGTGGACATAACAGTTACAAATGATGTCTCATAATGATAGCGAATATATTTACACCAAATCAAGCTTGCATACAACTTTTGAAGAAACTTAATCATATGTACATGGATTATCAAATTACTTTATATGTTTTATTCAGGTGAATCAATCTTTGCAATGTTTTGGTGAGGCACAATTCGACCCCTTCGAGTGCTTTTGTCTTGTTCGTGAACGTAACAAACAGCAGTGGACTGGAGATGACAAGATCACCTGAAACTTTACAAGTGCTACTCGTTAGATTTGCCTCTATGGCTTGGAGCATAGCCTCAGATTCCACAATTAACATTGATTAAATAGTTACCTCATTCTGTGATAAATTAGTATTTCCTCTTTTTTCTATATTTTATTAAACATCCATCGAGGATTCAACATCACTAGATACCATCCTTCTTGACCTGATGATGGATCATTAGAACTGAAACATTATAACATCGACTGACTTTCTTACACAATAAATTCTTCTTCTTGGATTATCTTGTTTATCGATAGAAATATATTGTAAATTACTGACAGAATATATTGTACGTAACAGATGGAAATATACTATATATTACATATGGGAATATGCGGTACATTATAGATAGAAATATGCTGTAGTTTACCGATGAAAATATGCTGTACATTACAGCATATAACTTTAAGGCTGGAATTTTTCCATGATTTCCTTCTGAAATTACATGAAGTCAACACTTTTTTCACTCACTTTTTCTTTTTTTCATTTTTATAATCAGCATAGCATGAGAATAGACTGATATGACATCAACCCGATTAATTTATCTTAACGGCATATCAACCCGTCCATGGTTATTGCATGCCCAGAAGCTATGGAACCACATACATTGTACGTTCATTACGTTCATATTTACTTTTTTGTGTTGTTTAGGATTTATTTTTCCGCACACTGTCCTATAGGATACGAATAATTTTTAAACAATCAATTTGATCCAAAAATGGGGCCCTAATTAGTGCTACCCCTAAGTAGACTTGGGAGTAATAGAAATGATGAGATGCACCCCACTCACCAGATTTCCAGAACTGGGTCTTTACCATCGAATACAGTTTAATGTCATACACTCGGCACCCTTTTTATTTTGTAGTGGTCTTTCCTTTGTAAGGAAAACAGTCATTTTATTTTAAGCTCCAGTGATGGGGCGATAAGTACTTGAATAACCTCTCTCCTATGGGTACAACGAATAATCGTTATACTTATTCTCATTTAAGGGTTGCTTTTAAAGTGATCATTCATTATGTCTACTTCACGAAAATATCCAAGATAAATGGAAAAATCTATTCAGTTTTGATGGAGAATAACAATATTTTCTCTTCTGATTATTTAACAACATACGGCGATGTGCGGTCCGTTCAGAAGAAACCATATAATTCGATTCATAGCCGAAAGGTGGAGAATTGTTCAGGAGGTTCTTTATGTTTCCCGTGTTTCAGTTCCGTCGCACAAATCATACAGCATTCATCTAATTTTTCAACGTATTTAGGTCGTCTTTAGTATGAGTTTTTTTGCAAATATTAATTGTGTAATTACATGGGATTTTTAGACGACAAAATCAGAAATATTTGTCCATCGATTTAAAGACATTTAAATCACTACAATAAAAGTGTTCCTTTGAGTTCTTGCAGAAAAGCCCTTTTGACAATTTAGACAATATATTTAAATAGCTTTTTTTTTCTAAAGAATATATTTGAAACACGCTTTCCCCTAATGTAGCTTTTCTTTTTGATCATCTTTATTTCAGAAGAGAAAAACTGGCAAAAGACGCTAATTGAACATGAAATATTTCTTCTGGATAGATCTTTTATTTCTTTCTTTCAATCCTTCACATTTCTAATCTCACTCAGTGAATTAAACAAACGCAGTAGAGTCGACTTTTTGGGAAGTAAAAACTTCGGGATTTCGCAGTAAATTAGTCTCTCATGAATTTGAAAAGTTTATGAGTGAAATGAATCGCATCTATGAACAGACGGTCGTGCTAGGTCGAGCACTGGCACAACGTAAATGGATGGATGCTCTCAAAGAGCTTGAGGTAAACCTAATCATTTTAACTGATAAATACTGTGGTCTCAGAATACATCTGACTAATATTGTTTGGTGTGGATTCAGTTTTTCATCACGTATCAAACTTCCTGGGTTATTTTATGCCCCAAACCATATGTGGATGGAAGAGTAGGAGCGATACTATTTAACTCATAGCTGGCAGGATAAAGGGTTTCATACCTTTCCTAAGGTTATTAGTCTTAAATTGAACATAATAGCGTGACTGAAGTTAGAACTCGCTTAGGACGATATCGCAGTCAGGTAGGTTATCCACCGCACCATGAGGACTCTCCTGACTAGTCGTGTATCATTAAAAATAAAAGTGCATAAATTTTCATCTCTTATCCATTAAGGTCACGTCCGGTCAATCGGCGTGGCTTAGAATATTCTGTATCCCCCCACGAGAAATTAAACCTCCAACCCCAACAAAGGAAAGGGTTCCCTTTGTATGGTAATAAAATGAATCTGGTGGTAAGTCAACAGTTCTGAAGCTCTGTGCAGTGTGGAGTATGCTGTTATTGAAATTACTCCCAGGTCCACTCTGACCTGGATTGGTCGTACCTGTAAGGGTCCCATCAATAGGTCAAATACATCAGCTTTCCAGTTATCTACATTAGATAGGAATATTTGATATCACTTAACCATTCGCAAAAATCCCCTAATAATCTACGCAAAATATGTAAATATAAATATACCATGTACACAGTTCCACAACTTTTAGGCTTAAAGTTACCTAAGTAAATTTGAATTGTAAACTCGCAACCAATCGAACTCATTATATGGTGAATTCATGTTTTAATGAACTCTTGGACTTTGGATTTAACGAACATAATTCCTTTAAATATTGCAAACGCATAGACCATAACGATATTTTCCCAATTAACCACCCAGGCGTAAGCCAAGACTTATAGAAAACGTTAGTATACAAAAAATCAGGCCAAAATATGTGTAGTTTCTGTTTTATGGGTATCGAGGTTGATAGATTTAGCTGTGCCCAATCTAGAATAAATTGACCTTGATCTCCTTAAATTATATTTAGTCTCTGCGATATTAGTAGGAGTAAAAACGTATATTCGAATATTTATTCATGTATTAAACTTTATCATGTCAGTTTATTGGGTAAAAAATAAACGTTGTAAAAGCAATGATTAAACCATCAAAATGTATGAGTAGCAAGCTAAAGTGTGATAATTCAAAAGAATCCTAATTTAATGTGATCGTATTAGAGACAGTTTTGCGTTAAAGAGAATTCATAAAAAAAGAATATTTTAGGGGAGGGGAGATTATGTAACCACATCATTCGGGAAGGTGCTTTATCAAACAAAATAGATTTCTTAAAATCTGGAAGTTTAGAATGAAAAAATTGATACAAACTTTACAATTTTGATAAAAGTAACTGGTTGACATTGATAAAAATATCATCATCATCATGTCGTGCCGTTAGCACGGATATCCCTGGCCCTCTCTCGCCACTTCTCCCTATCATTCATTGCTTTTGGCAAGTCTTCAGGGCTACATCCCGTATCCTCACATAGCTGCTGTATGTATGTTCGAGCTGGTCGTCCTGCTTTTGCTCGGCCATATAAGGGGGTCCATAGGAGTACATCACCGATGAGTTCGTCCTTGCTTCTCCAGCAGTACATAATATTTGAGGAAATATATATAAAAGGTATATGCATTTCTCTCTCTTTCTCTCTCTCTGTCTCGTTCTCTCACTCTACATCTCTCTCTCTCTCTCTCTCCCTTTCTTTCTTTTTTTCTCACTTTATATATATATATTGCTTGCTACAGTTATAAATAAAGAATGCTAAATATCGATGATAGTGCATATATATATATATATATATATATATATACATATATGTTAAAAAAGCATATATACATATTCAGTATATGTGTCTGTGTCTGTGTCAGTGTGTGTGTGTGTGTGTGTGTGTGTGTGACTGTGTCAGTGTATGTATTAACCAAATAACTTCGCCTTGAATAGGATATGGTACAAGGTTAAGTTTTAAGTGGAGCAAAAAAACTGGTAAAGACATAGACTGGTAAAAACATAGAATTTTTATGATACAAACAGAAATATTTGTTAATCTTTCGAAATATATTTTTAAAAAACACTTGATAATTTAGAGAAAATTTTCAAACTGTAATTGGGAGCCAAAAATACATTGAGTGGCATAATCGGCAGGTGTCCCTTTGGTTGTCAAAATCGTGGAGAGTGGCTTGTCGTCCTCCTGCGAACGTTGGCCGTTCTAATTGCTGGTTCACAGATATTATTCACAGCTTTATTTATACATGAAGAAGGCAGAAAAAGAAAAGCTGCATAAATGACAAGCACAAACCCGTGTTATTGTAAAAGCGATCCAATTCAAAGAGATTATAGAAAATGAATCAATGAACTTTGAAATTAATCTAATTTAATACAAGCTAAAGACTTGCAGACCAAACACGAATTAAATCTAAAGAAAACATAATATTCTGAACTTGAAATAGTAAAAATATATGTTTAGTTGAGTCGTCAAGAAAATACTTAAGAACTCCCTTGTGTAAGTAACATAAAACAATTTGAAAACCACAAAGTAACGAAAAATAGCGTCACAACCACCAGAAAAAGTTTAAACCAAAACGATAGAAACTGAAAAGGTGTTAAAGTAAATCCTGACCGAAGAGAAGTACATATTACCATCACGAAGGAATCAACACCGGAAAAAAGTCAATTTAGAAACGGAAAAGGTAAATAAACTTTTTAAAATATCCCAACGGACAACATCGCTGCTCTAAAGTAAATATATTTATGCAGACGCAAGACATTGATAAAAGTGATATTCCACAAAGGAACCTAAATAGAATTTAGACGGGAAATATTTCATGACATGAAAATATGCTTTAAAAATCCAAAATACACAAGAACACAACAGAATGAAACAAATGCGAAAATTAAAAACAACAACAAAAAAAAAAAAAACTGGCAGAAAAAAAAAAACCGGCAGAAAAAAAAAAACAGCAGAAAAAAGAGACAAGTGGATGAAATAAATTCCAAAATAGAGAAAAAAGATCCAATACAAGAAATAAAACAGATTTTAACAAAATAAAGAAAAGAAACTCATCAAATAAGTCCAGGCATGAAGTGTTTGAATTAAACAAAATATTTCTGGAGCAAATTATGGGAACTGGGAAACACAACAGTATGGGTCAACGACGCCGAAAATTGAAGAAATCTTATTGGTTGAAATATAACTGGATTCACTAAAAGCAGCACTCCAGAAAATTATAGAAAATTGAAGATTGGATGAATGAGGATTAAGATGATAAACAATACACGAGGGTTGATTTATTTTGGTTTGTTTTATGGCATATCAATCATTGTAGGTTATATAATGCCAAATCCATTTTTAGACATATAAAGTTTCATTTTAAACAATTCATTTTAGCATTAGTATAGTTTTTGTTTACTCACAGCTAAATATCAAAACCGTACTATTTCTAACTATTCAGTTTAACATAAGTACATAATTTAGTTCTCTTTGACCCATATATACGACCCTATCATCTGCTACCACTCAGGGCCAAATATGGTGTTCCATTTCATTCTTTTTTTTTTACTAGCAACATCCTATTATATATACTAGGGCATAATACATACAAGGTTTAACCAAAAGTCACTTATTTTTGTTGATGTTGTCTGTGTCACTATGATCGACCAGATTTTTCGTTGTTTTTGCCGATGGCAACCAGGTTCGTTAACAGTCTATCTTTTTTTAAACAGAGCTAGTCATTGCGCACCAAATCGAGTAAATGTATTGATTTGGTGATATCAATAATAATAAAAATAATAATAGAGGGGCTACGAACGAGTTTAATACTTTCTACTTTCAGTCCATGGTGACACCAGAAGAGAAACACAACCGATAAAAGCCTATGCTAACCATACTATGCTGACCAGCCCCGTTCACGGTGCATCTAATGGTGTTGAAGATCTCAATTCATCTCTGCCGGTAAAGACCCAAAGTGATTTGCTTTGATCACATCCGAAAAACCCAACCACGCGCATCAGCGGTCGAACTTCAACTACCCGACTGTTCAAAGTCCTCAGATTCTTAGGACCCTCCGTCCAGCCCTATTTTTGTCTTGTTTTTTTTTTTATGATAGATGATGATTTTCATATCCTTTTCGGGCAGGCGTAAGAGTGTCCATCTTATTATGGTACCTGAACTAAGAGATACCGAGAAATTCAAAGCCTCACCAAAGTAAATAATAAAAAGCAATTAAAGAAAAATGATTAATGTAAAAAATCGTTACCTTATTTATATAATATAAACTAGTACAAAGGGAATGTAAGAGAAGGCATGACTGGGCTGGAGAGGTGCTCCAATGGAAAATGTGCAATAGACTAAAACATGTCAATATTAACAAATGGTAATGCACACTTTTTCTCGAAAGCCATGGGAAGCAGCATAGTGGACGTACAACCCAATGAGGTGTCAATGCCATACCTAGCCAGGTGCTGGGCGTACGAATCCTACGGGAAAACGGCCAGGATCAAATAGTTCAATCGGGGATCTACTGCTGCTCATCCATTAGGGTGGCTTGTATAGATGAGAATAAAAACACAGCTATCGAAAGATTACCATGACTCTCACTCAAACTACTTGTTCAAACCGCATCGGTCTTCTCACGGGTAAAAAAAGGAGACGTTCTGCTGAGGTTGGAGCCAAGGCCCCAGTGTTCGAAAAATCAGCCGCAGAGCTCAAAATAAAACAAAAATTACTAAAATACAAAAGCACAATACATATATCGACATTCAACGTCAGAACTTTAAACAGAATTGGCCAATTACCGGAGCTGACAGCTTCTGCGATAGATCCTTTGATAGACATAATATACATACAGGAACACTGATACATTCATAGCAAAGATATTAAATACTACCGGCAATGGATGGACGTTTGTCTCGGCATCTGCATAAAAAAACTGTCAACGCCGTGATATTAGGTTTAGGTATGCTTTTAGGATCACGGGCACTAAAATCAATAATTTTCATCGAGAAATACAGCCGAGGGTGATGGTAGCCACGTTTAATGGCAACCCCAGCGCAACAGTCATCTCCTGCAACAGCTCTACTAATGTTAGCGAAGAAACAGACGTCTTCGCCTTCTGTAAAGAGCTATCCTCATTTGTTCGTAGCATCCCGAAACTCAATGTTCTTGTCATTGGTGGAGACATAAATGCCCAAATTGGTAAAAACGTAAACCACAAATTCAGCTTACACAGCTCGTCAAACAGAAATGGAGAACTTAAACAGATTTCACGCTAGAAAAAGAAAGGGAAAACTATAGACTTACACCTATGCAAATAATACTAAAGCACAGATAGACTACATCTTTATAAATAAGAAATGGTATAATAGCGCATTGAATTGCAAGACATTTTCCTCTTTCGAGGGTGTGTCCTCCGATCACCGAATTATCACGGCAAAGGTACGACTGAGCCTACGAAAGAATGCGGCCGGAACAACAACTACAACCTTACACTATGACTGGTCCCAACTAATAACAGGGATATTAGAGATGAATTGTGTTAACACTCAGAAACAAATTCGATATACTTCAGGAGATATCAAAAACACCTACTCCGTATGACGAATATCCGAACTTCGTCAACGCCTTCTCAGAAGCGGCAGCAGAATGCATACCCACAAAACAAAGAGTTAAACCAAGAGTACCATGGGAGACATTAGCGGCTAGAAGAAAACGTGTAGACGTAAAAAAAAGCGTTCAAATGCAACAGGAGGAACCCAACTGATGTCTCAGAAACTTAATAAGGCACAAAAGGAATTAACATATACCTAAAAGAACAAAAAGAATACATACAAAATCAAATCAATAAGATTAGAAACTTGGGTGAAGATAGACAATCTAGGATAGTATGTAGACGGTAAACGAAATGAGCAGAAGGAAGAGTAATGTGAAAGCTACACTGAAAGCTACCAGCCAAGAAGAACGAATACACCTGTGGAAACAATATTTCGAAAATTTACACGGAAAACATCCGAAAGTTACGCATGAACCAATCGCGAACATTATTTGTAATCAATTATAAATCAAACTAGGACAGTTTACGTAAATAAAAACTCGATTCAGTACTAAGAAAAATTAAAAATAGGAAAGCTGCAGCGCTTGATGAAATACCCCTAGAAGTATGGAACACAAGGGAATTCGACGACACACTGCTCCGACTCTATAATGCCGTATATAAGCAAAACACAATAGACAGATCAACAAAGGGATGCATCCTTCCTTTACCTAAGAAGGGTGACCTCGGAATAGCCAAGAACTACCGAGGTATAACTCTTACATCCATAGCGGCCAAAATCAACAATGCTCTACTGCGCAACCGCATAGGACCCAAAATTGAGAAAATACTTCGGAAAAACCAAAATAGATTTCGGAGAAATCGATCCATGATATCAAAAATGTTGACTATCCGTCGAATTCTTGAAGGTGTACGTGCAAAAAAAACCTTAAGACAACAAAATTATTCGTTGACTTCTCCAAGGCTTTTGATTCCATACACAGAGGGAAGATGGAGCAAATGCTATTTGCCTACAGCCTTCTTAAAGAAACAGTCGCAGCCATAATGATTCTTTATAAAAACACAAAAGTAAAAGTTCGCTCATCGGATGGAGATACAGACTACTTCGACATAGTAGCAGGTGCGGTACAATGAGAGAGAACGCCTATTGATATAATGAAAGAAGACGGTTTCAGGTTGGCGAAGGAAAAAAGCAGAAGGTACCCCGCAAATAGAATTACGGACGCGGACTATGCCGATGACATAGCGCTTCTGACAAATACATCTGCGCAAGCCGAAACCCTGCTACATAGTCTGGAATGAGCAGCTGCTGGCATAGGCCTTCATGTTAACGCAGATAAGACGGAATACATGTGCTTTTATCAAAGAGGTGACATCTTTTAACTAAAGGGCTGGCCTTTGAAACTAGTGGACAAGTTCACCTACCCAGGAAGCAGTGTCTGATCAACCGAGAAAGACATCAACACGTAACCAGTAAAGGCAAGGACAGCTATCTATAGGTTATCGGTTATATGGTAGTCAGACCTGACCGATCAAATAAAATGCAGCAAGCAACTGTCGTGTCGATACTGCAATATGGATGTACTACATGGACGCTAACTAAACGTATTGAGATAAAGCTTGATGGCAATTACACAAGAATGCTGTGAGCAATATTGAACAAGTCTTGGAGGCAACACCTAACAAAACAGCAGTTGTACGACTACCAACCACCCATCACGAAAAGTATACAAGTTAGACGAACCAGACATGCGGAACACTGTAGGAGAAGTAAGAGCGAACTCATTGACGATATACTCCTGTTGACCATTTTACATGGACGAGCAAATGCAGGACGACCTGCTAGAACCTATATACAAAAGCTCTGTGCCGATACAAGATATAGCCTTGAAGACCTCCAGAGAACGATGGACGATAGAGACGGGAGATCTGTACTGGCAGCGTGACATAATGATGATCAATGCATAAACAATCTAACCAAGAAAACGAAATGCATAAAATCTCTGGGACTTTGACATTGAAAGAACTCACCTAATTCAATATAAAAAAGAAGAGAATTTGTGATTTTGCGAATTCTGTGGACCATTTAGTGAAAGTGGAGAAATTCGAAAAGTTTGTTGGCGTTTTATGGCATATCAACCTTTGTGGGATATTTAAGGCTAAATCACAATTATATGCATGTGCAATTTATATACGTGTATTTTGTAGGTAACTTCTTTTTAAACGATTTTTTAGAGCTTAGGTGTTCGTGAACACTTAGATGGTTTGAGGTTTTGCTATGTAACATAAGTAATTCTATTAATCAATTATTTCTAAGCAATATAAAAAATTAGTACAAAGCTGTATTGTTTTTTATAATTAAAAATGACGATCATTAGAAAAGGATCAAATAGTTGCATTTGAGCCAATAGATGGGATCATAACAGGTATGACCAATCCGGGTCAGAGTGCACCTGGGAGTAATGACAGTGAATTACTTCACAGTCATCAAAGCTCCAGAACTGGAGCCCAACTATCAGATGCAGTTTAGCATCATACCCATGGCACTCTTCTTTGGCGGGTGTTCTTATTCTTCTGCTGATATGAGAGTTGAAAACGTCGCGGAACATGAAGATGACGGTGATACCAGTACTGGGTGGAGTTCTGGAACCAGTCATCAATGAGATAGAAAAGAGATTGAGAGAACTGCGGTGATCAGAGGAAAAACTAAGACTATCCAGACCACAACATTCCTTCAATTGGTTAGAATATCCATCAGACTTCAGTGAAAATCGTGTAAAAATGGTAATTAGTAACATAATATATATATACACACACACACACACACACACACACACATATATATATATATATATATGTGTGTGCATTTTACATACAATAAAGTGGTGAGTAAATCTATCTACGTTTACGTCGGTAAATCAACAACTCCGGGGAGTCTCAAGATGAAAAAGAAATCTTCTCGTCCGAATACATATCTTTAATTCAATGGGTAATGTTAATGACGTAGATAAAGTATAATACTGTGAATATTACCGATCAAATATTGCTTGGTACCCTTTAAGCTACAGTCATCGATATCCCCTGCCCTACTTACATGACAATAAGATCTTACCCTTGTCTTTCTTAGCTCCCCGTGTATATATATATATATATATATATATATATATATATATATATATATAAGACTTCTAAGTCTGTATATATTAAAGGATATTAAAAACATTGATTTGCATATATATGTTCTCTCTCTCTCTCTCTCTATATATATATATATATATATGTGTGTGTGTGTGTGTGTGTGTGTATTTGTATGAGTGTGTGAGTGCATCCTCGTTTGGGTGTTCACCTTAGTATTTACGCAGTTGCATCTAATATAACTTCATAAATTGTTATCAGTGGTTCTGAGAAATATAATTGTCCTGATATTTATCATTCTAGTACGTTTCCGCCTCACACTGATTGAAAGACGTGATGCTAAAAAGAAGCGGTGAGTAGTTTTATCAATGAAATGAATGAGCAGCTGTGCCCACATGACATTATTATTATTATTTACTCCTTTAAATTTTTTTACATCAGTATTAGCTGATGGTTTTTCACTGGAGTTTGAGTGACAGCAAGTCTCCTCAAGTCTCCAGGACTCGTCTCAGTATTCTGGTCGTCCTCAGCAATGCTGTCGTTTGGATAGTCTCTACCCGTCCGCTAACTTCCAAGTCCTCCAGGCCCTTAAATAATCCTTTCGTTACTGTGCCTAACGCACCAATCACAATTGGCACAATCGTTACTTTCATGTTCCACAGTTTTTTCAATTCTCTAGCAAGGTCGAGATACTTATCCTTCTTTTCACTTTCCTTTAGATTTATTCTGTGGTCCGGCGGGACAGCAAAGTCAACAATTTTGCAGATTCTCTTTCTTTTGTTGATTATTATGAGGTCTGGTCTTCTGGCCGGGATTAGGTGATCCGTTTCTATGTTAAAGTCCCATAGGAGTTTATGCGGGTCATTTTCTAGGACAGCCGCTGGGTTGTGCATATACCATTTGTTTGTATGGTCGAATTGAAATTTCCTGCACATTTCCCAGTGTATTACCTTGGCGACCCAGTCGTGTCTCGCCTTGTACTCCTTCTGTGCTAGTTTGCTGCATTCGCTGCATTCGCTTATAATGTGATTGATCGTTTCGTCTCTGTCACCGCATAGCCTACATTTACTGTTTTGTTGCGTCTTATCTATTCTCGCTTTGATATGATTCGTTCTTATGGCGTTGTCCTGTGCTGCTATTAGGAGGGATGCCGTTTCTCTCTTATTATTATTATTATTTACTCATTAGAGTTTTTAACATCAGCGTCAGCTGATGGTTTTTCACTGGAGTCTGAGTGACAGCAAGTCTCCTCAAGTCTCTTAGACTCTTCTCAGTATTCTGGCCGTTCTCAATAATGTAGTAGTTTGGATGGTTTACACTCATCCACCAACTTCCAAGTCCTCCAGTCCCTTTAGCAATCCTTTTGTTACTGTTCCAAACGCACAAATTACAATTGGTATAATTGTCACCTGCATGTTCCATAATTCTTTCAATTCCCAAGCTAGGTCCAGGTACTTATCCTTCTTTTCGCATTCTTTCAGTTTTATTCTGTGGTCGGCCGAGACAGCAAAAATCGACTATTTTGCAAGTTCTCTTCTTTTTGTTGATTATTATTAGGTCTGGTATTCTAGCCAAGATTAGGTGATCCGTGTTTATGTCAAAGACCCATAGAAGATTATGTACGTTATTTTCTAGGACAGGTGCCGGGGTGTACATATACCATTTGTTTGTATGGTCAAATTTCTAATATTATTATTGTTATTATTTACACCTTTAGAGTTTTTCACATAATCATTCGGTAATGGTTTTCACTGAGGTTTGAGTGACAGAAATTCTCCTCAAGTCTCTAGGGCTCTTCTCAGTTCTCTGGTCGATCTCTGTCATTTAGTCGTTTGGATGGTCTCTACTCGTCCTCTTATTTCCAATTTCTCCAGTCCCTTTATTAATACTTTGGTGATTGTACCAAGAGCACCAATTACAATTGTTATAAACGGCACTTACATATTCTACATTTTGTTCAATTCCCTATCAAGGTCAATGTATTTATCTTTCTTTATACTTCCTTTCAATTTTACTCTGCAAAGTCCACAATTTTACAAGTTCTCTTTTTTTGTTGTTGATTATTATAAGGTCTGATCGTCGAGCCGAGATTAAGAATCCATTTGTATGTTAAAATCCCAAAGGAGTTTTTGTATCTGTCTCATTCTCCAGGACAGATGCTGGGTTGTGCATATACCATTTGTTTGTATTGTCAAATTTCTTGGACAACTCCCAGTGGATCACCTTGCTCACCCAATCATATCTAATCTCTCCTTCCGTGCCAACGTAAGGCGTTCGCTTATTATCTGATGGATTGTTTCCTCTCTATACCACATAACTTACATTTGTTATTTTGTTGTGTTATCATTATTATCACTATTAATTTCTTTTTTCTATTTGCTCCAATTTCTAACTAAATAATTATTATTGACATTTTGGTATAATACTGAAGTGCATATAGGCGTTCTGTTTGCCAAAACCCTGGCGTTGATTGATACTAAACATGTACGTTGGTAATATTTTCTTTACTTTGTAAAAACTTTCTTGAATAGATGAGCAGCTTAACGTAGAACGTTTTTCATTTCTATGATAATTATCATATTACTGCTGTAAGTTTCACACAGAAGGAATAACTGGTGGTTTTTCTTGTGGTTTGAGTGACAGCAATTCTCAACTCTCTAGGACTCTAGTTGTCTAAATTTTAGAGACGAAGCTTGATGATTTTTATCATTAGGGTTTTCGAACTATTGTCTTCATCTTTATTGTTATCTCCAACGTTTCGGCCGATATGTCCTCCGGATTGAACCTGGAACCTCCAGATGATTGTCTCTTTAGAAGCTTAGGAGACCAACGCCTACAACCGTTACGCCATGTGTCCTGACTGCAGGTGAGTAACAATACAGGAATACTTAACACTCGTATCCGGTTATGGCTAATGGAATTAGAACTAGTGGCCCACGTGGATTCAATAAAGGAAGTAGTTCGAAGTTCTGTGAAAGTTCTCAAAACCTGCAGAAGGCCTAAACGTTGTAGAAATAACAATAAAGATGAAGAAAATAGTTCGAAAACCTTTAATGATAAAAATCTCAACGACTCTTTTAAGTATTCTTGTATATCACCGTAGCTCTGTGGTCCACACAGTCTCAATTCTTTTTCAGATTTCTAGTTCCCTTATTCTATAAGCTAAATTTTGGGGTTTTTCCTATTGTTTTAACTATGATCATTATTGCCACCTATAACTTCCATAACTTAAAAAAACTCTCTGAGAAAACCTTGGTTTGTTTCATGTTTATCGCTTTCGTTTATTTTAACTTTTATGATCCCTTGAAAAAACGAAGTTCACTTGTCGACACGTTTATTACTTTTTATTTACTACAAGTATGTCTCGTCTTCTGACCGAGATTATGTGACCGTTTTATTCTTGTATCCCAAAAGAATATTTTGGGCCTTATTTTCGAGGACGTATATGTACCAATTATTTTGTTTGTTAAAATCGCAGTCGCTTGCACAATTTCTTGTGGATAACCATCCTTACCCAAGTATCGTTCCCTGCGTTCACTTGTTATTTAGTTGACAGCTTCTCTTTCTCATTCCCATTCTCATTCTCTCTGTCTCTGTCTCTGTCTCTCTGCACTATTTTATTTATTGTAACTTTTACTTTATTGGGTTTGATGACGTTATTTTGGGCTGCTATATATGATAATTCTATTAATCTTTTTTAGTTTCCTCTTTGAAGTCATGCCATGTTAATCTACAGTGCAATGTCCTTAACTTGTCTTCTGAAGTGTCCACATAGTTGTTTTTCTTTTCCTTTTTCTTTTCTCGATTTAGTAATTCCTGTTTTCTATCAGTCCTTGTGTTGTTCTTGGTATTTTGCTATAATTGGCTAATGTAATTAATCTTTTTAAACTCTTTTTTTCGGGGGTATATTCTTTGAGAAAGTGAGTCGTCGAGTCCAAACATTCCTCAATACTAACGAGTCCTCTTCCTTCTTTTTCTTATCATATTGTCCGTCCAAAGATCTTTTGAGTATACTGCCGCGCGCTTCGTTATCAATTTTCTTGTTCTATAGTCTATGTTTCTGAGCCCCTTTCTTGTTCAATTTAAGAAGTCTGAAGTATCCTACCAAAGATAATGCCCAGATATTTTTATGCTATTAAGTGTATTCTCCTAAGATTACTTCCCATTAGTTTCCTTGTTATTCTCCAGTAGATTTTACTGATTTAAAAAAAAAATTCTTTTTTACTTGAATCTGCTTCAAATATTCCCAGAAATTTTCAGTTTTCTTTTTCTGCAATTGTTTATATGCTTTCCTGAATTCGGAGTTGAATTGTTTTTTTTTTTGGTTTTGTTTTTTTTTTTTTTTTACTTTCTTCTTTAGATTATTATTATTTACTCATTAGAGTTTTTCAAATCATTTTTAGCTGATGGTCTTTCACTGGACTTTGAGTAACAGCAAGTCTCCTCCAGTCTTCAGCATTCTTCTCAGTATTGTGATGAAGTAGTTTGGATGGTCTCCACTCGTCCGCCAACTTCCAAGTCCTCCAGTCCCTTTAATAAACCTTTACTTTCTGTACCAAAAGCGCCAATCACAATTAGTATAATTGTCACCTTCATGTTCCATAGTTTTTTTTTTCAATTTCGTCGCAAGGTCCAGGTATTATTTTACTCATTTAAGAGTTTTTCACATCAGTGGTGGTTTTCTACTGGAGTTTGATTGACAGCCAGTCTCCTCAAGTCTTCAGGACTCTTCTCAGTATTCTGGTCCATGTCAACAATACTGTAGATTGGATGGTCTCCTTTCGTCCACTTATTTCCATTTCCTCTAGTCCCTGTACCAATCCTTTGGTGACTCTGCCGAATGCACTAATTACAATTTTTATCACCGTCATTTTTATGTTCCATAGTTTTTTAGTTCTCTAGCAAGGTCTAAGTACTTATCTCTCTTTTTGCTTTCTTTCAGTTTTACCCTGTGGTTATCCGGAACGGCACAATTCATTATTCGACGAGTTCTCTATTTTTGTTAAATACTAATAGGTCTGGTCGTCTGGTCAACATTAAATAACCCGTCTGTATCTCTATTATTATTATTATTATTATTATTATTAGTAGTAGTAGTAGTAGTAGTAGTAGAGGCATATGTGAGTTTTTATCACCAGCGTTTACTGGTGGTCTTTCACTGGAGTTTGAATAACGGAAAGTTTCCTCAGGTTTCCAGTACCCTTTAAAGTATTCTAGTCGATCACTGATTTCCAATTTCTCCAGTTTTATCACACCCTTGAGGACGTTACAAGTGCACTAACTAAACTTGGTATCCCTGCAACCCTCATGTTACACATTTTTTAATTCTCAGGCAAGGTCCTTGTATTTTTAAAAATCTTTTCGCTTTCTTTCATTTTCATTCTGTGGTTTGCTGGAACGGCAAAATCTCTTTGATGGGATTTTTTGTTGTTGTTGATTAAAACAAGGTTTGCTCTTCTTGCTGAGATTAAATGATCCGTATATGTTTCAAATTCCCAGTGAATAATTTGAGTCTCTCTCTCTAGAACAGATTTCGGCCTGTGCATATACCATTTGGTATAATGATCAAGTTTTAATTTCTTACACAGACCACGTTTCCTACTCAATCTTGGATTCTTTTTGTGCTAGTTTTCTCTCTTCACTTATTGTTTGATTAATCGTTTTATCTCGATCTCCACGTAAGTAACAATTACTATTTTGTTGCATATTATTTATGGAATTGTTTTGCCCTACTATTAAAGAGTTTTAGTCTCCTAATGTTTCCTTTTCTTAGCAATACTTATACAATCTCTTTCAATGCAATCTGAACTGTCTTTTGCTCGAAGTATCCATACAGTTGCTTTTCTTCCCATTTATATTTTTCAGCTTTTGTTGTTTTTTTTTCCTATTCATCATGCAATTGATGTAACCGCTTGCTGTGAGTCGTCTTTCTTTGCATTTTATGCATTCCTTGAGTCCAACATATCTGACAAGGAGGACTACCTTTGACTTTTATTTTCCTTGTCCTTTCATTGATTTGCCTAAGCTGCTTCCTTGCTTCTTTTAAGAATAGTCCAATATATCTGACAAGGGGGACTACCTTTAACTATTATTTCTATCAGGGAAGTCTAAGTGACAGCAGGTCTCCTCGGGTATACAGAAATTGTCTAAGTATTCAAGCTGGTTTATACGAGGATCATTAAATAAGTTTGCAGACTTTTTTCGTATGCGCACTTTTATTGATAGTACACATATGAAACTCTAGTCCCCTTTGAAGTAATCTCCTCCGGCTGCAATGCACTCGTTGTACCGTTCTAACAACTCCTTGAAGGCCCCATGGAAGTCCTCTTGTGTGAGCGTGTCAATCACCTTCGTCACAGCCTCTTTAATCTACTCAATTGTCTCATAACGACAGCCTCTGAGCTTAGGGAATAACCAAAAGTCACAGAGAGCAAGGTCTAGACTATAGGGAGGTTGAGGAACTGTCTGGATCCCCATCTTGGTCAAATAGTCTGTTACAAGGATGGGGTTGTGGACTGGTGCATTGTCCTGGTGGAAATGCCACTGACCCGATTTGAAGAGTGCTGGCCTCTTCCCAAGGAATCTCTTCCTGAACTCCCTTAAAACCTCAACATAGTAACCCTAACCCTAACTTTTTGGCCAATCAACTCTGGTGTATTGACTTCCTTACTCCTCCCACACCTCTAATCATCCCTCATAGACTCCGTGCCTTCCTTGAATCTCTTATGCCACTCGGAAACTGATGCACGATTCATGCAAGATGCTCCAAAAGCAATCTGAAGCATTCCATATGTTTCTGTGGCATTTTTTCCAAGTTTAAAAAATAATTTTATTGCATATCGGTCTTCTGAAGAGTCCTCACGTCCAGATTGCATTTTGAAATTCATCAGCTGGGACAATCAGCCTTTAGTAGGGTTTATTGTAATTCCTGCTGTTGCTGTTCCTTTGAACATGAAATCATAAAACTGGTCTGTCGTCTCATAAGATGTATAGCAATAACATATTGAATTTTCAGGAGTCTACGACAATCCTAAATGCCTGTACAAAAAAGTCTGGAAACTTATTGAATGTACCACGTACATTGCTGTGGTATAGATGTTTTCGATTTCTAATCTCCTCTTCTCCTGTCTCTTTTCCAGGTCTCTTTTCCAGGTCTTTGAGCATCAACTATTATTTGTATCACCGCTTTTTCCATGTTTTGTCAACTCACGGACAAGATCCAATTATTTATCTATCTTTTCGCTTTCTTTTATTTTTTTCGATCTTAACTTGTAGTCGTGACTTGGTAGTCCAGAATATTTTATTTCATTTTCTATGAGAGATTCCGGTTTGTGCATATACTACGTATAATCATAGCTAAACCCTAGTCTCTTGAATAAATCCTTGGGAGTCACTTTTCTCACCCAGCCATACCTAATCTTTCATTGCTTTTGTGACCTTTTGCTGTATTTGCTCATTGACTAGTTATCTGTTTCATCTCTCTCATCACTTGTCTATTATCAGGATTTACTTTGACAAAAATTGTCTCATTGACATTATTTGTCGCTGTTACAAAAAGAAATTCGTTATATCACATGAGAATTCCAAGTTATGTTCTAATCATTTCGCACAATTTTCTTTGTCGCTTTAAGCTCTTTTTCTTTCCATTCCTTCCATTCTTTGTTTACTATTTTTTTCTTTGTCTTTATGTTCATTCTATCAATATTGCTTTTACTGGCTACTATAAACACTCTTCTTTCTTTGTATATTCTAGAGTCCTGAAAATGTGTCCACACAATCCACAATGTGGCCAATTCCTCTTCTTCGTTTCCTTGACACGTTGAGTCTATCACTATTATCCGTTGAGTGCAATGTCCTGTGCATCATTATCCATAATTTTGTTTTTTATTCCGCATATATAAGTTCCGTTCATGTCCATATTAGGAAGTGTCCACACTACCTTAGAAGGGAAAATTCAGGTATTTATCTTTTGGCAAGATTTTCATTGTGTTTTCTTTTAAGTTGTCTTGATTTTCTGAGGTGTTCCCCACTTTTCTTCCATCAAAGATTCCATAATATTGCCCTCTTACTATTATTACTATTATTACTTGGTATTTAGAAAAATAACAAGTGTTCCAGTTCTTCCCTGATTAGGGATTTATATTCCAGGAGTTCATTTTTATATAAGTTTGGTACATTTTTTAATCCAAAATTCTATTCCGATAAGATGGCTATAGATTCTAATTGTTTATACTATTAAATATTAAGTAAAAATCCTAAAATGATTTATATACATAAATCTTTTTATTTTTTCTCATGATTTTGTAAATCTGTGGCCTCATTTCAGTTTTCTTGAGATACATTCTTTGTTAAATAACACTTTATGTTTTTTTAACGCCAATGTCATCATTGTAGAAGAACAGCAGTGATTCTATTTAACCTATAGCTGGGTGGGATAAGGGGGTTTATACCTTTCCCAATGGTAATTGTCCGAAAGTGAACACAATAGTGTGACTAGAGTTTGAACCGTCACTCTTCAAAGCCACAGTCTAACACTTCAGCCATTATGCCTCACACATACTACTTTGCAATTTTTTAAAAATAAAATTCAGTCGAAATAATTGCAGTCACAAATAATAGAGGCGATAATGAGTTTACTTGGAAGATGCTTTTAAGAATTTTAACCCCTCAACCGTTTGTTCTCCAGGTGAAAGAATTAGAAAATAATGCTATTTCACTATAGAATAGGCTTAGAAACATGGCAAATTTAACAGGTTTGCAAACTCTACACTATTTCAGATAAAGAAGACTAAAATATAATAAAAGACTAAAGAGGTTTGCAATTTTTGCTTAACCTTTTTTGGTATCTTCAGTCTATACTGGTCACTTGTTAATGCTGTGGGAAGAGATTAACGAGATTTAAACAAATTCGTTATTTTCCCATTTCACCATTTCTTTTTATAATCTAAAGATTTTTGCTTTGATTTTCAATTAGATTCTTAACACAACCGATTTTTAATAGGTTTTTAGCAAACTATCTTATCATTTTGATCCTTGCGCGTTTTTAATATTAGTTCTAATTGGTACTTTTCGCCGGATGTTGTATAGCTACAAAATACATATACATCTGCATGCGAAATCATAACGACGACACAATAAAGACGAGCGACACAGTTATTTAGAAAAATATACCTCTCACTTTATTGAAAGGGTTGTGTGTATGAGGGAGTTAGAGACCGAACAGAACTGCAACATATTGACCCCCCACTCTATTGGCCATAACCCCATTTCTTTCCTGTTCTCCTGGGCTGCTCAACCGGGGGCCTTGGGGCCCAGCCTCTCCGAGTGCTGGTTTTCTCTACCGTATCTTATCTCCAACTCGTCTGATCCCCAACTGATTAATCGGGGGTCTGAGGGCTCCCTCTGCTGGGTGCTGGCTTTCTCGACCGCATCTTGTCTCCAACTGATTGAATTTCCTGTGCACTTAGTTATATAATAGTTCAACATCCACCTACTTCTTGTGGGCGTCAGAAATTGCACTCATTCAACCCATCCACAGTCCAGGTTATACTCTGCTATTCCTCGACCAGATGCACCTGTCATTTACTCATGTGCATTTCCTATTTTGACAGCCCGGCCGGGTCGTCGGTCAATATACCACACGGAGTCTTAATGACAACAAGTCAACTAATGGCTCCTGGACCCTCGTAATTATCCTTAAAATTTTTACTGATGCTGTGGTCTTGGTGGCCTCAATTCTTCCTTAGTTCGACAAGTCTTTTTGTGTGTGTGGGGGGGTGAGTTCTATACAAAAGGCTCCAGTTACAATTAGAATCGCCGTCACCTTCATCTTCTACAACTTTTTCAGTTTCAATAATCTGTATATTCCTATGAACAACTACAACGTTTTTCTATCTAGGATCAGAATATAATGTCTAGTTGATCTTTGATTCTTTCAAATGAATTAAGCTTTCTAATCAAGAAATATACTTACAAACATTTATCAGGAAGGAATTGATAGAGATGAGTTAAAATTGGATGGAAAAGAGAACGTAAAGGAAGAAAAGCGAAAAATGAAGAAGCTAAAGAAAAGAAAAGAAAAGAAAAGAAATCAATTGAAAGATGGAATGAATATATAGAACTACAGTAGTGTAGGTTTTTATTTTTAAAAATTACCAACGGGAAAATCCACATTTTTGGAGTTTGACATGATAAGAACTGACACTAACATTTAAATGCTTATCTTTTACCATTATTAAAGGAAACATAACCGAAAATCTTCTGCTAAAATGCCCGAAGAAGGATATTTTTTGTCGAAAATTTTGCTATTTCAACAAAATACTCAGAAAGGCTGCAACTTTATTTTAATATTAAGTATAATAAAAAAAAAGATAGATTCAAAGTAAAATATTTATATGACCAAAATTGTCTGTGTAAGCCCTAGGAAATAAAGAATTTATCTGATAGCAAGGAAAGAATGTGTTTTTGTCTTCTTTCAAGCCCATAAAACGTATTAGAAGCTTTGAAAGTTAATTGAATCACTCTTTTGTCATTCTGTTAATGCGGAGAGTTTGAAAACTCTTCTGAGATCAAGGTTCACAAAAACTTCTTTGTTCGAAGTTAATTAATTCTGACCAACGTGTAGCTCCTAAGATAATGGTCGAGATTTTATTCACTTGGTCTTTGGCTGCTCCTCAAACCCGTCAAAGAATACAAAATTTAATTTCTATTTAAACTTTAAAATTTATCCCTCTTGTTTTAATTTTATTTTTCCACATGTGGTTTGAATGGAACTCGAAAATAAATATATAAACACTTTCAAATTGATAAATTTCTACTTACTCCACTTAAAAATTAGTAAAGACACAGAATCAACAGTGTTTAATGACTAAGTTTTTCGCCAATACAATTATAAAAGCAAGAGTTGTTCTGATGATTGCATAAGCAAGAAATTAACACCGACTGGCGTTGACTCTATGTCTATACTGCTCAATTATATATATATATATATATATATATATATATATATATATATATATATATATATATATATATATATATAGTTTGGTATATTTATAAAACGTGCTAATTATGCATGATAGAGTATATTAAAAATGTGAAGATTAAGATAGCATAGACAGAATCAACGGCGCTTGATAAATGTCAGTTTCTCGTCGATGTGATGTTCGGACCGAATAGTACTCACGCAGTTGGCGTCCTTTTGTATACTGCTGTGTAAGATTTGTTAGGAAGGCTCTGGTATTGCTTGTGGGTTATGATAGGAGGGCTTGCTGACTTTGTAAGCCATGATCAAAAAGGTGTTCTGATTTCTATGGCGCATTTGTTTAGGCAGTAACAATATATTGATTTTGTGATTTGGTTATTTATTTACTCCCTTATGTTTAATCTACCATTTTCTAGAATATATATATATATATATATATATATATATATATATATATATAATCATTTTGTACGTGTATACATATATATGTGTGTGTGTAAGTGTATATGCTGATATATGCTTAAGTAAACAACACAGGATTCAAAATCCATCGTCTTCTTTTAAGCTCCCAAGGAAAATGTTTAATTCGGTTTCGTAATATTATCACCTTTTAAAAACACCAAGATCGAAGAATGAGAGATAGAAATAGCGGAAGAAAGAAAGAAACAAATAAACAAATAAAGAAACAAAGAAAGAATGTTTGGTAATTGATTGGTTATTTTTACGGTACATCAACACTTTTTAAGTTATTTAATGCCGAAATCAGTTTTAAAGATAACTGAGGCAATGGAAATATTCTGAAATGTACATAGGACACAGTGTGCTTTCAAGATTCCCTGATCTTTCTTTGTTCTATAGAAACCAAAATTTTCTTAAACCTCTGGTTGGTCCTTTCTTTCCCAGTCAACTATTATGCTTTGTCCGGGCGCTAGATAAAATATATCGAATTGCATATAGATGAGATTTTGAACTTTGTCAATTTGCCATAACTATGGTCAACCTTTTTTTAAAACATATCTGTTATAACATGTTTTATAAACTGGAACACAAATGGCGGATGTTTCTTTGGTTTCTCATATAAAATATTTAGTTGAAAATACACTATACCAACTTTACAATTTTGTTTAGTTCTATAAAATAATACATTTTATTGAACAAGAATACATAAAAGTACGCATATGTTAGTTTACAAATTTTCCGTATAAAGGCGAATAATTTTGTATAACAAATTTCTAAAATCTATACAGGTAAAGGAGGGAGGATAGTAGTGGAGGAGGAGATCTCGTTTGGAGAAGATTTTATAACATGTCAATTGACACCTGTTTACAAATTTAAATAAATACAAATAATTTGATATGATTTCGAACATTCGTATCGGATACTTATATTTGAGACATAGTTGGCATCCCAACAGTTACTACCCTTCCCAGACCCAGTGTACCAGGAAGTAATGGCAACACATGGGTATAACACACTGGAGAACCGCAGCTAGATACAGTTTAATGTCTTAATCACGTCCGCCATTTTTTAAAAATCTTAACCGTCTTCAGGGGATGCAGTGGAAGAAACAAAGGAGGAAAGAAAGCGATTATGAGTAAGAGTTAGTGAACAACAATCTCTTTTCTTTGCTACATCATATGATTATTATTTACCGACTCCTTCGAAGAACTCCTTTAAGGATTTCACTTGCCCAGTCGGCTGGGGCTGTAAAATACACTGACTGCTTCTCTGCAGAGGGGTAAGACCCCCCCCCAACAAGTGTCCTGGATATGACACTAAACAATCTGATGGTGAGGTTCCAGCAATGCTGGAACTTTGGGAAATGCAGAGTACCCCTTCATTGCCATAGCTCCCAGGTCCACTCTGGCCTGGATTGGTAGCACCTGATAGGGGCCTATCTATGGGTTAAATAGAACTAACAGCATACTTATGCTAAAATGAATTGAGTAAACAGAATAGCTTAAAATAGAAACGTTTTTGACAATTAAACCGTACTTACACTTGAAATGCGTGCTTATGCTTAACTGAATTATTTGAAATAGAACTGTTTTTCGACATTAAAACTGTATTTACATTTAACTGAATTATTACATATAACTGCTTGAATATTTTGAAATGGAAATGTTTTTGACAATTAAACTGTGTACTTATGTTGAACTGAACTGTTTTCAATAGAACAGATTATTTACATAAAAATGGATTTGGCGTTGAATAACCTGCAAGGGTTGATATGCCATAAAACCAAACAAACCAACCATTTTTGACATTGAAACTGTACTTACACTAAGCTGAATTGTTATATATTACTGAATAGTTTGAAATAGAAATGTTTTCTGACAATTAAACTGTGTACTCATGCTAAACTGAATTGTTTTAAATAGAACTGATTATTTACATAAAAATGAATTTGGTGTTAAATAACCTACAAAGGTTGATATGCCATAAAACCAAACCAAACCAAACCAAACCAAGGATCTCACATTTTATCTGGTCACTCATTCATTAATTTCTACCATGGTCTAATTTTTTTTAATCGAAGATTTGAGCCTTGTGAAAAGCAAGAATCCATTAGTACTCAAACCAGTACTGAAGTGGCGCTAACAAATGCGGACTAATGAGAAGGATTTTTTGGCAAAGAATCAACAGTCATCATTAATAAAGCATACACATTCTCATTGATAATGTGACGATTGTCTAATATACAAGTACATCAAATGACATCTCACTGACGACAGAATAGCAATAAGAGAATCTATATTCATCTGCACTGATTAACGTCTCCTCTGATTGGTAGTTTAAAAGACCGCGCACTAGTTTTCTAGATTTTCCAGACAGCTGGATACTTTCTTCACAGATTTCGTATTCATAGAAAAGACATTTTAACTGTTATTCTAATTTGATAGTCTTATTTGATAGTCGTACTCCAGTTGTAATTTACCAGGATTTTCTTTAGATGATCCATCGTGAATAATCATTACTAAAAGTACTTGCCTTACATACGGATTTTAAGATGGTTATTGATGTTTTTAAATTACTTGATGTTAAAATATATAACTTGTCTTAGCTTGCATTTCTCTTTCAAAATCTGAGATTGCAAGTATTTTTCTCCTGAAAGTACACCTACTTAAATATACATAGATTGTAATTTAATTGTTTTCCAGTTTTGTTTGTTGGTAATACTTCACAACCTACCAGAATACTAACGCTTTATTGGAATAAAAAATAGTTTCAGTTTAGGGAATAAAACTTCAAATAATCTTGAAAGAATATAGTTTTGTAATACTATGCTTGTCACAGTACCAAATGTGAAGCGTGCAACACCATGGCGCCATGTCGAACATCAATAGATGTTACTTCTTGGAAAACAAAGTGACTCAGCTGTTCCAGATACGAAGGTATTTATTGTCCAGATTGCATTCAATTTTCTAACAATCATTGGAACACAAGAGAGAGAGAGAGAGAGAGAGAGAGAGAGAGAGAGAGAGAGAGAGGGAGAGGGAGAGAGTATATCATTATGTGATATTATCTCCCGAAGTTGTTGTGTCATATTATGATCATCACACATGTCCCTAAATTTCATTATGTTTTATTTTACCTCAATCAAATTTATGACTCGATATAAGCCATTTCTATTTACATTTTGCCTTCCTGTCTCCCCCAACGTAATTTTTACGTGACCTGTTAAATCTTTGCACCCCCCACTATCAAGCATTTGACCTTTCCAATTTGACTTCCGTTTCCCCTCAATGTTTTTAGCTAACTAAAAGATTCATAAGTAATTCGCGACATGACCAAGTTAAATTATAAAATAATTTATACAATTAATCATTCCAGAAATTATTTTATAGTTATCAGATTTTCAGGGATGACTCTAGCAATTCATGAAAGGTTGATTGAAATCTGAGCTTTTGTTTTCCGGCGAGTATTTGTTGAAATATAAGATTATTTCTTTTATCTTTGATTTTCTTGTTATTTGAGTAGGTATTTTTTTTTTGTCGCATCTTCTATTTACATTTCAACGACGGAAATAAAATTTAAAAAAAAAATGGCTTTACTAATTTAGTATTCAAGCAGCCGAAACAGCATCAATAATTTTAACGTATCAAGAATTTGCAATGTTGCTCCGCCCCAATCTTTAAAGTTTATTTTGTTTTGGAACATCGAAGAGTAAACAAAAGAATAAGAGTTCTTCGAAACATACTTTGACACATGTACTTTTGCTTTACCTGTGTGCTTAAATTGAAAATCTCTGGATTAACCTTTGTTATAATGTAATGTGGGGGTAAAGAGGGGATTATTAGTTGCTCTCATTTGTTTCCAAACATGTATTTACCCACCTTCCCCCATCACGAGCATGATTCGACACAAGGTCAATCTTGAAACGGAGTACAACCAGTTTGACGTCAAAGTTTTCTTTCTCCTAGACCAGTTACCACAGCAAGGCCAAATAGCCCACTAAAACCTATTTTTTTACACATACCTGGAAGATGAAGTGTTGGATGCATATCTTTTCCAAGGGTATTAAAGCTAAGGAGAATGCAAACATTCTCGCCAAGGATTTGAACTTAGGTCCCTGATTCCAATTCATACGACTATAACCATTACAATAAGAGCGCACTGTAGGACCATGATTTCGGGAATCGTTCGGGGTAACGAGAAGGAAGTAAATAAATAAATGTTGATAACCTCGACCGCACTTTAATCATTCTTCAGTTTGGCTACGACAGTTGGTTTTCTGCACGACATTTTCAAGGAGGAAAATTCAACATAAAAAGATTTTTTCCTGTTACAGATTAGTCATGTTACATCATTTTCTTTTCTGCTTTTGTTTACGGGTTCCTTTTTTTTTATTACAAATTATCATCTTTTGTTCTTCCTTCTTTCTGTACTGTTTCCTTTCCCTAACCATTTTCCTTTCTTTCTATCTGTTTCTCTTTCTTCTATTTTCATATTTCTTGTCTTTCCTTTCACCACTTTCTTACCCTTTTTTCTTTCTTAACTACTTACACCTTTCTTTCTTTCTTTCTTTCTTTCTTTCTTTCTTTCTTTCTTTCTTTTTGTCGATTTCAGCTCCTTTTTTGCTTCTCCCTCTCCCTTTTTATCTTTTCATTCCTGTATCCGTAAGTTCTTTCTTTCTTTCTTTCTTTCAGCGCCTTTTTTGTTTCTCTCTTTCCCTGTCTAACTTTTTATTCCTATATCCATAAGTTCTTTCTTTCTTTCTTTCTTTCTTTCTTTCTTTCTTTTCATTCATATATCCGTGAGTTCTTTCTTTCTTTCCTTCTTTCTTTCTTTCTTTATTTTAGTTCCTTTTTTGTTTCTCTCTCTCCCTTTCTATCTTTTCAGTCCTATATCCGTAAGTCCTTTCTTTCTTTCTTTCTTTCTTTCTTTCTTTCTTTGGTGGCTACTAACTCCTAGGGCCAACCGAGCACATCGTGTGCATGGCTTCTCTGACACTTTGCATTTGTATGGAATTTCACAATGGTTGGTTGACATCTCTGGAACAAGAGCAAATACATCAGAAGAAGGCTGTAGGGTACTCCACCGAAATATTGTGAACAAAGATTGACACGGACGAGAAAAAAATGTTCGTTAAATAGAATCAAGAATTACAATAAACCCCGTTTAAAAAAAAACAAAAAAAATTGTGATGAGAACATTTCCTTAGTTCCTTTCTAAGGAAAAACAGATTATAATGTTGTGTACATTTCGTAAATATTACTATTCCAGGTCAGCAGCAGACTGCTATGTCGGTAATAGCTGTTCGTCGGGTAGGAAGAAGAAAAATGCGTCTCTACTTTTGATGTTAGAAACTTTCGTTGCTTTAGTCTCTTTTCGTTCAATCTCTGTGGTCATGAAAACAGGAATAAATGGATAACGGATACTACGTGGTAACTTCGTTATTCTATGAACAGGGCTCTTTGCAAAACTTTCTTTGTTCTCAGTTCACAGAAAACGTTTGTATACTCTAATTATAGCCATTATAAGGGAAAAAACGCAAAATCTGTCTGTCTGTCTCTGTCTCTCTCTCTCTCCACACACACACACACACACACACACATATATATATATATATATATATATATATATATATGTATATATATATATATATATATATATATATCCCGAAGACAGATTTTTTCCGTTTTACCATACTCTTCCGTGAGTCTACGTACGCGAGAGGCTTCAAGCCGAAGTCGTAACCCGATTGACATAAAGTCAGCCAGACACCTTACCCTAGAGCCAACGTCATTCTCAGCGTAAGCGAAGTAGTTTTTTTACGTATATATCTTTTTACATATACATTATCGGCTACCGGAGTGCTTAATTCATGAGAAGAGCTCTTGCATTTCAGAGTATATGACAGCCGGCAGACTCCCACTAATGAGTTCAAACCATAGGTCGAGTTGACAGAATACTCTCTTTCCGCCTTGGATGGGTGGTACTTTAAATCGGGACCTTTGCAAAACTGACCGAGAAGTGCTAGATTAAGTGTATCATGATATAGCGAGCCCAGCGGGGAAGAGATGCAAAATTCTGTCAACTCATCTTTCTTTCAGCTGCTACTATTTTTTTTGGGGGGGGGGGTAAGCGGTATCACTTTCTTTCAATTCACCACCAGAAAGAAAAATTATAACTTTTTTCTATTTCTTCATTCACGATGACATTTTATTCCGGTTTTCCGAAAAACCATGACAGAAAAGCTTGTCTCCTGTTTATATTTGCTGTACATGCAATGAGAATTAAAGGACTTTAAACGTTAACTTCTCTTCAAAATCTATGTATTTATAAGTCTTCAAAATATTCGTTGCTATGGCTGTGTTTATTGCTACGATAAAAACGGAAACAATCAAAATTGTGTTCAGTTTACGCAGAACGGAATCCAATTCGTAGGTTGGTTTTTCAGCTATTTTCTCAATTAATACTCAGCAAATATATTCGTTTCCTTCTACGTTTATTTTTTCGGTAATAAGCTGAATATGTTAATTGTTTCGTTCCCTGTCGATTTTTTGGTATGCAGAAAGCCTGGTAGTAATTATGGTGGTGCTTCTATTCAGGCGTCCTGTGAGATATGTTATCTTCATTGAAAAACTTTCTGAGATTATTTTCTGTGCGGGGAAGATACAGCCAAGAAAAACGACTTTGGACGAAAACCTACATCGCTTTGTCATTTTTATTAAAACTAACTTGAATAAAAATGCCGAAAGGACATGAATAAAGCTATCAAAATTCTCATTCTGATATTATGTATTCAATGCAAACTTTTCATTTCTGACCTCCCCCAACAAAAATGGTTTGTGGGGCCAGATAACGTACTTTTGATAATTTACGAAGCTAATCTTTGCTTGACAAAAATCTGATATATGATGCACCCAGTGAGATTAAAATTAACTATTAATAGTCTGCTAATACAATTCGCTAAACATTACACCATGTAAGTTGGATCACGTTTATCATACGTTCGATTAAGGTGTGGAAATTACACCGCAGACCTCCAGATGCGTGCAATAATGCTAATAAGATTTTTTATGATCATCTTCTTTTGGATTCTCTGGTGTCCAAATATACTTATTTTATTCCTCCCTTGACTGTTAATGTTAATTAAATTCTTTTTTCTCAAGACGACATATTTATTTTTAAATCTCCCAAACGTTCACATTTGTTTTTAAAATAGGAAAAGAGAGTCAAGAAAAAATGTGCAGGTTATGAATATTTAATGATATGGAACCATAACCGGTACTACCATACAGTGTCGGAGTGGATCTGGAATTAATTTTTCTACACACCTCAGAATTTCAAAACTGGAGCCTTAACATTAGATTCTGTTAATTGTCATACCCAGAACATTCCTTATTCATGTAATATTATTCAAATATGTACTTACCTAAAATGACACTACTTTTTGTGCCAATTAAAACGATATCACTCTGACTAGAAGAGGTTTCTTCATTGTATTTTCACTATTTAGATAAGGTTTGAAATATTAAATATTGCATTTTAATTCAACCGACCAGAATGTCTTTTTTTTCGCGGAAATATTCTCTGAGTTAATATACAGCCATTAAAGAAACATCCACGATAGAAAACTATTAAAAGAAACTTTAACATGGCGAAAAAGTCCATGCTAATAATCGGAAATATTCTCTTGGTTAATGTACGTGGTGTATTCAATAGGTTTCCAGACTTTTTTTGTGCAGGCATTTGAAATTGTCATAGACTCTCGAAAAATCAGTATGTTATTGTTATACATTATATGAGATGACTGACCAATTTTTAGGATTTCAATTTCAAATGAACAGCAACAGCAGGAATTGGAATACAACCTACTAAAGTCTGATTGTCACAGCTGGGGAATTTCAAAAATGCAATCTGGACGTGAGGACACTTTTAAAGAATGATATGCAATAAAAATCTGTTTTAAACTTGGAAAAAATGCCACAGAAACGTATGGAATGCTTCAGACTGCTTTTGGAGCATCTTTCATGAATCGAGCATCAGTTTTTGAGTAGAATAACAGATTCAAGGAAGGCATGGAGTCTGTGAGGGATGATGAGAGAAGGAAGTCAATACACCAGAGTTGGTTGGCCAAAGGGTTAGGGTTAGTGTTAGGGTTACTTTGTTGAGGTTTTAAGGTAGTTCAGCAAGAGATTCCTTGGGAAGAGGCCAGCACACTTCAAATCGGGTCAGTGGCATTTCCAGCAGGACAATACACCAGTCCACAACTCCATCCTTGTCACAGACTATTTGACCAAAATGGGGATCAAGACAGTTCCTTAGCCTCCCTATTGTCCACACCTTGCTCCCTGGGATTTTTGCTTATCTCCTAAGCTCAGAGGCTGTCGTTATGAGACAATTGAGGAGATGAAAGAGGCTGTGACGAAGGTCATTGACACGCTCACACAAGAGGACTTCCATGGGGCCTTGCAGAAGTTGTTGGAACGGCACAACAAGTGCATTGCAGCCGGAGAAGATTACTTCGAAGGGGACTAGAGTTTCATGTGTTTACTATCAATAAAAGTGCCCATACGATAAAAGTCTGAAAACCTATTTAATGATCATCATACAGACATAACGGATACATGTATGACAAAAAAGCGTTAAGGAAGCGATAATATGGCCGTAAGGTTGTCTTTTATCATCGGACGTATCTGAATTAACATAGACACATAAAATGACATTCAAGACAGAAATCTGTAAAGCAAACATTAATATGGCTGAAACGCAACATTTCTTTTTAAACAAATTCTCTCATTTGCAGAAAAGAACATTTATGACTAAACCAATATTAAACAAACGTAAATTCAGACGAAACTTTCACTTTTCATTCTGAGAATTAATATACTGACGTGAACGAAACATCCGTCAGTAAAAACATTTGAACAACAATTAATCCACGTAGAAAGTTTGCTTTTCTCATCTGACATATTCTCTTAGTTTAAATACACTCATTAGAAAGGAAATTCATAACTGAAAACTGTTAAATATTTATACGGCCACTAAGTTCGCATTTCTTATCGGACATATTTTCCGAATCATGATACATCCAGAAAAAAAGAATATTTATCGCTGAAAAATATAAAACAAACATGAAATTGGATTCAGCTTTCACTTTTCAAACATGCTCTGAATTAATATAGAGCCATGAAAGTATTATTCAAGAGAGAAAAAACGTTCATCCAGTTCGAACGAAAAATGTTCTAATCAGACGCAGCCATACAAGGACCATCTCAAATGGAAAGCTGTTCATCAAATGAACAAGAAAGAAACTTCACTTGATTTATTATATACATTTTCTGAATTAATATGCTACCATAAAATATATTCATGCGTGAAAACTGTTAAACTATAGATTATATGACCAAAAGTCCACTTTTCAAATCGGACACATTCACGGAGTTAACATTCAGGCATAAAAAATGTGAAACCTTTTAAATAACAATTCCTTGTATTAATATATATCCAGAAAAAAAGAGCATGCAGGGCTAAAAATATCTCACAAACGTTAATTTGGATAGAATGTTTAGATTTCTTCTTGGGTACATTCTCTGCCGTTAATGAAACATCCATGAGTAAGGGCAGTTACACAAACTAATTGCGGCTAGAACGTTCGCGCTTTTGATTGGATACTGATTCTGATATGATATATAGTCATAAATGAAGCATCTATGAATAAAAAAATATCAAATAAACGTTAATCTAGCTTGCACGTTCGATTTTATAATCAAATATATTCTCTAATTAAATTTACATCATAAAATAAAATCCCTGTTAAACAAACGCTAATATGGCAAGAAGTTTCGCTTTTCTCTTTAATATACAGACATTAAGTAAAAATAGTCAACCCTCCATTAATCTGGGAAGAATATTTGTTTTTGTTTCCGGATACGTTGTCAGAGTTAAATTCACCAATGAAAAAACATCCATTATTGAAAACTTAGACAACCGTTTATCTGGACAGAACATTCGCTTTCCTAATGGGAAATTTTCTCTAAGTTAAAATACATCCAGAAAGAAAGTATTCGGTGAGAATTTTTTCTTTTCTGATTAGATATATTCTTTGAAGTAGTATTATCAATGGTGAGAGAAGACGTGTTGAATAACTATTAATCTGGCTAGATTTTTCAATTTTCTGATCTGAGACAATCTTTGAGTTAACATACAGTCACAATAGGATCGAATTTGACTAAAATGTGTTAAGTAGAAATTTCATATTTCTTATCGGAGACATTCTTTGACCTAACGTGCAGATAACGACTTGTGGAATCTCCGAAACTCTTGTTAATCCAGCAAGAAGGTTCGATTTTTTTTTGGTTGGAGACATTCTTGGAGAAAACAAGTAGCCATTAAAGATCCACTCGCGAGTGACAATAACAAGTAACCCAGTTAAAATGTTCAGTTTTCTCATCAGAGACGTTCTTTGAATTCACATGCAATAATTAAAGAACTAACTGTGAGAGAAATCTAAAAAACCGTTAATCCGGGTGGGGGCTCATTTTTCTCATCGAAGATATTCTTAGGGTTTAAAAGGCATGAAATAATCAACGGTTAGTTAAAAGTGTTAACAATCTTTTTGTTGAACCAGAATATTCACTTTTTTTTTTATCGGGAACATTATTTGAAATACCATGCGATTTTAAAAGAAGCAATGGTTCATATAACTGTCAAACAATCACCAAGTAGAATTTTTGCTTTTCACAAGAAAGATATTCAGTGAGTTAAATACAGCTTTGTAAAGATGCAACCATGATTGAAAGTGTAAAAAAAGACAAACGATAATCCGGCTAGAAGAGTAGCTTTTTTAATCGGATATTTTCTTTGAATAAAAAATAAAGCTATTAAAGATCGAACGTTGAGTAAAAATATAAACAAACTGTTAAGCCGATTTGAAATGTAGCTTTTTTAACTGATATATTATTTTAATTAACATGCAGGGGTAAAAGAGCCATCGGTGAGTGAAAAATGTTAAACAACCATTAAGCTGATTAGAAATTCAACTTTTCTAATCGAAGACATTCTTTGAAATAATGTACAGTCGTAAAAGAACCAAGGGTGAGTGAAAAATGTTAAACAACCTTTATTCCGTGTAGATGGTTCTCTTTTCTAATAGGAAACATTCTTTGAATTAAGCAGCCATAAAGTTCTGGTTTCTCTGTTTAATGGCATATCAACCCTCGTGGGTTATATAATCCCAAATCCATCAAAATAGATAAATAGCAGTGATAATATTCAAGCCACAGTCGATTAAAATCTTTCCCAAGGGTATTAATGTGACAGTAAACGTCATAGCACTAATGGAGTTCCAACTCGCTTTCTTCGAGTAGGCAGGCCAGCACTTTAGACATTAGGCAACGCGGAATTCACCTGCAGTCATAACAAAACTATCTTGAGTTAAAAGTTTTAAATCACGGTATCTCCAGCTAGATGGTTTGCATAAAATACAGCCAAAATAATAATCCCCAGATAAAATAAAACTTGAACAGCCGTTATTCCGTTATGTTCCTTTTCAGTTAACATAGAATCCTAAAATATTGGTCAATCAGTAAAAACTTATCGAAGAAATCTTTGAGTGAACTTAGAGCTATAATTAGAAATATCATTCTCTTCAAACATTTAATAACTGTTAATCCAAGTAGATCGTTTACTTGTCTTATGGGGAAAATTCTTTGATTGAAAACTTAAAACAACTTTTAAACCAGTCAAAATGTTTACTTTTCTCATCGGAGAGGTTCTTTGAGAAGCATATTCTAAAATAGAAACAGGGTGTTGAAGATAAGGTGTTTACTTAGAAAATGCTTCTGAGTGAAAAACTTGCGAGGTTACAGGGTAAATCCCAACAAGTAAGAATAACGAGTATAACTTAATATAACTTAACACACTTGTACCGGTCATGGTTTACAGAATTAGAATAGTCTACCCCTGTGGATGGATCGTGTATGGGTTCCCATATTTGATATGAAACATTCGAGGATTGTCGATTGATGTATCGGCCGAAACATTTTGAATATAAGGATAAGATCAATTGTCCGAACATTCTAAATCATAACAACCGATAATCTGGAATTAAATTTTGATTTTATTATATAAAAAAAATCATCAAAAGACGACGATGTAAGTGACATTAACGTGTCAAAACAGATAAACAACCGTTATTCCGGCATGAAATTACAGATAAGCTATATATTAAAGACGGCAAGGTTAGAGCTATTAAGAACTGATAAACAACCGTTAATCCAGCTTGAAAGTTCAGTTTTAGAATTAGAGAAGCTATATATTAAAGACGGCAAGGTTAGAGCTATTAAGAACTGATAAACAACCGTTAATCCAGCTTGAAAGTTCAGTTTTAGAATTAGAGAAGCTATATATTAAAGACGGCAAGGTTAGAGCTATTAAGAACTGATAAACAACCGTTAATCCAGCTTGAAAGTTCAGTTTTAGAATTAGAGAAGCTATATATTAAAAGGCGGCATGGTTCGAACCATTAAAGGTAAAAACTGATGAACAATCGATAATCTGGAACGAAAATTTGATTTTAGAACTACCCTAAGTTATTTATTAAATGACTGCCTGGTTAGAGCCTTTAAGGTGTCAAAACTGATGAACAATCGTTAATCGGAAAGGAGACTTCGATTTTACTATTATATATTAGGTATACATAAAAAAGGCCAGGGTAGAGCAATTAATGATCAGATAATAAAAAAAAAATAGATAAAAAACAAATAAAAGTAATTAAATTTGACGACCATAGTCGAGGGTGTCGCGAAGGTTCCCTTTTCGATAGCTACTACACCAAGGTGTAGGGGAGGGCGCTACTCCTTTCCCTTGATTGGTCCACTTTACCCTTGATCCGTACCTTATAATGCTGAATGTTAAGCAAAGAGGCATCAAGTACCATTTTTTGAGTCTTTGGTATGACTCGACCTGGGATTGAACCAATGTCCGATAAAAACAAATAAACACCTTTTAATCTGGCAAGTTTAGAATCAGAGATAAGCAATGCATTAAATGAGGGTAAGGTTAGAACTATTGAGTGATAAAAAATAATAACTGTTTATACGGTATGAAAGTCGTTTTTTATGTATAAGACATACTTTACATTAAAAGACAACCTGGTGCGATCTATTAAGGAATGAAAACATAAATAACCGTAAATCTGGAATGAGTCTTCTATTTGGATATTTGAGATACAATAAACAAGGGCGATGTTAGAGCTATTAAGGCGTCAAAACTGATAAAAGTTAATCCTGCATGAAACATCGATTTTAGTATTAGAGATAAGCTATACATTAAAACAATATCAGATTAGAGCCATGAAGGAGGCAAATCCGAAAAACAAGAGTTGTGTGGCATGAAAAGTCGATTTGAGTATTAAATATAAGCTATATATTAAAAGACAGCTAGGTTAGAGCCACCAATGAGGCAAATGTAAAAAAACAATAATTTATGCGGCATTTCATTCGTTTTATTCCATCGAACTTCTTCAGATAGAGACCGTTTTCTTAGTTTTCTATTCAAAAGCAAATGAGAAGAATGATAAAATGGCGGAGAGAGTATAGGTGTTACACGAAGAAGGGAATTTGTTAATAAACATCTCATAATTTATTGGTTTATCCTAAACCACTTCATGGAGACGACTCACAATGCATCTCTTTGATACCAGTTCATTAGCACATCTACAAAAACATCCCTGAACAAAAATTGAGTTTCAGAAAGTTATTACCGAAAACACAACAATATTTTAAAAAAAAAAAAAACAAGCAAAAATTACATATTTTCGAAGCGCTCCATATGAGAAAAAAAACGACTTAAACTCACTTTCGAATTCAGTTCTATTGTACTTAAATGATTTTAGCTTCTGCCAATAGAACCAGTTTGCAAATTAATGTCACAACACGCCAGTATGAATAATAAATGCTCAATACTTACAAAGTAGTAATATTCAAGCAAAAATCACATCACTTTTGAAATATACACATTCATGATGATGGCGGAAGATCTAGAGGAAATATTAAGGAACCAACTAATTATTCGAGGTTTATTAACAAATTCCCGCCGGATACAATAAAATCAATGCAATGATTCGAAAGGATAAATAAAAAATGTGTAGACAAGGGATGTACAGATAGTTTAATCAAATACACACACACATACACACACACACACACACACACATATATATATATATACGAGGATCTTTAAATAAGTTTCCGGATATTTTTCGTATGGGCACTTTTATTAATAGTGCACGCATGAAACTCCAGTCCCCTCCAAAGTAATCGCTTCCAGCTGCAATGCACTTGTTGTATCGTTCCAACAACTTCTGGAAGGTGCCGTGGAAGTCCTCTTGTGTGAGCATGTCAATGACCTTCGTCACAGCCTCTTTAATCTACTCAATTGTCTCAGAACGATAGCCTCTAAGCTTAGGGAACATGCAAAAGTCACAGTGAGCAAGGTCTGGACTATACAGAGGTTGAGGAACTGTCTTGATGCCCAACTTGGTCAAATAGTCTGTTACAAGGATGGGGTTGTGGACTGGTGCATTGTTCCTGTGGAAATGCCACTGACTCGATTTGAAGAGTGTTGGCCTCTTCCCGAGGAATCTCTTGCTGAACTCCCTTAAAACCTCAACATAGTAACCCTAACCCTAACACTAACAGTTTGGCCAATCAACTCTGGTGTATTGACTTCCTTACTCCTCCCATATAGGGAGGCTGAGGAACTGTCTTGATGCCCATCTTGGTCAAATAGTCTGTTACAAGGATGGAGTTGTGGACTGGTGCATTGTCCTGGTGGAAATGCAACTGACCCGATTTGAAGAGAGCTGGCTTCTTCCGATAGAATCTCTTCCTGAACTCCCTTAAAACCTCAACATAGTAACCCTAACCCTAACTGTTTGGCCAATCAACCCTGGTCTGTTGACTTCCTTACTCCTCCCACACCTCTCTTACTCCCTCACAGACTCCCTGCCTTCCTTGAATATGATATGTCACTCAAACACTGATGTTCGATTTATGCAAGATGCTCCAGAAGCAGTCTGAGGCATTCCATATGTTTCTGTGGCATTTTTTCTAAGTTTAAAACAGAATTTTATTGCATTGTGTCCTTCTAAAGTGTCCTCACGTCCAGATTGCATTTTTGAAATTCACCAGCTGTGACAATCAGCGTTTAGTAGGCTGTATTCCAATTGCAGCTGTAGCTGTTCATTTAAAGCTGAATTCTTAAACAATGGTCAGCCATCTCATAAGATGTATAGCAATAACAGTTAATTATCGAGAGCCTACAGCAATTTTAAATGCCTGTACAAAAAATGTCTAGAACGTTATTGAATGCACCATGGACATACACACACACACATATATATATATATATATATATATAATCATATTTCATCTATTTATATATATATATATTCATATCTATACATATATATATTTATATATATTCATATTTATATATATATTTATATGTATAATTATATATATTCCTAATATATATATATATATATATATATATTTGTATACGCTCATATATATTTAAATATATATAATTATATATATATATATATATATATATATATATATATATATACATATATATATGCACATATGTATATATATATATATTTATATATATATATTGATATTTATATATGCATATATACATATCTATCTACATATCTATCTATCTATCTATCTATATATATATATATATATATATATATATTTCCATGAATACGAATTAAACTAATCACGCACATTCCACGTACTTTTATTTAAAGTGTTCCGACATGAAATTAAAGATAAAAAAAAAAAAGAAATAAAAGAAATGAAAATATTTCTTTTTTAATTCTTAATATTCAAATGAAAATCTGAATAAATTGCTGCAAATATACAGTTTTAAAAATTTGTGGATTTTTGGTCAAAAATCATTGCAACTTAAAACAACGTGTTTTTAGAATATTTTTTCAGCATTGTCCACAAGTATGATACACTAGAAAAAATTTAAATCTGTACGTATATTTATATTCTGTTGCATCATCATACTTTATATATATATATATATATATATATATATATATATATATATATATATTGAGAGAAGTGAGATAGTGTGGGGAGGGAAAGAAGGGTCATAAAAAAGAGAAAGACATTCTTGCTGGAAGATACAATTTTAAATATATAGATTTCTTTTTCATTTCTTTTTAAATAATTTTAAATAGAAGGCCTTATAATCATTGTTAAGTATTTGCAACAAACATTCATTTAGAAACATTAAAAACGAAAATAAATCCAAATCAATGCATGACTGAAGCTATTTAAATGAATAATCATCATCTAAAAAACAAATAGATAACTAAATAACACAAAAGAATCCTGAAATTATTTCTAGCTGCCAAATTTAATGGGGCGTGAGATGAAGCTTACAGCAATCAAATCCGAAAATTATTTTAATTCTGGATGAATTGTGAGCAATGTGAGAATCTTGCCAATATCAATCATGGCCGGTCTTCAATCAGCTAACTTTTTCTTTTAGGGAAGATAAACCAAGATAAATGTTGCTACAAGCCTAAATGCCTCTAATACCGCTACTTTTAATATTAATTGACAATATTATTGGATTTTTGAAAGGAAGTAGAAGACAGGGATGGGTTTTGATAAATCCAAGAAGATCTTTATGAATTTAGGGCGATCCATTGAGGGATTGGAATGAGGAAGACTTGGATGGATTTAGAATGATCCAAGAAGACATTAACAGATTTAGAGGGATCTAATGAAGAAGAAATGGATAAATGAGGACGATTTGGGTGCATTTTGAGGGTTTCAATGTGGAATAGATAGATAGATTTTGAAAGATCCAATGAAGAAAACCTGGATGAATTGAGAGGGGTCCAATGAGGATGACCTGGATTAATTTACAGGGATCCAGTGAGGATGACCTGGATTAATTTAGAGGGATCTAATGAGGAAGATCTGGTTTAAATTAAAGTTATCCAATGAAGATGACCTAGATTAATTTAAGGGGATCCAGTGAGGAGACTTGGACTAATTCAGAGGAGTTAGTGAAAAAAAATTAATTAAAACAAAAGTTACTAAAAGAAAACAAAAAAGAGAAAGAACGAAATTAGAACGAATAAAGAGAATATCAGATGTGAAAATGGTGATGAAAATGCGAAAAAGGAAAAGGATAAAACTCAAACAAAGAGGATATCAATACAAACAATGTATGAGAGGGAGAGAGAAAGAGAGAGTGTGTTTGTGTGAGTAAGAGAAAGTGAGAGGGACGATGAATGAATTTGAGTTTAAGAACAATTAAACTGAAGAGAGAAATTAGGAGATAGAAAGGTAGTAAAATAATTTATCAAAAATGAAGATGAAGATGGATAAAACAATTGTCCATGAGATGGCGATAGAGGAAAATGATAGAATTCGTGAGAATAAAACCTTAGAGGTAATTTTTCAAGTTTTATTAAAAATCATTCACCACATCAGAAAAAAAAAATTCTTTTATGTTTGTTTTAATGTTCCCTCAGCAAAGTTTATCCGGCATAAAAATGCTGTTGTTGAAAATCCACCCAATTGAGAACATCAGAATCGAACATAGTTGACTGGTGAATTTAACTGCAAACGAATTTGTAAAACTATCGATTTATATTAAATACCGAAGATAATTTCACCAATATAATATTTTAAAAACTTTTGATTTTGTAACTGTTCAGGGATTTCTAACAAAGAATGCCGCATATATTTCTTGAGTTTAATCGATAACAATCCATTCAAATAAGTACAATGTCGATAATTGTCTAATTGAATGTCTAAATCTTGATTTCCCAAATTTTTTAACTTTGTATAAATTCTGTAATATATAAGTCAACCATTTTATTTATTTATTCCTTATTGAGAGTATTTCCGTTGTTTTTAGTCTCCTGTCAAGTTTATCAAATGGGTTTCGTAATTCCGTGCGAATCAAAATCGAATTTGATGAAAAGGAACTTTATAGATTTTATTACAGTAAGGACTAAATGTTTTCCATCAATCTGAAATCATCATTCTCTCAGACAAATGGAAACATTTTATTATGCCATTATTTACATCATTTGAAAGTATGAAAAATAAAATAATATCCTTGGAAAATTTTCCCGCCCTTCTAGTTAAGCATTATAATTCAGTTTAAGTGTTATATTTTGACCCCTCGCCCCGGCCTAAAAATGCAATTCCAAGGTGATACACCGGAAGGAAGTGACACATTCCAACGGCCAGTAATCGAAAGAGATCACGTGGGCGGATTAAGGCTTATGATATGGGACAAGGTGAAGGTCCATTGTGCCATTACAATCATGCACCGGAAGAGAGTAACCTCTGAACTGCATGACAGTTATTTCCGCTTGATGACGATTAAACATTCGATTTCAAAGATCCAGTAGGCGATCGTGTGGGCGTTGAGTTATTATTTAACTCAGTTGAGTTTGGGTCCCAGAGCATTTGCCAGCAGACTCCCAGAGGGTTAGAGACGAGATGTGGTAGGGAAGGTCACACCCGAACGAGGGGGACCTCGGAAACCCCCTATGCAGTTGCCAGCAGACTCCAGAGGGTTAGAGACGAGATGTGGTAGGGAAGGCCACACCCGACCGAGGGGGACCTCGGAAACCCCCGATGCAGTTGCCAGCAGAATTCCAGACAGCTAGAGACCAGATGTGGTCGGGAAGACCACACCCGACCGAGGGGGCCCTCGGAAAAGCCCCGATGGAGTGGACCCCAACATCAGGAGAACAAGACACAACGTGACGGTCATAACAGTGGGGTCAAAATATGAAGTTTATGTTCGATCTCTAGCTTCCTCTCACATGCAACCCTTCAACAACCCTTTCGAACCCTTGCAATAAAGTGAGAGGTGAATATTTTTCTAAAGAAGTCTTCTTGTGTCTTCCTTCCTGCATCTTAATTCTTCTTGCGTCTTCCTTTCTTCATGCGTCTTAATTATGGTGTCGTTGTGATGCTGAATGAACGTGTAAGTAACTATATAACATAAGGATAAATCCAAGATAAATAGTAACAGCAATGAAACAATTATCAATGAAACAATTAGCAACGGCAATGGAATAATGATTGTTTTGCAATACAACATATACTGAATAACATGTCAAAGGTTGAACAAATAACAAAAAAAAAAAAAAAGCAAAAAAAAGCAAAAATGGAGGCTCAAATAGCCTCTTGAACTTTATATAGTTTTTACAATCATTAGAATCTGCGTCCTGAAAATCCCTGAAAATTGTTCGATGCCCCAGTTGTTCTGCCATTAACAATGTGAACTATGCCAGTTTACAAAATATTGAAACTGTGAGACTTCACGAATTAAGACAAGTACTTTATACTTTATCCTTTGGTAAAAGATTTGTCCAGTTTCTATTATTTTTATTATGAATCTGGCTGTTTTGCAATAAAATAATTCATTGAGATGAAATATTTTTAGAATGTAGTTTCAAATCATTATTTGTGTTCTAAAAACTTTATAAGAATTGTCAATTAACAATTAAACGATCTATTGCAACCTGTTCCATTCATTATTGATATGTAAACATTTATGTTATGCAGTACGTGTTTATCTAACCAAAAAAGTTTTTGTTTCTTGCACAAACAAATTTGTCTTGGGTAAGAAGCATGTCCTTTATTGGTTCCTTGGACTATTAGGGCTTTTATTAGGGTAAGGAATTAAAATCTGTAAAAGAAAAGCACTTGTTGCACACACATTAACAAACACTCAAAATATTCAATACCACATTTTCTTACAAGATTTCTTTATGATGATGACTTGAATGAACAAGGACAAAAAATGTACAAAATAGATTTTTGACAAATTCTTTGTGATAGTTTTTTCTCGGTCCTTATCTTTAAGATTCAAATGATTAATCGGACCACATAAATAGTTAAATGTCATCGGATTATAATTGGGTTAATTCACGTAAATTGTAACTGTAAATTACAAATTGTGGTTGGATTAAAACTGAGAATAAGTCAGGTCACTGAGCAGTGTATTTTATTATGAATCGAATCTGGCTCATCATCACCGCTAAGATGTCTTTTCCTGTCTCCAAAAATGAATGAAAATCGACCTGAGTAAAATATCTTTTCTTCAAAGAAAAGTTTTTCAGTCCTTTAAAAATGAACATAAAATTTTGGGGTTGTAACATCCTTTTTTTTGCTCTCTTGCGTTTTAATAGGATATTCTGGGATGAAGCCAATTATAAGACCGTATCTACATCTTCTTGTCTGGTGAATAAATTAATAAGTCTACTTTTTGCACCAATTAACTTCTTTTTTATGTAGTCATACGATTTTGGCAACAGTGCCTTGGCTTTACGGTGAATAGGTTGGATATTTTGATTGGAAGACCAGAAAAGTTATATAAGTTGTGGACAATTCAATCCAAATTTTTGTATTATCAGTACTTTCCTCTCCGTCTCATTATCTGTCTCTCTTTCTTCCCCTCTCTCTCTCTCTCTATATATATATATTTATATAAATCTTCCTATTTGACTTGCCTCTTTTAGTGAATTTTGATATAGATATAATTTCAGTGTAAAAGACGAAGTGATACTTGCATATAAAACTCAGCTTTATAATCTTCAATAGAATATATTATACTATGAAAATATTTGAAGTTGCGTATTGACGTGTCTTTTCAATGAAGAAGATATAAAAGTCAGAATTGAAAATTTGATGTGTCAGTCTTTTAGGTTATAAATAACTCAAAAGATCTTAATATTCAGCTAAACTGGGGGATCAATTTAAATTTAACAAATTTGGCTAAAATCGTGAAGTTTTCTGTAAGAAATGCATCACCGACCCGTTATTTCTGAAACAACAATAATTTTTGGAATTTCTCATTTACTGCGCATTCATTAAAAGAGGGTGTTTATAAAGAAATGGTTACATTAGAACAATTATATTCCCTGACAGGCGTTAAAAAAGATTCTATGGCTGTTCCTGTAAAAGATATACAGAAAGAAGAAACGCAACTGGGTGCGTTCCTCATATATATATATATATATATATATATATGTGTGTGTGTGTGTGTGTGTGTGTGTGTGTGTGTGCGCATGTATGTGCATGTGTGTGCATTTTGTAGTATGACCATTTATATAGATATAAATAATTCCTTGTATAAGTTTCTGCTGCGGAATTTGGTTTCCCAGTGTTTTCATATTTCTTTAAAGATACTCCATTCTAATTTTTTTCGTTCATCTGTTCGTTTGATGGTATCTACTTCTAATAACTCTTGGTATTTGGAATTTTCTTTTTACCCGAACGTCCTGATGCTTTACTGATTATGATCTTCTATTGCTTGGAGTCTTTCTATTTTCTCCTTAATTTATTATAAGCATTGCGTATATATCAGAGTGTCAAATCCTATTTCTATGTCTTTGGTTGAAGATTGTAATAAGTCATATTTAGATAAACGCTTCCATTTACTTTTTAAAAATCTTTTACTCCAATTGTTTTTACATCCTCATATAGATGATGTGATTAGTATTTAGGGCCAATTTCATAAAATATTATCCTCTTTAAAATTTCCATAGAATGTAATTTAGCTGTATCATCGAATAGTTGTATGGGGAAGGATTGGTTTGATTTGGTTTCTTTGTTTAATGGCAATCAACCTTTGTAGGTTATTTAATATCAAAGACATTCTCCTAGAAGAACAGTAGTGGTACTATTTAACCGATAGCTCAGAGGATAAGGGGGTTTATACCTTTCCCAAGGGTATTTGCCCGAAAGTGAACGTAATAAGTAGGGGGAAGGAGTTTATGAGTACTTGGAAGCTGCCTCTTTTTATTTTAGCTTTTTTTCGACTTTTTTCTTTAGCTTAGTCCTATCCTTTAATTTTCCATAGTTCTCATGACGAATGTGACTACTTGTTCTCAGATTTTAACGCTTTTTCTATTCATTGTAGAGGGATAATGCCATACGATTTTTTATAGTCAATCTACGCCATCACAATTTTTTTTACTCCTTCTTTATACTTATTTCAGAAAGAGTTTGTCAACGTACCTCCATTTATACTTCCGGTACTTTTACGACATTATTTTTGTCTTTTGGGAAGAATTCCGCCGCTTTAAAACAAATAATATATTTCTCATCTGTCTGTTTAAACTTTCTGCATCATTAATAGATATGTTATAACAAGTTGCGTCCAAGTGGTAAATTGGCAAAAGTGCTGAACTTCAACATTGTTGTGAGGTCGATCTTCAGTCACCCTATCAAGTTCGCTTTGGGACTAATACCTTTGGGAAAAGTATGAAGCCCCTTATCTCCCCAGCTATGAGTTAAATCGTACCACAGCTATTCAACTGCAAGAAACGAAGTCGAAATGCGATTTAAAACCAAACTAAGTAAAATCAAGCTACTTAATCGATATGTACTTTCTTTCTGATCCATTGAAAACTCAGAAATATTTACCTCTTCGAGAAATTAAATCAGTTGTGGCGCTAATCTATCATGAACCGACGAGAATCGTTTCAACCAGAATCTATATTCACTCTGTTGGTCTTGTATTTTTCAGTTTCCAATTATTTTGAGCGTTTCTCAGAGGAATTCATCATTCACCACAGCTTCCAAGATTTCTTTCATACGTTCTGGACGTAATCAACCTTTCAGCCTTTCTGTCTTGTCCTTGTATCTGTTTCGAGTCAGTTCCACAAGCTTTTATTCTTTACATCCGGATTCTCCATTTTCCTCATGATTTCTCCTTTATTCATGGGTAGAATTTGCTTTATTTTTGGAATCTCCAAATTTGCTTTCAATGTTGACCCCTATGTAAGAATTTACCTTCGTTAGTAAATGTATTATTTCTTCTTGTTGGATTGTTTGTCTTTATTGTTTTTCTTTCTCACTTGGTTCATTCTACTGAATTTTTACGTGTTTTCCTTTCCTTGGTATCTTTGAATCTCGTATTTTTTATAAGTCGTTTTCTCCAGTCGCTTTTCCCATTTAGATTTTGTTTCTGGTTTATTTTTCAGTTCTTTTTTAGAATTTCTGTTTTTATTGACTGTTTTCGTTCATGGATAAATTATACTATTCGATGCTATTCTCAGTCGAGATATTTTTAGTAATTTATTCGTCTTTTCAATTACGACTTTAAAATTTTCCATTTCTAATTCCTTGGGGACAGCAATATTTCTTCAGTCATGATTTTCTTTATGCCAACTTCATTTTTGCCTCTTGGATTAAATGAGTAGTTCTAGTGAAAATGCTGGGTTCTGTTATATGGTGTAATAGCTGAGGGGTTGAATTGTGACATCGTGGTAAGCGAGTTCGAACTCTAGTCAAGTTATAAACTTCACTTTCGGACTAACAAATTTGCAAATAGTATGAACTCCCTTATTCACCCCCAGCTATAAGTTAAATAAAATCATTTCTGTTCTCTTCTATAAAGTTAGTTTTGGTATTAAATAACCCAAGAACGTTTATATGCAATTAATAGAAGAAACTGAAAACAAAATAATTTCTTCGTCTGTTCCTGTCAGCTTTTACCACACTGGAAAATCAAGGTGGTTAAATAAAGGGTCTTTATCTGTGTATCTGAAATTAAAATAGCAGCCTTCTACAGGATGATGAGTCGGATATCCATGTTGGGCTCCAAGTACCAGTCGATCATAACTCACAAATCTCTTACTAGAGCCCTATATTTACTTCGAAGGATTAGTGATTTTTTAATTAATAATATATTGCGGCTATTATTTGTACCTTTGTTATGTGGGGTATTGTATTTTTCCGCAGAAGAACGCTTTCGGCAAATTAACAGCGTAAAAATAAGATAAATGAATAAGCATAAAAATTATATAAATAAACCTGGCATGTATTACTAATCAATGGGACATCATACTTTCAGCCTTTGGCATTTGATGAATTTAAAGTTTTATGTTAAAGTTTGAGATGATTTTCATTATTTACAAAGGGGAATGATATTTTTCTCACATTTTAAACGGACTAAAAAAAATTGACTTAGTTAAAACGGACTAAAAAAATTGACTTATTTAAAATCCAGCATTGTTGTCCTTTGCTGACTGATTTAAGGATTGCCCTATCTCTTGAATTAGTAAATTTTCAAGGAATGCAAAACACTTTAAAACGCCGGGTAGTAAATTTCGCTAAATAAAAATATTTGAAAATGTGTACCTATTTTAGTTTTCTCATATTTGTTTTTTGTATCGTGAGATAGTTTTTAAAGATTTTTATATGGAGGTATTTTTTCACACCTGAGATTATAGCTGGGATGGGTGTGTAGGAAAAGCAACAAAAACTTAGGATTGTTTCACTTTGACTTAAATTTTAGCACCAACGTTTTTCCCTATTATTACAATGTAAAATACATTTGATTTTTGAAAAATGTCGACATTTAAAAGAAATTAAAAACATGGAATAGGAATTTCAGTCAGCCATTATATCTACTATCATACTTTCATTTTTAAGTGACCATCCTAGTCTCATTCAGAGATTTACAGCTGCTAACATTATTTATTGTATACCAGAATAAGGAGACAAAAACGCATGTTATAAAAAATATAAACTCTTTTTATTTACGAGGGTCGAAATGAATGTATGAGAGAGAGAGAGAGAGAGAGAGAGAGAGAGAGAGAGAGAGGGAGAGCGTCGAATAGACAGGGAACTGCAAAGATTTACCTTAGGTTCAGGTACATCTTCAGAGAGCCTTGCTTCTTCATGCTTCTTTCACAGGAAAATGATACAGGGCTGCTGCCGCCCCAACAGCAGACTTGTGCCCGAAATTGTGACTAGTTTCTGCTTACCATATACTCTTCTGACTATCTGCCCTCTTCGATGGTGTTGAAAACTTCCGTCGTTATATATTTTTCGGACGCCTTCACAATTCTTCCAACGCAATTCTGGTGACATTCCCGCTATCCCTCGTTTACCTTAAGACATAATTGCATATCCTGTTTTGAAATCCACAAACTCAATCGCTCGTCAAAGGTCAATATGTAACAGTAATACAATTAATTACTTGTAGGGTTTTAGATATATTATTTATATGCAAATGAAAGTCAAGCAATTTTATGCATCAGTTATACATGCAGGTACCCGTGGTGTAATGATTTTTGTCGTAGGAAATGGACACGAGTTCAAATCCAGGACGAGACTGATTGCATTTCACGTAGCACTAATACCTTTGGGAATGGTATTAATCCAATTATTCTCCCTCCAGCTATGGGTTCTTCAGTCTTGGTGAGACAACTAGTCTAGGAGAAGGAAAACTCTGAATTCAAACCTGTTAAACTCTGCTTAAAATGTGACCTTGTATAATATCCTGTCCGAGCGGAGGAGTTGGTAAATATGGTTATACATGGATGCATATATTGGGTTATAGATATATTATTTATATACAAATGAAAATCAGGCAATTCCATGCATCTGTTATACATGGATGCATATCATTACCAGGTTTACATTTCTTTAGGATCATCAGGAATTCATTAAGATACGCGCAGTGAATAAAAAGGGAGCAATTTTCCACATTTTTACATTTTTTAATCGTATATTTATTTTGATATTTACAGCTGCCCTATTCTCCTTATTTCAACTTACACATCTTTACATTTGGAATGTGTTAGCTAAATTTTTCCTCTTGTTTTTTTTTTTTTTTTTTCACTTCCTTTAGAATGTGTTGGTTCAAGTATAACTGGACATTTGTCCACCTAGTTGATACATACGTTCTTTTCTTTTTGCTGTCTTTCAATCGATTCTCAGACTTCCTTTCTTGCTTTTGGAGTCAGGATATTCCAAGCCACTGTAAAGCACGTTATTGGTCTATACTTGCTTGCAAGTGTTCTATTCTTATCTTACTAGATTGGTTACTTTTTCGCTTTATGTTTTCCCTTCCAGTATTCTTGATTTTGGTATTCATTTTTGTTATTGTTGAGTTAAATCTTTTGTGGATTGATGTAAATTTTTGAATTAAAATCCATGTAGGCTTGCTAATTCCTTGAGTACTGCTTTTAATGAAGTTTGATGTACAATTCCTTGCAATGAATTTTCATGTTATTTGAACATAGAGCTTTTTCTTGTTTTGTTGTTTCTATTCCAAAGGTTTATTGCAATAATGTTTTGTTTCATTTGCCTTCTGTTACTCAATTTTCGTTCGATCTTCACTGACTTGTTGGTAGAATTTTTTTTCGTTATTTCGGAATATTTCGTTTGATCTTTCTTCTGTCTGTTTTGCAAAATAGTCGACTTTGCTGTCCCGGATGACCACAGAATAAAACTGAAAGAATGTGAAAAGAAGGATAAGTACCTCGACCTTGCTAGGGAATTGAAAAAACTGTGGAACATGCAGGCGACAATTATACCAATTGTAATTGGTGTGTTTGGAACACTAACAAAAGGATTACTAAAGGGACTGGAAGACTTGGAAGATGGCGGACGAGTGGAGACCATCCAAAATTATTGAGAACGACCAGAATACGAAGAAGAGTCCTGGAGACTTGAGGAGACTTGCTATCACTCAGACTCCAGTGAAAAACCATTGGCTAACGTTGATGTGAAAAGCTCTAATGAGTGAATAATAATTGAGTAATATAATTCGATGAAAAAGGATGAAAGAAAATGCTAGTTCAAACTGACGGTAATAATGGTTGACAATCTTTAATCAAAACCTAAAACTGATAAATAAAATACAATAAAAATAAAAAGAGATATTAGGATTGTGATACTTGAATATTTTTAATGGGAAAATTATTATTCATTTTATCTCTCTCAGAATTTTCAATCTAAAATAAAACTAACCTTTCTTAATTATCATCCTAACATGGTCTGCGAGTCTTTGGCTTTTTGTTTGAAATCATGCGCTTTCTTAACAGATTTTTATCATTTTCTAGCGCATTCTTCATAGAATAAGGTATTTGTTGGGGTTTGTCAAAAATATATAGTTTTGTAAATAATTAGAGTAGATATCATATCGAAACTATATATATATATATATATATATATTGAAACGGCAGAGTGTGGGTCTCTGACAAGATGATGAAAATAAGTGGAAAGATGGAGGAATTAGACATTTACAAAGGATTTAGTAGTAGTGATATTTCATTTTTTTATTTCAAGAATTTCTTTAGACTAAACATTTTTTGGGTTTTTCTACATTTAAGCAAAAGAGGAAATAGATAAATTAACGGAGACAATAAAGGTATAAAAGGGGGAGGGAGAGGGTATAAAGACAGGAGGTAGGTAAGACCTATCTCTCTACCCATTAACACACATAACAAACCTCTCTACGCGAAATTAACCAAATTAGGAATACCAATTACACAAAAAACATCACAAACCGTTAAAAATCTCATTAACATTTCGAAACGAACCAACATTGCAACCACTTCTCACACAGGCATATATTCTATTACATCCAAAGATTGTAACAAACCCAACGCAATATAGAAAAGAGAATCTACGAATACAAACTATCAGTTAAAATAAATGACGACTGAAATGTCCTTTTCTCTCACAGGTTAGATCTCAAACACACTTTTAATTTTTCTCAAGCTACTCTAATCAAACCCATACATTGCAAAAAAAAATCCCGTTGATTAATTGAATCTACAGTAATTTCCAAAACAAACCGCATTAAACAACGTCCAGGTTTCTATCAGATTTCCCCCAACTTGGCTGACATTATTCTTCACGAAAACAATATTAATATAAAAAATGGATAAAAAATCTAGCAAAAACTTTTAGCAAATTAAGACATTTTTCTCTCTATAATACTATTGTATTAGTATAGTGTTTATTCTAAACTAACAACAACAAATAAATGAATTAGTATTTTGTTTAATTCTAACAATTTATGAACCAGCACGAGAAACAATGAATAATTATATACAGTTTTTCCTGTGTATAAAGTTGAGTTTAAGGTGTGGGGTTTGTGCTGGTTCCCTCAGAATTTATGTTGGCTCATTATTGAAAAGCAAATGAAGCAAACGACGTGAAACGACGCGGACAAAAGAACATTCAAAACAAAACAATACAAACAAAAATAAATTTATATATCGACAAATACAAGAAAAAGGAAACATTACAAATATTCTAATATAGTCAGTTGAATATTCCTGTTGAATATATGTGTGTGTGTGCGTTTGTGTATGTGTGTAACTAACACGGATATTACGGCAAAATACTAAATATTGAAAGTGTCCTGTAGACAACAAAATGCAAGTATTTTATGCGAAGTATCGATATACAAAAATATAACAATGTATCCTAGGAGGAACATATCTTCTCCCATATTGGTTGTTTGGCTCTTTCGGGGTTTGACGTAATTTCTGAGGCTGTGTTCGAGGCTGGAAGAAGTTTAACCGAAAAGGCAGAGCAAGAAAGAAAAAGGCTGCAGAATTTATACGCACCCATGTTACGCGTATTGAGTTGTATTATTAACTGGCAAGACCAAGTTGTTTCTCTCTGTAAGTCCAATGGGCGAGAAAAATCAGAGTGCAGACGTTGTTGTGAGCACCAACCACGTAGCTTTCCTGACCAATAGGTTTCCGAGACTGATTAGTTTACCGACGTCCACCATATTGGTTTCGGTAAGAAGTGGTAACACGGCCATTTTAAAATAAAAGAGTGTAAATCCTATATAGGGACTTAGCAGCGTGCTGAAGAAGATATCTGGTATCTTAAGGTTGTCTCTTTGAGAGCTTTTAATGTCACTGCCTCACGGAACGCCTAGATTTTGGATTCTTCACCAAGACTTCCCGGCTCATCACGTGATTAGTATATCCTATCACAGAGAGCCTCTCCTTCACTCACTCCATACACAGGAATTACTATTTTACTGACCCGACACTACCATACTACTGAAGATTCTTTCCTCTTCATTTTCTTTTTCCTTTTTCTTTTCTTTTCTTTTCTTCCTTTCAACTTAGACACTCCATTATAGTCAATGACTTTGATGAAATGGGGTATGCCTTAACTGCTCCCCTCCATTCCCTTCCATGTCTTTCCCTATTTCTTTTTCTGTTTCTCATTAAAATTTTTCCACTTCAAAAATCTCTGATGAAACCTGATAAATTTGACTCCATCAGGCTTCACCATCGACCCAGACAGTTAGAGTTAAAACCAATAACCCCTAAAACAATCACATACCGCCCTCTCAATTTCTTTCCTTACCTACCTCTTGTTTTTAAACACTATCTCTCTTCATTTTACACTCTCTTCTTTATATATATATATATATATATATATATATATACGTATATATTTAGTGTAATGGCTGTCGTCGTTGGAAATGGACACGTTGATTCGAGTTAAAATCCTGGACGAGGCTGTTTGCATTTCACATAACGCTAATGTTGTTCGGAAAGGTATGACTTGAATTATTCTCCCACCAGCTATTGCCAGAGTGGACATTTTACTTTCTTATGGCAAACGGTCACGGAGAAAGAAAAGTTAAATTCCACCCTGTTAAATTCCGCCTAAAATTAACTGTTTCCCATAATACTCATGAAGAGGGGTGGGTATATATATATTTGAGCATTGTTTAAAAAGTTCTAAAAGAACTCTCTTAAGAAGAGCCATAACTAAATGTATGTGTAATGGCAACACACTACCACATCTTCAAAAATCTTGAAAAGCTAATTCAGATTTCTGTCTTACTTGATTTGCTGTTGGGGCCCATACAAATCTGATGGGTATGTGACATATATAAAAATGGACAAAACAGACTCCCGAGTAGCCATATATTATCAGTAAAAGAAAGGTAGGACTCCCATGAGAATAATGCGTCTATAGTTCTAATAGATTCATATATCTCATTTTGGTGGGGAAGGGGATCATGTAGTCTTTCCTCCATTTCTCTATTGTGTTTTCTTTATACGCAGCGTTAAATAATTGAAGAGGTTTATCATCAAATTATCCTGTCTTATATTCTTCAGTTGTTATTTCGACAAAGTCTGCTTTTAATTTTTTTCATTACAGTGTCAAGTTCTTCCTCCGTGCCGAGTATAATGTCTAATGGACCATTAATAATTTTTCCCGTAGGTTTATCTGTGATTTCTTGAAAGTTTTCAACTAGATTCTCGCAATGTTCTTTTCATTTTTGAAATTATTCTTCTTGGCTGGAATCTTTCAGTTTTGATCTCAAAGTGTTTTCCTTTCTGCTTACTTCATTTACTGTCAGCCATGCTAATTGTACTTTTCTGTATTCTTTTGTATTTCTGATTTTATAGATTTGTCTTTGAAAATATTCTATTTGTTCTTTTTTATGTTTTAGTTTGTTTTCTCGGGGCTGTCTTAAGTTTTTATGCATTTGCATATTTTGACTTTATCTAATTAAGTAAGAATGCTTTCTTTACGTCATCTTCTTTTACCTAATTGCTGTTGGCTCAGAGGGAACTTAACGTTTGACTCTTAGTTTGGTTGATATACACTCGGCTGCTTCTTCCATGTGCGCAGCAATAAAGTTTTTACATTCGTCATTTATGGTACATGTTTCAGATGTCTTCTGAGGATTATCAAACCTTTTTCTTACAGTTACCGTAAAACTATTGTTAATATGACAGCTCCTCATTTTCCAATAGTAAATCGGAAATTGAGGAGCAGTCATATATTGGTGAGCTGATTCTCTGATCAGAAGATACTCTTGCAATAGAGGATTATGTCTCACAGTTCCAAGCGCTATTTATCCACTTATTGTTTACAAATATATTATCAGTGTTATTTCGTTTGGTGTAAGAATTTAGTGTTAAGACCTCAAGATAAAACTCTGTTAGATAATCCACATTTCTATTTGGAGAGTTGTGTGAACAGAACTTAGAATTATCTTCTTTGCCTATTTGAACATTCATGTCTTCGCCGATGACTAGAACGCTGTTTATAGGAATATGTCTGACAAGAGAAGATCGTCCGTTATAGAAGGTGGTGACATCTGTTCCATCACTAGCATTGGGGATGGGACTGTTGCAAGATATGATCGTTGTAATTGTAACACACATAATACTTGGTTGTATTATCACTATGTTATTCAGTGATATTAATCGTGTTTACCATATTTAATGAAACATCTACAACAGTCATATATATATATATATATATATATATATATATATATAGGTACATCACTATTTAACGTATAAATAACATCTCTTTTAGATAAAAATATCTACTTTAAAATGATCTCTTTCCTAATCACTCCAATTAATCGTGTTTCTCTATTGATATTCAGCGAATAAACATTATATAATGAAAATGTCATATAAAAACTCATATTCTTCAACCCTCGAATGCCCAATTGACAATTAAAATAACCTTAGCCTCACTCTCGCATCGGATCAACGACTTTTATGTTCCTTTATTGGATCATACGTTGCTAAAACGATGACGTTTTAGAGTTAATTTTACACTTTCTCTTCCAAGATTTTCCAATGAACAAAGTGTTTTTTTTTTTATTAAAAAGAAAAACTGAAAGAATTCGGTATTCTCATTAACTTTTTCTCATGTAGCCATACTGAAATATCTCTCGCTTCAGGCTTGCTTTCCTGGTAATTAGTCATCCAAAAATTGCATCCATTTTTGTTTGGGAGAGCAATTAGTCTATTATACTTCTATGATCCTGCCCAGTGGCCTTATTCAAGGAATTAACAAATACCATTTCTGGATATTGCCACGAAGAAACTATTTTAAATGTTGACACTTGCGTCAGTTTTAGTTCAGTGTTTAGCAAGCTTGTTTGGCAGATTAGTCCGTTAGTTTTGTGAGTTCGATCCAAACTTAGAATATATTAACCCAACCCTTCCGCATAAACAGAATACGACACCATATTAATTTTTAAGCAGAGTACTACTGCCATAGATTTAGAGTTTTATTTCTCGTAAACCTTTCATCGCACCAAGTCAGTCCTACTATTAAACGATCTCAGGGTGAGGTGAGAAAATACCAAAGGATATTGACGCTATATGAAAGGCAAAGAGCTTCGTCAAAGATTTGAACACGACTAATGGAGTTCACTTCCTATGTTGATAACCATTACGCTACAAGCTCCCCATTGGGTGTTTCACAGCCCTTTAGCAGTGCCAAATCATAATAAATTAAATGTATTTATAAATACGAATATTTTTCGGCTCTTTATAAATCAACACACGTTTTAATGGAAAACAAACAAATGTACAAATAAGTTAACTCTTTTTTTTATGATTAACTTGAAATGCATTTGCAGCTGGTGCCATTAAAATAAAGATCAGTACTACAGGATATGGCCAGTAAAGAATTATTTTTAAGATGATCAATAATATAAGAATGTCTCTCTCGTCATCAATCTCTAACATCCATTGCTTCTAGCAAGACTTCTATGCTACATTCTATGTTCGCACAGAGTTAATGTCAGAAACTCTTTGCTGATTGGCCAAAAACCGGCACGGCCAATAGTAAACGTTGCTTACGAGTTCTTCTTTGTTTTTTCAGCAGTACCACGCTTGTCTTGTTAGTTTTATTCAAATGTTTTGTGAGATGAGTGGTATGTAGCTGTACATGTGTTGTTTTGTTGAGTATTGCTTCCAGAATTTGTCCAAAAAAGCGCGCAGCATTCTCGTGTAGTTCTAAAACCGCTTTTTCTCAACGCGTTTTGCAAGTGTCCATGTATTACATCCATATAGTAGTATGGGCACAGCTACCACTTGGAAGAAATTCAATTTTAATTCATCTTATAGAAAATACTTCCATCTTCTGTTTGATGTCACGGGAGCAAGAGATAGCCATCTATAATTAGAAAAAATACCTTTATATGTCGACTGTCAAAATACATCAACTTAAAAATAATTCTTTGAGTTGAGGGTTTTTATTGCATTGTTTCTATTGTTATTATTCCGTATTGTGTTGTTTACTCTTTTTATTGATACAGATCCCCCTCTCACAACTGACAATACACAATAAATAGCAGGAAGCAATACTGCTGCAAAACTTGACTAATCATAGATAATTCAATTTTTTTAATTAAAAAATATTTCTAATGAAACTTCAAATGTAGCCTTTTATACTGGTGATGCAAAATAATGATATATCATTTTGGATTAGTTAGGACTTGCAATCTTAGCTTAGTTTGCACTAGCAATCTTGGATTAGTTTGGACTAGCAATCTTAGATTAGTTAGGGATAGCAATCTTAACTAAAGAAAGATCACTAAATCTTTATAGTTTCACTCAGTTAAATTAAAACATAGAATGGTGATGTTCACAGGATGAGAGCAAATAGAGAAACCTGAACCAAAGATGTGATTGAAGTTTTGGTGAGGTTGTGTCGACTATAACACTATCATGTATGACACGGTTCTACTCCAATGGCACGTTTAGTACTAGAAGATTAGTAGCTATAGAAAATATTTTTCATAGTTTTCTATTCTAATATAGAAAAACTTACGAGTTTAGACAATGGTTTTCAGCAGTGGGTTGAATAATATCACAATTGTTCTTCTACAAAGATGCCTTTGACATTAAGGTTGACATGCCATCCAGCAAAGAAACCAAACCAATTTTTTATAAAAATGAGTTATTTAAATAATTTCCATGATTTTCTTAAAATTAAAATTATCGCAAAGGTAAAATACGCCGGCATACTAATTTTTGTAGTTGATACTAAACTGTTTGACTGGACGGACAAACACTTAAAAAATTTCAATATAGAATAATTCTTTTGCGTGTCAGTTTTTGGAAGTCCTGTGTGAAAGATTGGTTAATAATCAAGCCTAATAGACGATTGCAATTGAGTTTGGTTCTCACAAGGTGACCTATAGTTCTGGCATTACTCCAAACTAATCTATTTATAGTAAATATCAATTTTCCTATTTTAAAAGTTAGTTAATTTCATATACTATGAATTTGAAAATGCTGACAATATATATATATATATATATATATATATATATATATATATATATATATATATATATATATATATATATATATATAAATAACAGACAATTTTCAATTACAACTAATTACGTGAACATGAAAACCAGAGAGGCTAGCCCAATTACTTATACATACAATCTTTTTTATAATCTGGCTCTTTTAAGAAAAAGCCATAATCAATGTGATGGGAGGCAAACAGGGAAATCTTGATCCATGCCTAAATGAAAAGTTAAGCCGTACCAATCGCTTTTATATCCATTGAGTCAAATGAAATTGTTATGGTGTTGTAGATATAATAATATGGTAAAAGTTTTTTTTAAAGCAAAGTTTAGCCACTATTACTTTCTTATAGTTGTAATTGAAGATAATGGTGTTTTATGTGTGTACATGTTTAAGTTAGATTGTCAACAAGACTAATGATTCTAGCTCACTTTTTAAAAAAACTCATCTACTACCGCCCACTAATCAAACCGACATAAAAAAAAATTAGCCAGAGAAAGTAAAACGACACATTTTTTTATAACAATTTCCAAAATAGCGCACATTTTAAATAGATTACTTTTTTAACGATTTTTCACAGAAAATCTCACATAAAAGAAAAGAAAACTTCATTTTTACATCTCTTGTAGTAAAATAGATATAATGAATTATTTACCCAATCCCTCTACTGAGTTTAGGCTTTTTCACAAAGTCGTTTTTAAAGCGGAGTACAGCTCATTGGCTTGTGGGTAAAGTGTTCACCAATGGTTCGGAAGACCAGGGTTCAGTCCCACGTCATGTTATACTAAAGACTTCAAAAATGGTACTTAATACCTCCTTGCTTAACACTCAGTATTATAAGGTATGTATCAAGGGTAAAGTGGAGCAATCCGAGAGGAGTAGCATCCTCCCTACACTTCGGTGAAGTAGCTATTGAAAAGGTAGCCTTCGGGTCACACTTGACTACAGTCGCCAACTTTACTTACTTACGGCTGGTTTGAATGAAACGTTTTTCCGTCTTAGACGATAGAGACAAGTCTACCCCATTATTTGCTCAAAGCTGGGATAGAAAAAAGTGATTAGCACGAAGGGAAACGTAAAACGTTTCGTACAGGAGTTGAACTCGGCTTCCCTATTCAATTTCCTACGACGATAACCGTTACGCTAAGTACGCTTACCATATACTATATAAGGTTAGATCTATGAAAACAACGCTTCGTTTTTATCTCCACGGAAATTATCACAGATATGGTGAACATAATAAAAACTTTTCCGCTACAAAGTATTGTAAAGCCACACTGTGACTACCATTTTTATTTCTTTTTTGGTTTCAGTTTATTGGTTATCAACCTTCAAGGGTTATTCAATGCCAAAGCTATCCTTTTAGAAGGCGAGTTGTGTTACTATTTAGATCATAGGAATGGGTGAGGAGGGCTCATATTTTTTCCAAGAGTATCAGTCCGAAAGTGAACGTAAAAACGCAACTGGGGGTTCTACAATGTGGGAGTCCAGCACTTTAACCATTTAACCTTAATGCATAATTTCTTGAGAAAATTAAATAGATGTTTCTTTTCGGGCATCCATACAAGAATTAACTTACACAGCAATTTTCCCTACGAAGCGAAACCAAAGAGAAATCAATCATTTTCAAAAAGAGTATTTTATATAACATCGTTCAAAAAGCAACATTAATCAAGACAAAAGTGAAGTAATTATCTTTTTTCAAAATAGTCCCCTTGGTATTAATCACTCTATTTTCATTGAGTTTTCAGTCGGCCAAAGCGGCTTTGAAATCTCTATTTTGACCTGCCTAAAACAGCATCATCGTGAGTGTTTTTTATATCTTGCACATTCATGAATCTTACCCTTGGGATGAATTTTCATTTTAGGAAACAAGGAAAAGTAACACAAATCTAGATATCGAGAGTAGCGAGAGAACTGCACTTACACAATCCTGTGTTTAACCAAAAACTGTTTTGAGATTACATTTCACAAACTATCTGATTTGTCAAGATGTTTGGATAGCAGTTTAAACGTCAAGACATTTTCATTTCATAACGTAATTTACTTAGCTGTGTGCACATCTTCAATCAAATATTGAATTTTGAAATTTAAAAAAATGAAGATTTGTCTCGATAATTCTATCACTCCTCGTAGAATTGATATATGAAAAAAAAAAAGGAACTTGTGAGACCTTTTAATTTTCTTATAGATTAAAGAATATACGCAATATTCTGTAGATGGCGCATTTAATATCGATCAGGAATATTATATAGAAATGAAATACTCTGCAATTTTATGAATGGTATAGATTTTATATTGTAGCTAAAATGTTTCACGAATATCACTGAAAACGGATATAGCCTACAGTCATCCAAATTTATTCAATATCCTTTTATGGCGGATCATACAGAATTAAGAGATTTGTAGAATATTTCTCCCTAATCATGCGCTATTCAAATTTTTCCTCGTTAAATCATTTTGCAATGTTCAGTACAGTGAAAAAAATTTCCAGTCTTTTTGTAAACATTAAAATCTACTCCTAATTTCTTTTATGAGAAACTCTCCGATATTTTAACAGGGGTCCATGTTAATACTTTAGTTAATTATTCAAATCCGGTATCATATAATTGAATATCTCTTTATCTCAGGCAGACCAAGTGGTGGTCCCCATCCCTTCGTTGCTAACGTGCTGGACTGCGACACCATATTAAGCGAGTTCGAACTTCAGTTGCGCTATTAATTTCCCATTTGAAGAATTACCCTTGGGAAAGGCATGAAAATTCTTATCCTTCTAGATATGTATTAAATAATACCACTTCTGTTTTTTTTCTGCAGGGGTGACCTTAGTATTAAATAACCCTCAAAGGTTGATATGTTGAAGTAATACCCTTGGGAAAGGCATGGACCTTCTTATCCTTCTAGATATGTATTAAATAATACCACTACTGTTTTTTTTCTGCAAGGGTGACCTTAGCATTAAATAACCCTTGAATGTTGATATGCCATTAAACAATGAAACCGATAAAACCAAGTAGACCCAGATTCTGAGTTCATTCTTTGCATAATTCCACATGTCATTTAACTACCATCCAAAATTTCTAATGACAATGTTTGAATCGTACTTTCTATTTTCTAAACGAGAAAAAGTCGAGAAATCTCCGTATTTTCCGATTTTCAAGATATATTAATTTTTTGACTAGATGGAATCCTTAAAGTTAAATTAAAATGATGAGAAGTTATTTATTTTCAAAGTTTTTTTTTATGGACTTTTTTCTCTGTTTGATTACTTTTTCATTCCATTTATATTTCTAGTTTAAATTTGATCTAATTGCAAACAACTTTTTAACTTTTACTCCGAGTAAATACTTTTGCTATTTTAACACCTTTTTGAATTCAGAAAAAAAAACAGAAATTTGGTGATACCGAATATCGGGCTATACAGAGTGTAGATTCTAGACCTCTCAGAGTTTGTGCTATTGTTGACTGAAATTCTGCCTTGCGTTTCCGTGACACAAAACATCACCTTTCAGGTCATATTCTGTGTAGTTTGAGTGGTTACAAGGTTTCAGCGAACTACTTTTCTTTTAATCGTCTATGAATTTCTATCACATATTACTGCTTTATACGAACTTTAAACGTAGTACACATGATCAACGAACACTATCACGCGATGCCATTGCACTGAAAATTTAGATTAAGCGTGTTTAAATAGGACTTCATACTCAACTGTATAGACTTTCAGAAGGATTTATGTCACCACTATTACCTAAACCACCAAGTACTAGTTACTTAGAAATCAGCCGACACACACACACACACACACACACACACACACACACACACACACACACACACACACACACACACAGAGATCATATATATGTGGAATCTTCTTTTCCATTTTTGTTAGATTTGCATAGAACGCTAACAAGAAAACACTCACCTAATTGCATTTTGGTACCTATCGAAGCCATTAGTGAGTATGTTTCATCCAAGATATTTAAAAACTCTATTGAAAGAAAACATAAGAGCAACATTTTAAACCATTTTTCTCGTTTAATTTTTCTTTTTTTTTCTGTTTGCTGCTATTAACATGTTGTTGGCAACGAAGTGATTATATTCATTTCTCATAAATTTCTTTGTCAACTGTGAATTTATTTTTTCTATTTAAATTGCCAACGAGTGAGAGTCCAAAAGAAGTTGACAAAAAGTATTTCTCGCTAATTATGAAACAATGTTTTTATAACACCATTATCTATTCCAATTTAACATTCTGGTTTAGATGCCAAAGAATTTGAGCTTAATACTCGTCATGACTAACTTTATCAATGTGCAAGAAATAATATTCTAGTTTCCTTGTATATTGTAAATTCAGTTCTAATAAAAATGATTAATTTTAATGACTGGTCAATCTGTCTTGAGTTGTTTTAGGTAGAGAGGTTAGGGAATCACATTTACTGTGCGCTCACGCGCACATTTTTGTCGAGCTGTTTTTGCAGTTTTTTTATAGATTTTTTTTTCACTGAGTCTTCTTGAATATAAATAGTTTTTAAACCGGCCAATTTGATGTAAACAAGTACTATCGCTTTGGGTTAGAGTATGTCTTTGATTAACGGCAATGAAGGGCTACTTCAAAACACCACTGGTCCTCAGAACTGGAGCCAAATTGTTAGATTAGTTTAGTATCATACTATGGATAGATTGGGGGTGGGGGTCTTGGCTTTCTGCAGGAGGGATACAGCATATTCTAAGCACCGCTAACAGGTTGGTCCCGGTGTACTGAAGTATTATTAAGTAAATTGCTAAAGGTAATCAGTTTTAAATGAACTTGACTGATATATATATATATATATATATATATATATATATATATATACCTAAGCATTATCAATGCTTTTGTATAAACATCAGTTATTGTATGATACCTACTATATATATATATATATATATATATATGCACTATATGAATTCTTCCTCCGGCCATGGGTAAATAGTAGGGCAGACTTGTTTCTTCAGCCTTGGAGAGGCAACTAGTCTAGGAGAAGGAAAACTCAGAATTCAAACCTGTTAAACTCCGCTCGAAAATTGACCGTGTGTCATATCCTTCCCGAGCGGAGGTGTTAGTATATATATATATATATATATATATATATATATATATATATATATATATATGCACTCTATAAAAAATCGGTAAATTTATCGAATGCGACAGACATCTGAAGAAAGCTGGGGGTTAAATAGTCGAAATATTCTTACAAGGCATGAAATAAAAAAACAGAATGTATTCTGAAAGTTTCTGTGTGTAACAATTCTTCTTCGTAATTCTTTCAAAAATAACCAGATTGTTACAGACCTAACTTTATTAAGGAATGGAGATCATTGAAAAAAAAAACACAGAATATTTTTTTATCTTCCACGTGATGTTTGCCCGTAGAAAGAAATATCTTTTATCGCTTTAGCGGAATTAATTTATTATCACAGTCTCCAGTCTAACATTGACGCTTGCTTAGCGGCTGAATTTGTATGCTTGTCTCTAATCTGGAGTGAACAAACTTGTTTTCAGATGCTCATAAGGCACATAGTTTAGATCTGAATTACTGGTGAAACTCAGTTTTCCTTCCACTTTGGAGAAAGCACGTTTATCAGCAATACCTAAGCATTAAAGTCTGCTTAGTCGCTAAGACAAGTGTGTCGATAATTGTTTGAGTAGAATTTTAAACTAAGTTTTATTTGAACGGTTTGTTTATTCAGCAGCATAACAAATTCTTATGTTTTTTTTTAATGTCGAAATCTGGTTGATGGTAAATTTTCTATTGCAATCATTACAATATTTTGAATATTCTATCAGGATTTTAAAAAATTGAACTTTTATTTGTTTATTATCAGTTGTTTACACACATATATATATCAAGCATTCCTATCTAATAAAAATGATTTGCACTTCATTGTATTGCTTCGAGTATTTACATCTAATACTAATAATTTAGGAATAGTGTTAATGTTTAAAGCAATTATTTTTTTAATTATGATCATTTATTTGCACACAATTGTATGGTTTCATGTCCTTATTTGATTTTGATAATTTTCTGATAGTTTTATTTGACTCCTAGATTTGACACTAACAGGCACTGCCACTCAAGGTCAGAGTGGACCTGGGCAAAATGGCAATAAACAGGTACTCTCCAGAGCTTTAGAACTGGAATCAAAACATGAAATGCAATTTAGAGTCCTACCCCAGGTACCCCTTTTATGGGATGGGTCTTACTACTCTTCAGGGAAAAGATTCTGCGTATTCTAAACTTCACTGTCCGGGCAATTTAAAATAGAATGTTAAAGGCAGATTTTCAAAATAGAAAAGTATTTTTACATTACAAGACTGATATACCGAAATCTGAATGCCTTTAAAAATGTCTACAATGAGTTAACCCATAATACTTACCTGGTAGGATTGATTGTCCATTTTTATGACACCTATAGTAGAGAATTTATTGCAGTATATTGCTACTATTGGTGTCCCAAATATGGTTACACATTTCAGCACATGCATAATATGCGTCGGAACAGGAATCCATCTTTACTATTGACACCAAATAACCAATATAACCGGACATATGTTACTTGAAGAATGAATGCGTTCGGCCAAATAACCCATCCGGTGTTTTATAAGAAGCATGGCATCGGAAGATCTAAGAAAGTTATTGAGTAGGAGAAAAAGGGTAATATCTGTCAAGCTTCTTCCAATATATTTATCCTACTTTTTCTATCAAATATTGGATTATGAATGTGACAATTTGCAATAAATATCTATCTATCTGAGGACCATCTGTTTACACTCATCTATCTATCTATCTATCTATCTATCTATCTATCTATCTATCTCAGATTGTTATTATCTGTCTATCTATCTCATAATATGTTATATTTTCAAATAATGAGGGAGGTGTAATGGTTAAAGGGTTGGAATACGGAATTGTAGTACGTGAGTTCGATCTCCAGTCGCGCTATTACGTTCACTTTCAGACAAATACCCTTAGGTAAAGGTATGAACCCTCTTATCCTCCCATCAATGGGTTAAATAGTACCACTACTGTCTTTCTAAAAAGATTGATTTAGCATTAAATAAGCCGAGAAGTTTGATATGTGATTAAAATAAACTAAACGTGGTGTAATGGTTGTCGTCGTAAGAAATGGACACAGCGACACGAGTTCAAATCCTGGACGAGACTGATTGCATTTCACATAGCACTAACACCCTTGGGAAAGGTATGAATCCAATTATTCTCCCTCCAGCTATGGGTAGAGAGTAGGGCTGACTGGGTTCTTCAGCCTTGGTGAGGCAACTAGTCTAGGAGAAAGAAAACTCTGAATTAAAACCTGTTAAACTCCGCTTAAAAATTGACCTTGTGTCATATCCTGCCCTAGCGGAGGGGTTGGTAAATATGATTAAAATAAACTAATAAATATCATTCACTATCATTGATATATCGGATATATACTCACATCTCCTTCTTTTCTATTTTTTATGGGAACCGACAATTAAAAAGGTTAGAGGATAAAATATCAAATCAGGATATGAGCACAGGTAAAAAATCATACATAACAGTAGTAATCCTAGATTAGAACATTAAGTTTATTAGTCCCAAAAATTCACGACGGACTATCCAGCAGGACACATAGCGTAACCGTTATAAGCGTTGGTTCCCTAAGTTTCTAAGGAGACAATAATCTGGAGGTTGCTGGTTCAATCCTGACATCAGGTGAGTAATAATACAGGAATACTTTACACTTGTACCCGGTTATAATTAACGGAATCTGAACAGGCTACCTCCTTGGATTTAATAAAGGACGTGGTTTGAATTTCCGTGTAGGTTCCCGAGTTCGACGAACACCTGAAGAAGGCCGGAGAACATCTCGGCCGAAATGTTGTCAAAATAACAATGAAGACAATAGTTCGAAAACCCTTAATCATAAAAATCATCAAGTTTTGTCTCAGAAATTTAGATAACTAATGAGCTAGGTTATTTGTTTGCACTGCCAAATAGTTGTTATTATTTCTCGCTACAATTTTACTCGCAGAGTAATGGTTTCAACTATTGCTAGTCAACAATAATTTATTTGTTCTTGGTTGATTGGTAAAGTAGATGGCTAAATTTTCCAGAATTGTGAAAAGAGTTATATTTTTTGGTATAACCCTGTATCTTTCAAGAAAGAGAGAACATCATCCATGTGAACGTTCTTAAACATATCTCTCATACTATCTGTTTTAATAAGCCGCCCTCTTGTGACAGCTAGAGCTCCACATTCTACTAGCACATGTTCAATAGTGTAAAGTGTCTGGCTTGTCAAACATTGTGGTGGATGTCCCTGCTTGAGTATAAAAGAATGATTGAGACTTGTGTGGCCAATCCGCAATCTATATATCATAATTTGTTCCTTTCTTGATTTTCTGAAGGCTAGTCTCCATTCTCCCAAAGTGGGCTTTATTTGGAAGAGTTTGTTGTTAATGATGTTATTCCAGCGTTGTCGCCATTTTGTAATTAATAATTTATTGATTTGGGGGTTTCAAGACAGTATACGGAATGGAGATATTGTCGGAGCTCAGTTCTAAGGCCGATTTGGTTGCCGAGTCGGCTCTTTCATTTCCGCTCACTCCAATGTGGCTTGGGATCCAACGCATAATTATTTTCTTATGACTAGACATTGCGTCTAGTCTACTCAGCAGTTTAACAATTAATGCGTTCTCCAGCTTTTTATTTATCAGTGATGTTAATACAGAGAGTGAGTCAGAAAATTTGATAAATTTGTTATATTTGTCGTTATGTTGTATAGCCACAATGATATCAATCACAACAGTAATACAAATACATATACAAATACAGGCGGGATCTTTCGTTTCGGATACGAACGGGTTTATTTATTCCTGGCTTCGGTCCATGGTGACACGAGGAGAGAGGCACAATTCTTAAAAGCCTATGCTAACCAAACTATGTTGACCCCACCTCAACGCGCGGCGCACCTTGTGATGTTTAAGATCTCAATTCATCTCTGCCGGTCGAGATCAAAAAAACTTAACCGCACGCCTCAACGGTAGAAAACCTAAATGCCATCTTTTTCAAAATCTTCAAATTCTCAAGACCATCTTTTCTGGACCTGCCATCATCCACAATCAAGCTCCATTTCCTGTCTGGGGGTTTATTATGACAACTATAAAAAACATTCCTTAATTATACAACACTTAGAAATGATGTTGAGAGCAAGGTCAATGGCACATACCTCTGCAGTGTAAGATGGAACTTTTCATTGGAAGGGCTTTCTTGTGAATGGTTTTATTGAGAACATTGGCTATCCTTGGAGCAATCCGTAAATATATAGTGATGGTCAGGATGGTGTAAGAGGATAGGGTGAAATTCTGGGGAGTTTGTCTTTTTGGAGGATAACTTGTAGCTTTTTAATGATCCAAGGGGTATTTGTGTTAGGATGATTTTATGTACATTTGTAACATAAAATTGTGGATTCTTGGAAAATAGGTTCCATCTGAAGGCCCAGTGGTTTGATAGTTTTTTTTTTTTTTGTTCAAACCATTGATTGTCTTTAAAGTGGAAGATACGGTCGTAGGCTGGGATGGTTGCAAAGGATTTCAGTTTTGCGTAATACTGCGGAAACAATTTTTGACATCTGAGCTATAGGAGTGCTTCCTGGGCTTCGGTGTATAAACTGAATACTGAAAAGTTCTGAAGGCTTCCAAGAACAGTCTTAGGCCTTCTGGTAGATTCATTCGAGCTTTTTAAGACAGGAATTGATAGTAAATCTATAAATAGATATACCATAATCTAACTGGGAACGGACTAATGCTCTCTATAACTTAAGGAGCCCTTGAAGGTCAGCTCCCCATTTTGTATGGGTGACTACTCGTAGGAATTGTTGAGCGCGGAAGTTTTAATTTTCAAATATTTTATGTGGGAAATGAATGATAATTTTCCGTCGAAAATAACTCCCCAGAATTTAAACTAGTTAACGACAGGAATTTCTGTGTCTTCTAGTTTTATGAGTGGGTCATTGAGCATTTTTCTCAAATGACAAAAATCACGCATCTTGTTTTATTTTTGGATATCTTGAATCCGTTTGTGTTTGCCTAATGTGTTATTTTATTGATGCATTGTTGCAGTTGACGCTCTGTAGTTCTCATATATTTTGATCTGGAAGTTATACAGATGTAGTAAACGTAAAGATAACCATCAATTCCAGCAGTAAGACACCTTATAATACAGTTCATTTCTATATTAAACAGTGTCACTGACAGAATACTCCCTTGAGGGGCTTCCTCTTCCTGTTTGTAGAGATTAGAAAACGTTGATCCGATTCAGACTCAGAACTGTCTATCAGAGAGAAAACTGTGTAAGAAGTTCGACAATCTTCCTAGCAGTCCAAGGCTATGGAGATCTTTCATTATTCCGAACTTCCAAGTGGTATAATAATTCTTCTCTAGTTGAAAGAAGACTGCTATCAGATGTTGTTTCTGGATATTGGCCTTTCTTATGGAGGTTTCCTATTTGACCACGTGATTCATTGTTGATCGGAGTTTTCGGTAACCAGTTTGAGAGTTGGTGATAAGTTTACTGGATTCAAGATTCCAGACCAGTCTTTTGTTCACCATTCGCTACATTGTTTTACAGAGGCAACTATTTAGTGTTATTGGGCGGTAGTTTGATCATCTGAAGAAGGTCTAGAAATGTTCCAAATGAGTGTATGGATATGACACTCAACTACAATTGATAACGAGGCTACAATTCTGGAGTTCTGCAGAGTATTGTGTTTTCCTTTATTGCAATTACACTCAGATCCATCATCATCTACAGTAGTAATAAAAGTTAGAGTCCAATCTATGTGTCAAATATGTGGAATATTCTGATTTTTTTGTGAATGTCCTTGATATTTCTTCCTTAAATTTGTTCAAAACTGGACAGTTTACTCTTAACAGTGTATCAATTCGATATATGTAAATAATTTGTCATTTCCTTCCTGATAATTCAAATTTATTTAATGATTTATATATGAAGTAATTTTATGAGTATTTTCAGTGTCAAAGTATTGGAATAGAAAGAGTTAAATCTTCGGTGTTAAATCTATTATCACCTAGTGTCATAAATCAAATGAGTAAATAATATGTCGGAAGCACAAAAAAACCATCATTCATGTGTTATGCGAAGCTGGCAAGATTCAGAACAAAATATCTGTTTAGTGGGGAGACTCTCAGTTTTCCATCATTAAGATAACAAGAACTTATTCAGAATAGTCCTACTACAGTTTCAAACTCAAGACAGCAGTTAGATATGAGCGTCAGCAGAATAGAATGATTTAGTTTCTCTATTAAATGGTGTATCAACCTTTGTGAAGTATTTAATGCCAAAGACATCCTTATAGAAGAACACTAGCGGTGCTATTTAACTTATACCAGGGGGGAGCTGAATTTATTAGTTATCCTTATTTCCGATCCATTTGCCAATTGTAATGTAATTTTCAAAGCCAAGGTCATAGGAGAAAAGGATACTTGTTCTTGATTGGGCAACAAATACTCCAGATAGAATAGGTTATTTTATAAAGAATGCTTAAGAGTGGATAAAGAAAAATAGGATCCATCAAATTTTGAAAAATTAAAGTGATTTATCACTGACGTATAGGCTTCATTATCATCAAAGGCCGAGATTTAATCCCTTCGTGAGTGGAATGAATGATAATAATAGTAAATTCAAAAGGGGCTACAATAAAATATGTAGAGTACAAATATAGTTCTTAAAAAGGGTGTTCATTTATAAATTTCCTAGATAACCCCCTCACCAGCTTTTTGGTCGTTTTGTTCCTAAATATAACAATCTTCAAATTTCAAAAGTTTTGTATTACAAAGAAAACTTTGTCTTTCAGTAAAATGCTGACAGATTATTTTCATGTAAAGAATTGATGTATTGTTCAGATTATATAGTCATAATTTTAGATAAATTTGTACAAGAAATATGAATGTTATTCGTAAAACCAAATATTCCATTTCACTGAATTTGTGTAGAAGATTTGATAAGAAATTATTGGTATTAGATAGGAATACTTGATACCATATATAAGTAAATAAAATATATTTACTTGAAGCTCTAATGGTCACTGTATAATTGTGTACAACCAAATGATTACTTTTAACAAGAATAATGTCTTAAAACCATATAATTGTTTTTAAATTATTTGTATTAGAAAGGAATACTTGATACCATATAACTTTGCAAATTATTTGTATTAGATAGAAATACTTCATATCATATAACTGAATAAAACTATTTAGAAACAGCTATACAAATGTAAACATAAAGACAGGATGAATGCGATTTCCTGACCCTTAGGCATAAAATAACTTTGAACAAGTTGATATGTCGTTTAAATCAATAAATTTCTTTTGAATACAATTATGATTCATTACCAATTGTTGCCTTTAGAAGGTGACTGTATAACATTTTCTGTTAATTCATTTAACCGACCTTTTCCAAATTCGACTGCTTCTCTCATTACAACATTAACAGACATGTGAACATTTAGTGTTTTGAACTCATCTGGAAAATAGTAAAACTGATCACGAAAATAGTAAAATAAGTCATATAAAGTGTAATGTTTTCCCCCGTTCAATAGGTCACATAACGTTTTTCGAACATTTGTTTTTAGACATATGTCATTAAAGCCTTAGTGATCATTAAGATACACTGATCAGAACTATGCTACGGGCTATTAATTCAATGTAAAATTTAATTTTTTTTTTTTGCATCTGTCATAATATTTGCGTGGTTTAGTTTTCTTTGCTTTGCAATCTTAAAAATACTGTTCTCTTTATTTATCAAGAATACATTATAGGAATATAAGAAATCTCTTCGAAGATTAATATAATGGTCTTGTTCTTTGTAAGTTCTTTGAAATAATGGCTTAGTTTACTTACTGAGAACTTTTAGATTTCGATGCTATGAAGAAGCCAACAGGTGAAGTTTTCCAAATTAACAGTTTTCACATAGAAAATAAACCCATTTATCAATTTGGGAAATAATGGCCGACATTACACTAAAATATATAATAAAATCGATAATTATTTTCTAATCAGATTATATATATATTCCTTCCTCTCTATATCATCGAATGACACAGGGAATTATCGATGAGTAAAAATCAAGAAATGTTCATATTTAAAAAAACAACCAAAAAACAATCACTACTTTGAAATGAAATTGAAATATTTCAAGATAAGATCTCAAATATTTTTTCATTTTACATTTGAAAAACCTGAATTATTTAGCAGTTCTTGCATAATACAATATTCCAGAATATTTCTTTCTTCGATTTTAGATTATGAGCTGTAGTAAAAAGTTCGGCAAATGGAAAAGTATTCAGAAAGTATCGAGACTGACGCTCTAGTTATTGAGATGGAACTGAATGATAAAATAATTTTTTCAGTATACATATTTATCCAAGCTCACTGACACGAAAAGAAAGTGACATCAGTTCAATTTCTAAGCGAATTAAAGCTTGTTTGAAATCAGAATTTTTCTTCTCCTTGACTGGTTACCTAAACATGGCGAAAGAGCAAAATTTGCCCATATGTTTACCCGTATCTAGAAATAGATTGATTCATGCTTTTCTTAAAAGCTTTAGCGAAGTGAAATGCAAACATCAGAACTTTTCTTCAATATAGTTCTCTTGACATTTAGTACAATCATTCCAGTGAATTTTCCACTGGTCAGAGCATCTTTGAAACTTATCTTTTGAAATGGCATAAAGTTTATAGTCGATTTGCTTTTATGTCCTTAATTCGTAAAATCTTACCGCTGAAAGGAATTTTCAACTTCAAAAACAATAAAAGTCGCACGGAGAAAAGTGTGGTGAATGTTGAGAATGTGGGACTTGCACAATCCAGTATTTCGCTAAAAGTAATAGTGACAATGATATCAAGATAATAGATTGTATAATGATTTTGTCTTGGTATCGAGACATCATTACTTTAGAGTAGGTACAGGGTTTCTTCCACATCTCCATTTCGATCTGAAAATTTAAATAGCTAAAGATGGGCTCTCGATACTGCTTAATTACACTCTATAATCTTATCTAATCAAGGAAATTTCTTAATACTTCAAAGCAGAGGATTCACTGAAAAGAATTTGGAATATTTTAGCTCAACACGACAAATATTTTCATTAGAATTTTAAAAATTGCACTGTTTACGAAATCTGGCTTAGCACAATCTTCTCTTTTTCCTTTATTTTGATGAGATGTAGAGCTGTAAGATTAGTTAAGTAAAGTTGTATATTTGGTTTGGAATCAATTAAAACCATCGCAATTTGATGATATATTAAAAGATTTATACTGTGACGAAGAGAAATAACGAAGATCATTAGTGACTTTATTTAGAGGTTCAACATTTTTTTAATGTTCTCACGGATGCTGATAGTCAGAATGTCAGCTCATTAACATTAGAATAAACATTATTTGTTTTCGACTTCAAAAAGAATCTCTAACGATTCAGCAATTCAACGGTTAATTTTTCATACTGCCTCTCTCTAGTTGGTGGAATAGTGCAAGCAAGTTTTCACATTCCCATTTCAATCCATGTCATTTGGCTTTGAATTTAGTACGAACCTAAGTTTCTTAATTATCAAAAATTACAAGAACGTTACTTCATAAACTTTTTATTCAACCCTCGACTTCAGCGACCAATATCTTTTCTAGTTTTCTTAATTAGACGAAGATTTTGTCGGTGTGTGGTGTTTTTTTAGTCTTATCTGGAAGCTGATAACGTTGCTAATTGTGGAATAATCTTTTAGCCGTCCTTTTTCTCATCTTTAGTGACCATGGATTTCGTGTTATCTTTCTTACTGATGCCGATGCTTTGGATGTTGTGTAATTTTGGGAGCGGGTCTCTAGAGATTGGAGTGAAAGTATGAAGAACCCAGAAGAGAAAAAATTATCAAATGAAAAGTGAAGCGAAAAATGCTTATGTAATCACAGGTTTTTGCTTTCATCTTTATGCTAACAGTTTGAGAATCGTTGCTGTCTTTGCAGAAGTTCGACTTTTATACCATGCTATTTCTGTCTTTTTGCCATGAATTCATCTAGAACATGTATTTCAACCCGTAGGAATATACTCACTAGCTAAATTAGGTTGAGGATTGTATAGCGTAATCACCCCTGACTGCTTTTATGTCGATTATATTTTCACGTCGAACAGGAAGGGAAACACACATAAAAAAGGCGCAACTTTGTACTTCGTTGCGTTATTGATTACATTCAGTCTCTGAGGTTGAGTAATCAGTTAGAAATGGAAGATGGGACTAGTTTCTTCGTTCATCTAGAAAAAGGAATCTTCTCGTATCTTTGATTAATTCCTCGTTCTCCGTTCACGTGATCATTTGAATTTGAATTCAACAAAAGAGACAGGATTACAAAATTCATTGTATTATATTGTGATTCACAAAACCTCCACACGTACTTTCTCTTCGGCTGGGTAACTTCACCTGGTCAACTCCACCATTCAGATGGTGTTCGTTGGTGGCCTCATTAAGACCTTGGCTGGGGGACTAAATCAGGCATATCTTGTTAGATCCAGCCCACTGAATAAATCAGTTATTAGCGTAATAATTGTGAAAACTCTTCAATCCAGAAGTGATAATTCTCAGTAGCAGAGGTTTAAAAAAGCAAACTTAAGATATCAAATATATAAAAGGAATGAAAGGTTACATTAATTACGTATACAACTATCGATAACATTTAGAAGTAGTTAAAATGCTCTATCACTTTCTGATGTAAGTATGAGAAGAATTCCGCAACTAAGGCCATTTTCTTATCCCTCCTGTCCCCAGAATATTCAGTTAATGTGGGAAGAAAAATAAAACCGTTAAATAGAATAGTTTTCAGTTATATAATCCTATTTAATCATAAGTGATTCGCCCGGTCGATTGGGCTTAGGATAAACTGTATCTAACCCTTGTAGAGGAGTAAATCTCTCCCTAAAAAGCAGTTTGCAGAGTATAACATTGTGGTTCTATTACTGGAGTGACCACATGTATATCTCGATTTGTGGCTTTGGCAATGCTTTCTGAGCCAAAACTGTTTTTAAAGACCCGCAAAATGGTGATCGAAGCATCTGAGTCGGAAAGTTTTCTGAGAAAACTGGAGGTTCATAAGAATGAGTTGCAGAGGAGTATGGCTATTCCAAGAAGGAGAGAATTCTCCATTAAAAAAGATAATATAAGCTTCTCTTACAATATGATTATGTGACAATATTTAATAGTAAAAGAAAAAAGTTTCGCACACTAGATAGGAGAGAAAAGATACAGAGAAGAATCAGCATGGATTTGTTCGTTTGTTTCGTTGTTTAATAGCATATCAACCTTCTTGGGATACTAAATGCCAAATCCATCCTTCTAGAAGAAAAGTAGTGGTACTACTTAACCCGTAGATAAGAGGTTAAGTGGGTTTATACCTATCCCAAGGGTGTTTGTCCGAAAGTTAACGTAATAGTGCGTCTGGAGTTCGAACCTGCTTTCAATGATTCTGCAGTCGAACGATTGAAACATATAGCTGAGGACAATCCCGAATCAGCATGGAGTTTTTCAGTGGAAAAATCGTCTTGGTGCTGTCTAAAGAATTGTGTCGTCCTTTTGCTTCGTTACTTTCGACGGCATTTTCGTCTGGCGGTAAGGTCTTCTAGTGGTAGTTTGGAAGTCTGATCTTCTCTCAAGGTCTTTCTTCTCTGGATAAAGCAGCCTCGGAGTTCATATTTTCAAGAAGAAATTGATCAGCTCATTCCGGGTCATGTCGTATCAAATTCCTTTAACCAACTAGTAAGGGTTTATCTTTCATTAGAAAGGAGGAGGAGCAAAAATACCCCTGAACAAGTGTCAATCGGTTCATCATCCGGAAGCGATAGGAAGAAGTCACCCAGTGTGTGTTTTAACTTCGGATTAAATATAGAACCTGCGACTTTTGACAGCTTTAATGAACTCATCAACTTAGTCGCTCCAGGGACATTTGAGTTAATCTGTAAAGAGAGTCAAAAGTATTCATCTTTATCCAACATCTTGATTTTAATATTTTTATTCTAACAAAATTTCTTTTACGCAATTAAAAAACATAATGACATTTCTGTTCTCGCTGATAATCTTAAACGCCTGTGGAAATCCTCGTTATGCCATAAAAAAAACCTGCATCGAGTTCTGGAGATCTGAGAAGTGTATAGTGTTCCTTAATTGCCATTGCTCCTAGGTCCACTCTGACCCAGAGTGTTAGTACAAATCAGGAATCCATCTATTAATCAAAGAAATCTATTTAAATATCATTCCTATTAAATAGATCAGGATGCTAATAAAATACCATAAAAAAACTACACAAAATATAAATATCGAGTACAATGAATGAGGTTCCCAAATATCTAAACATGAAATAATCCTAGACGTGTTGACATGCCGTTAAAATATATCAATCCTATCATTGGCTATGTGTTTTTGCCAGCGATAAACAAGAACTTGCCGAGTGTGCTCGTAAGAAGGCTGGTCTAATTTAATGATCTTGTTCCACGGCTTCAGAGACAGATGTTGGTGGTAGGTCAGTAGAAGTTCAATCTTCCCATTGATAATCATGTTTTCACCTTCTCGCTGATAACTGCTGACCAGCTGTAAATTATGCGCCCTAAGTATCATTGAACTCTTCCAAGTAGAAAAATATATTCATCAACGTTTAATTGAAGGTTTAAGAAAACCAAACGATAGATGCGAGACCAGTAAGTCTGTGGATTATGCCTTTCAAGTTACGCTCAATACAGCTGTCAACATATAAAATGAAATAATCCACCACGAACGAATCTGACAAAATCGAGCCGATGAAATTTGGACAACGTAGACACTAGTTTTCAAAGATTAAAGCTGTCTTCCAAGCAATAAATAAATGGTTAATTAGAGTAAAATGCACATTATTTCTCATTATGTACTTGTCTAAAAAATTGCTATGTTTACTCCACTTCAAATTGAAGTACTTACTCAAAACAGTGTTGATAATCAGATGACTACAGTTGCTGAACTAGGTGGATCTTTAGAAAGAACTTTTTAAAAAAAAAAAATCCACTGCATCACAGTCTTGGTGATAAGCGGCGAGGGAACATAAATAAAACTACTACAACGTTCTGCTATACGACTGTTTCCTCGAAAGTCTGCTACAGTCATTAGTCTCAAATCTGTAAACTAAGCTCTTTTTCATTTCCTATTTCGACAATTCTTCATAATAAAATAAGTTCATTATATTTTTTGTTAGAAATGTAGACGTCTGAATTGAATTGTTAAATTCTATTAATTTAATTAATTCCTTCACGCAGTGAGTTTACATTTTCATTTTCCTCAGTTTATTTCTGATATATGAAAAATAATTTAAAGAAATGAAATTAAAAACAAGTTTTGAATAATAAAGAATGTGTTAGTTTTTTGTTAGCCTCTCAATGGAAACGACAGAAGCTTGACGCCTCAGAAGTGACAAGGTTATATAAACTTTTCCATTTTTTATATAGACTACTGAGCCAAAAGTAAATTTTAATAGACAATACTTGAATACTCTCTCACTGATTTTACAAGCATGTAAATCATATTTCCCTTAATAGTTTCTAAATTTCGAGCAGAACATACACACAAAGAAAAAAATCACAGTATATCTAACTTATATTACCTAATAGAACCTATATCCTTTTTCCATACATTATATTACAAGTGTCTCCATTTTTTAAACGCCGTTGACTAAAATGTTCTTTAGCCTTCCAGTTAAAGTAAAATTTAATTCAATATCACAAAAGTATGCAACGGTTATAGTATGTTTTTGTAAAAGTCACTCATAGCCTATAAAGTTTGTTTCCATATCCCTATTCCTATATTTTTTGTTTCTATAATGATATTCTTCTAATTTTCACTTACATATTATAGCTGTCTGGGATTAGATTTTTACACATTTTTTATGAGTACTCTTTTTATTGTTTTTTTTTTTAATGATGCTTTTAGATTTGATGGCTAAAATAGCGTTAGCGTTACTACGTGACATAACATGTTCCTGAGGTACAAGATATGAATTCAAGTTTTGTCACAAATAACTTGTTTATTAAAGGCCAATAAAAATTAGTGTGAAAGCTGGTAAATATATCGGCTATGTAATAAAAAGTTAAAACGATAAGAAAATAATTTTATGAATGGAAAAGAATACTGACAATAAGCATTCTTCCGTCTGATGTATAGAATGTTTTGAATTAAACACTGAAACTAAAAATCATTTTATTCCCCGTTGATATAGAAGCATAGAAAATGTGTTATTGTCGGTGTTATCAATAGATAATTAAATAAAGAGATAAAATTATCAATACAGAGAAATTTCCTGTCCTACTTAGCACCACAATATATATGTTCGATCAAAATGAAATCTGCAGAAATCAAACTAAGAAAAAGAATTCATTGAATTTTTTGCATCTATTAATTATGAAGTTTCCATTATTTTCCTATAAAAAAAGAACGATCATAAGAACATTGAATTCTTAATATTTTTAATAAAGATTTTAAAAACAGTAAATATACTTGAAGATCCAACATATGAGTAGGTTTTTAAGTGAGTGGCACTGAAGTATGATCTTCCAAAGCTCTTTGAATTAATATAAGTTTTCAACAGATTAACGTTGATATTTCATTAGTAGCAATTGCTAATACAAGTGCTAGCAACACACTTTTTCTGGCTATGAGATTTTCATTTTGTTCTGTACTTCATATAAAAATATGCAAATCATCTTCCTCTTCTTCTTCTTCTTCTTCTTCTTCTTGTTGTTGTTTTTGCTATTTTATTTTTTGTGAGCTTTTCACGCCAGTGCTATCTGGTGGACTTTCACTGGAGTGACTGCAAGACTCCTCAGGTTTCCAGATCTCTTCTCAGTTGTCTGACCGATTTCAACAATGCTGTAGTCAGGATAATATTGATTCTGCCAAAGATTTTCAACCCTTTCAATCTTCTTTCCAGGGATTTGGGGGTCATTACAAGCGAACCAACAACAGTTAGTATCTCCGTCACCCTCATGTTCTTCAATTTTTTAGTTTTTCTGGCAAAGTCCAATTATTTGTATATCGTTTCACTTTCTTTGATTTTCCCTCTGTGGTTCACTGTAACGGCAAAACCGACTAGACGACAAAATTTTGTTTTTATTAATCAGCACTGGGTCTAATTTTTTAGTCGGGATTAGGTGATTCGTTTTTATTTCAAAATCCCGGATAATTTTTTGCGTTTAATTCTCTAAAATTGATTCTAGTCGTGCATATTCTATTTGGTAGTATGATCAGATTTCAGTCTTTTGAACATTTCCCACTGGTGAACCTTTCTCACCCAATCATGCCTACTCTCTCACCCCATTTGTGCATGTTTGCTGCATTCATTTATGTGGTTAATCGTTTCATCTCTAACTCTGCACGACCTAATTTTGCCATTCTGTTTCGTCTTATCGATTTTTACTATCAGAAGAACTTCAGTTTCTCACTCGAGATTTCCCTTTCGCATACAAGTCTAGGTTTTCTAGAGTACAATCATGCCAGTTTGTTACTTGGAATATCTGTACAATTGCCTTTCTACCTATGTCTCTTTTTATGTTTCCGTTGTTTTTTTTATAAGTTTTCATGTTGCTATTTCTGGTTTTGGCTGCTGTAATTAATCTCTATTTGCTTTTAATATAGTCCTGGTGTCTTTTAATGGATGCATGTATACAATTCTTAATGCTGACAAGTCCTCTTCCCCCAGCTTTTCCTTCACACTTACCGTCTATGTCATCTCTCTGATGTAAGGACATTTGCATAGTCATCAGCTTCCTTTATTTCTTGTACATTTGTCTGAGTTCCTCCCTTGTCTATTTTAAGATTTGGTCCGGGTATCTTACAAGGAGTACTGCCTACATGTTTCTCCCTTAGAAGAGATTTCTGCTGAAGAGCATAGTTTCGAGATTATTCATTCTTCTGAGATACTCTTTTCATATTTTTCCTTCACTTCCGATTGCTTGATGGTGTCCGCTTTTAATAATCCAAAGCGCTTGTAGTTTTCTTTCTCACTAAGCATTCTGATTCGTTTCTCATTTTGTTCTTGTATCAGCTATCATGTTAACCCACGACGAAAAAGGATAAGAGTCACGCCGTGCGTCATCTGTGATAAAGGGATTTGGAATAGAACCAGAAATAGACGAGTTACCAGAGAGGAAGAGATCATACATTCTTTTCCACTCCTTCTTTTGATTGGTTCAGGGATTATGTCGCTAAGTGCCCGGATGGGTAGTCTTTGGCCTGAATAAATAGGAAAAAAAAAAACTTCAGTAGATCTGTGAGGATGAAGGTTGTCCAAGTAGCCAGACTGACTGACTGACTGACTGACGAAAGAAAAGAGAAGTGGAGAGAAGGAAGAGGAGAGAAGATGGAGAAGAATGATTACTCCGCCAGTAAGCGTCGGACTTTATTGTTGACCACGCCCCAACAAAGATTTTTTTCTTTTTTTTTTTCTTCAAGCTATTTCCACATTTAACGTAAAACCAAGTAGAATTTCAACCTCAGTGAATCGCCCAGTGGCCATTTGCATTTTTATCGCTATAAACACATTTTATTTATTCATTTTTTTTTGCGAAAAGGACAAAAGTTACCGGAGGTCGTGAAATATTAATATCGTCGCGTAAAATGGTGGACGCTAAGTTCGACCTCAAACTCATCTTTTGACGGCTCCTCGTCTGTGGTGGATTGGGCCAATAGGGTGATGCTGACTTGTCTCTTATGTGCGGTCAAGCAGGTTGAGCAAATCACTCCACTGCGACTAACGGGAGGTTCTCTGGACATTTACCAGCAGTTAAGTGACAATGAAAAGGCCGATGTTGGGCTGACAAAGGCTGCATTGTACAAAGCCTTTGCTTGGGACACTTGCACAATATACAAACGCTTTGCTACCCCGACATTAATGGCAGGCGAGTCAATGAATATCTTCTTTGCAACACTAAAGAATCAGGCGGTTCTGTCTGGAGGATTACCTGAACGGACTTTTGTATTCGCGTTCATGGCTGGAATCCCGGCTTGGGTGAAACAACTATTGAGGGTGTCTATGAGCATTGAAGCAACGCCGATTGAACAATTACTTGAACGTGCATGGACCATCATCAGGGATGAAGCAGAACGAGGGGAGCCGGTTGTAATAGCTGCGCAGACGGCCCAGAGTGGCCATACAACCCCACAGGCTGGACTCATGCGCCAGAGTGAATTGCTTCTGTTGTGGACGGATTGGTTACATCGCTTAGGATTGCACAGACAAAAGACGTGGACGCATACGCTGCTTCCGATGTGACGGGATTGGACACTGCTTCAAACTGTCCGGGAAACGAGCCTGGGGACAAAATATCGGCGTCGCTCTGCTCCGGGCACATGACATGAACAAGGCGCAACCAATCATCCAATTACACGTTGACCAAACGTCTTGCTCGCCGCTTCTAGATTCAGGCTGCTCTTACACCATAATGAGCACAAGGCTTTGCCACACCTGGAACAAGAGCAGCGTTAAAATAACGACCATAAAGGGTGAGACGCAGAATGCTGTGAGGTAGGGTCAGTGAGGATTCCTACTGACTCTGGTGAATCTGTTAAAGTCAATGTGTTGATGACGCGGAAAGACGTACTGTGCTTCGACTTACTGCTTGGACACAACGCTATTAAGGCACTGTGCGGTATCATCATCAAACGAGCTGGAACTATACAATTCCTGGAGGCCCCGGTATGTGCCATTCTTCGCGTCGATCAGCTAGACTTCAAAGTAGAATTTGATCGAAGCCAGAAGATCTGGATTGCCTCGTGGAAAGAGACGGACGATGATGCACCAACCAAGCAATAGAACAACATCACAGAATACCTTGTACCCGAAAACATTAGGATCGCATACGAACAGGAGCTTGATGCTTGGATCAAAGATGGCTGACTGATCCCGTACCCCGACTAAAAGCTTGAAACTCCAAGAGGTCTGATTTCTTTAATGGCAATTGTACAACAGAGCAAGTGGAAGGAGTGACCAGTCATGGACTACCGTTAGCTTAACAAATACATTGAGGCTTACATGGCCGATGCAGATATGTGCAAGTAGTTGCAGGGGTGGTGCCCGAAAGGATCAAACGTCTCATTGCTGAATCTGAGCAAGGCCTATCTGCAGGTGAGGGTTGACGAAACTTTATGGCCGTTTCAGACGGTGGTGTTTCGTGGCAAAAGTTACTGTCTGAATAGAGTGGGTTTAGGCTTGAATGTCGCGCAGCAAATTATGAAGACCATCGGTGGTGCTTTGTGGTCAAAAAGACGACGTTGGCGCTCTTCGATGACATTTACAACAAATATGTCAGCCCAGCGTCGCAATCCGAGTGATACTGGCACACTTTGGCCTGAATTGCTAGAATCCAGAGTAGCTTGAAGACGGAGTGCACGTACTTAGCCAGAACGTCTGTGGGGAGGAAGGCTCCCTGCGATGGAAACGGAGATGTGTGGTTACGGCTATTCCTGAAGGTTTTACAAAGCGGACTGTTTTTTCCCAGCACAGAAAACTTGAAAAGCACCTGCCAGTGTGTGATTGGCTTCGCACAGCAGTCGGCGTAATAAAACTCAAGGCAAATGCGGTAACCCCAAGATGGGACGATCAAACGAGTAATACCCTCCTCACCCGAATAATTGCAGAAAGTGTGAGAGAGCGACACATGGTGACATTGTCTTAGGAGAGTGGTGCATCAGTAGGGAAGAAATGAACGTATGGATCGACTCCAGTTCCTTGGCGTTGGGAGTCCTGTTGGAGAAAGTACTGGGCCATGTTGAAAGAAGACGTACGGTTGCGGCCGGAAACGATGTTCGGTACATCAACCTTGCTGAGTTGGATGCCATAAGGAAAGGCATCAACCTAGCACTGCAGTAGCAGACAAATTGGTTGCACCTGCGCAACGACTCCCTTTGTGTCTACAATTTGGTGTTCGACACGCTGACTGGAAAAGCAAGAATTCGCATCGAGGCAGCAATCGAGATGCTGATAAGATGGAGACTAGACACCTTAAAGAGTTTAGTCTCAGAGTATGACCTGATAGCGTAACACTGACCGCGTCGTACTGCAACCTTGGCTACTAGCTGATACAAGTGCCCCACAATTGGTACGTTGCCACAGTGAGTACGAAAAGCCAGCATCAGATAAGGTATCCACGTGCCTGGAATAAGAGTGACAGCAAATCTCCTATTTTATATTCAGCCAATCTCAGTATCTCCGTCGTCTGGATGGTAGTTATCGTTCTTTGGATCTCCAGCAGTGGCAATTTTTAAAAAAAAATTATTTCTGATTATATTATGAGTATCTACAATGTTAGTATCTAATGCCATTTTAATATTTCATTGTTTTTCATTTCTCTGGTCAGATCCATATATTCACCTGATTTTTCGTCCTTCATTAATTTTTTGTTGTCTTCTAAAAATGTGAAGCCCACAAGCTGAACAAGTTATTTTTGGAAGTATAAAAATCTGGTCTTCCAGTCGAGATTTTTGATGTACTTCTATCTTAAGATCACAGCGAAGTTTAAATCTCATTTTTTAAGAAAGATTCTGACTTGTACCTTTGATTTATGTCGTCTCATTTCAGTTGTTAGTTTAATTATCAGTAGATAACCTAATCCAAACAGCAGTGTCTATCTTTGTTTATACTTGGGACTGTTTTCTCTGTTTACCTATTTGGTTTATTCTCATTTCTGATTGCGTGATTGTATCTGGATTTAAGATTTCGACCTATTTATTTCTCTCTATCAATCAGAACGTTCTAAATCTTTCCTTATTTTGTAGGTCTATTCCTTCTGTTATTTTGATTTTAGCTTTATTCATTATTATTATTGCAAATTTTGCAATACTCAATCCCATCCTTATGTCTGAGCTGAAGATTTTAACCGTTTTACATTTTTTTAAAAATTGTAACATCTTCCTCACACGTGGTTTTTCTTTCCTTAAAATTTTGTGAATTTTTATCTTATTTTGAATTTTCTAAAATTTAGAAGTTTTGTTGCTATGGAGAAATTTAGTAAGGATGTAAGATGCCTCTTTGTATAGTAACATCTGCTTAATATTGTTCTCTTGTGGTTAATTTCTTCAGTTTTCCATGGTAATAAAAAAGGCTTAATAAAAGCACTTTTGACTGTATAATATTTCTCTTGGAATAATAAAAGCAAGTGGTTATTGCTTCAGAAGAAAATTAATGTCATTAAATATGTTAGAGTGTACGTATTTTGAAGTTTTCCTATGATTCCATTTACAGAGCTCTTTTATAATATCTTGAAAAATAATTATTTTAGTTTGAAATGCGATTAAGAAAAACAAAGAAAAATATGCACTACTGTAAGTGAAATGTCATTCGTCAAGTTTTTGTCTCGATTTCAAATATTGTTTATTCCCGTAAAGCACATTTGCTTTGTTCGTCCTGTCGTGGGGGGTAGTTTAAAATACTGACTCTATCCCCTGCGGGTTATAAGACCGCTCCCCCTAACAGTTCTGTTCTGGGTATGACATCAAACTCCTCCTGATGTTTAGGCTAATGTTCTGGAAGGATGAAGAGTGTGGAGTACACATTGATTACCATCATTCCCAGGTCCACTCTGACCCGGAGTGTTTGTACTTGTTAAGGTCCTATCTATGTATCAAATAAGTCAGTTTAAAAATTATTCGTATCCGATAGGGCCGTTTACAAAACAAAAGAATAACCCTTAAGAGATAAATTACGCAGAAAATGTAAATAGGAATGTATCTTTAACACACGATTCAATAACTCAACACCAATTTGTAAGATCGAATGAAAACAATTAAGTAAATCTGATTTCTCACCAATTGGTTTCGTACTTTATAATCTAAATATTATAAAGGGTTAAGTGTCAAAGTCTGTAATTCTTGCGAGGTATATTTTTGTAAAAGCAGTATTTCTAAAATGATGTCAAGGCTGGAGTTGAACAGCTTGTGATAAGTTCCTGTCAGTTTCTCTAAATGATTTTGATAAGGTCTTATCTGCCCTTTAGCCGTTGATCCATTTCGGTTGACTCACTGAAAATCTTATTTTCGGATTTTTTCATAGTTTAGGGCAATGTACAACGAAATGGTGAGTGTTGGGCAACGAAGTTCAAAATGTGGGAAGAGGTTACTGGCCTTGAAAATCAGTTTCAAGCATAGATTTCCTTAAAATCGACCGTGTGTATCAGTAGGGAATGTCTATTTCATTTGCTAATCGGATTTGATCATGTCTACTGAACTTTGTTCAAAACAGAGCGACTCTGATTAGAATTATAAAGAGGAACAAATGGTTATTGTCATTGGAAATGGAATGTACGATCAAAGTTCAAATCCTAGATAAGGCTGTTTTAACATAGCTCTAATTCACTTTGAAATGTTATAAATCTAACTCTTCTCCCTTTTGTTATCGATTAACTGTGAATAAGAGAGTGCTCTCTTGCCTAGGAATGGCAACCAGTCTATGAGAAGAGAAAATGAATTCAAAACACCTTTACTCGGCTTAAAAATTATCCTTGTGGCACATCTTGCTTGTGGTAGGTGGGGTTGAGTAAATACAAACAAATAACAACAAACCAACTGGCAATAGCTTGCGAGGTTAATTTTCTGTACAGCCTTAGTCACTGAATAATATATATGTGGATGTGCACCAATTAGTCTGTAGGTTAATGACGAAAAATACACAAAAAATCCTTTTACGCAATAAATATTTAGTTTTCAACTTTCCTTATCAGTACCTTGGCTTTCATGGAAGTCCATAGATTTTTGAGCTGCTTACAATAAAAGTCACGGATCAAAATCAGCTAATATCTATGTATGTCTGCAGATATATTGATTCACTTTTTATTGGAAAAAGGTATACAGCATGCCATATATACACGTGTACATTTGATTTTTGACAATCTAATTTTTAGGTTTTGTTTGGTTTGTTTTTTTAATAGCATATCAATCTTTAAGGGTTATTCTCTGCCAAAGTCACCCCTGTAGAAGAAAGGCAGTGATTCTGTTTAACACACAACTGGGGGGGGGGAATGGGTTCAATACGTTTCTCAAAGGTATTAGTCAAAAAGTGTACGCGATAGAGCGACCGGAGCTCGAACACGCTTACTTCGACGTTGCAGTCAAGCATTTTAGCCTTTCTGCTTGTTGTTATTTTGGAAAAACTTCAACTTATACCGGAGCAATACATTTATAAGTCTGAATTGCAAAGATAACGGAAAAAAATGAGAGTTACCCTTAGTTTAAAAAAAATTAATTGCATGAATTAAAGATTTCGTGACGATAAATGATTGGTCGATCTATAGAGGAGCTTTTCATTATACAAATAGAAACTTTGATAAAACAATAATGAAGAAATTGAGTTCATTAGTCAATTTCCAATGTATTTACAAACTTATTAAAAAAAAAAAATTCTAAGTTGGAAAGTTTGACCTAAAGCAAAATGGAGTCAGAGAAATAAAGTTATTCGCCGTTTAATTTACTACACTTGTATTTTTACTTTAGTTTTGCGAGAATAAGGCTGAGCAAAAGAATTTTTAAAGGAACAGAGAATAAATTCCATCGTATGGACAGTAGGACCTCATTGCGAGAATAAGGCTGAGCAAAAGAATGTTTAAAGGAACAGAGAATAAATTCTATCATATGGACAGTAGGACCTCATTGCGAGAATAAGGCTGAGCAAAAGAATGTTTAAAGGAACAGAGAATAAATTCCATTGTATGGACAGTAGGACCCCATTATCTACACATTCGCTAGTAGCTAATTTATTCATTTGTATTCGTTGAAATCTGCGAATTTATTGTTAAAACTTTTAAAAATATCTATTTAAATATTCTTAATTTCATCTATGCCCGAGTGGAAAGATCCAAATTAATTAAAAAAAAACAACAATTTTTCCGTTGTTTATATGTACAATTTTAATTTTTGTCATATTTCTGTATTTATGATAATTTGGACTCTGCGGATGACGACGACCCCTCCCAACGAGTGTCTTGGATATGAGATTAAACAATATGATGATTAGGCTCTAATAATGCTTGACCTTGAGGGAATACGGAGTACTACTTTGTCATTGCTCCCGGATGAAGTGTCTAAAGGGGAGCAGCAAAAGCAACTTGTAGATTATAGCCCCGGTAAAACAGAGGAGGAGAGAGGTCAAGAGGCAACCCACTGAGGCCAGAATCTCCATGCATATGTTTCTCTAGTTTCAGTTATTACATCCCGGAAGAGATTTAAATGGCCCCCAGCTAACAACCAAGAGGAATGGCAGCAGTTCGATAGTGACATCATAGAGATATTGCACATGGCTACAAAAGGAGATTTGGATTAACGAAGCATGACGAAAGAAAAATTTGGCTTTATCGATTTTAAACAACAGAAAAAAACTTTCCATTTAACCGGAAAGAACACAAGATAAGAGAGCTTAGAAAAGAAATCAGGTCACTCAGAAAACAATTTAAGGTGGCCAATGCTGAGTTAAGGAACATTTGGAGAGCAAAATAAAGAATTTACGCAGAGTAGAGGGGCATAGGATGAGGAGAAAAAGAAAAAGCGAGGAAGCAAGCCACTTTCATTTCAAATCGTTTTACTTCGCAAGATCTCTCCTTGGAGACAAGAGGAGTGGAAATTTGGTGACGTCAGAGAAGGAGATTAAAAATTATCATTGACTCCGCAAGAGGTGAGGAATTAGGCGCAAATGAAGTATTAACTGTCCAAGAGCTATCCAAGCAGGGACTCTGACCGGGAACCAACAACAAGAAGTGGCCAGAACATCAAGATCAGCATCATCTTCTGGACCTAGTCGACTCCCTTATATTGTACATTAGCGTTGCACTGGAATTCTCAAATTTCATTGGAAATTGTTGCGTAAAATTTAGAGGAGACGCAGAATTGCCGATCAATGGAGGCAAGCCGAAAGGAATTTGGATTCCTAAGGAAGGTTCAAAAGAGATCAGTCAATTCAAGATTATCTCTTTACTTAACACCGACAGCAGCATATTCTTCGGTATATTGGCCGACGCTTCTCTTATTTCAGTATTATTAATGCCTATATAGACACGTTAGATTAGAAGGGACGCAATGCAAGACTGCTTGGCTGCCCGAAACAGAAAGAAGTACTGACGCAAGTGCTATGAGAAACCAGGAAGAACAAAGGTGACTTAATCCTTTTATGGTTGAACCTTGAAAATGCTTACGGGTCCATTCCACACCAGCTCGAGGACGAAGTATTAAAAAGGCACTATTCACTAAACATTTTTAATAACCTAATCAAGGATTATAACAATTTCCAAATTAGAAATATATCAAGGTTTCCTGAGTCCGCGTGTCACTGGCTAGAAAGATGTATTATAACCAGATGCACGATTTCTTCAACTCTTTAGCCATAAATATGCTTGTTAAAGGTGCAGAGAGAGAGAGAGAGAGAGAGAGAGAGAGAGAGAGAGAGAGAGAGAGATCACAGTCGGTGTCATGGGCTCAGCATCCAACTATAACGGTGTGTATGGTTGACCTGAAAGTTACAGCGAAATCTGGCAGGTGGCTCTTGAGAGGTCTTGAAAGAAATATGGAATGAGTAAGGATGAAATTTAAACCTGCTAAATGAAGATGGCCAGTGATAAAAAGAGATAAGGTTATTGACAGCCATAAATATTTGGTCGATTGAACAAATATACCGATTCTTACAGATAAACTGATCAAGAGTTTTGGTAGGGCATTTTTTAATAGTCTGAAAGACGCCGCTCCAATTCGCCAGACTATTGATGACCTACAAATAGCAGTGGAAAAGATTGAGAAATCAGGGCTTTCACGATGATTTAAAGCGTGGGTATACCAGCACTCATTACTTTCCAGAGTACTATGGCCGCTTTTCATTTACGAAATCCCAATCTCCACTGTGGAATATTTAGAGAACACACAATTACCCCGCGTTTGAAGAGATGGCTTGGGTTACCCAAAAGCTTAACCAGTGCTACACTGTCTTGGAATACAACTCCGCTAAAATTACCATTTTGTAGTATCAAAGTAGGAATTAATTGTAAACAGTGAATCTAAAGATCCAAAAGGGAGAGGAGCACGGATAGAGGCACGGACAGGGAAAAATGGAGTACCAATAAAGAACAAGCAGTGGCGAAAGAGAGGCTTTGGCATAATGATCTAGTAGGAGTTATATCAAAAGGGAGGGTAGGACTGGACAACTTCCCAAGCATAAAGAATGACCAAGTCCAAGGTAAAAAAAAGACGTCAGTTATTACCGAACGAAATGCGAGCAGGAGCAGTGGAAATAAAATGGTCGGTCTATGTCAACAAGGGGCATAGACAAAATGGGAAGGAATTGAGCAGCGGAGAATAAATTGGTCAGATTGCTGGCGTGCTGACTTTAGTAGATTTCAATTCCTGATAAAATTGGTCAAGGACGTTATCGCAAGTCAAGGAAATCTTCACACACGGTAACAATGAAACACTCACATGCATATTATGTGCTGAGAGAGAGAGAGAGAGAGAGAGAGAGAGAGAGAGAGAGAGAGAGAGAGAGAGAGAGAGAGAGAGAGCTACTTTACAGTACATTTTAAGTTGCTGCATCAAGGCACAACCAGGTTCTTGGAGCAATAGCAAATGCTGTCATGATAACAATCCGACCGTGAAAATTTAAAGCAGGGTGCAAAGATTCATTAATAAATTTCACAGAAGTTAGAGAAAAGAAAACGAAACTTAGTGAGAAAAATATACTAAATATACTTTCAATTGCGCTAGATTGGCAATTAACCACAGATTTTAGGAAAAAATTGAAAATCCCCGATCATATAGTACACACAACGCTTCGAACGGATCTTATTATATATTCGCACAAACCAAGAAATTGATAATCTTGGAATTGACATTTTCTTGGGAAAACATCATCATTCTCACAAATGAAAGACTCTGCGAAAAATATCAAAAACTGGCCAAAGAATGTCAGCTGGAAGACCCAGTTTGATCGAATTGAAGTGGGATGAAGGAAATTTGGAATTGTGTGTTCTGTACAAAAGAAAGTTCTGAAAGAAAGTTCTTAAGCAGCTGAACGTGCATCCCGGTAGATATGGATAAAAAAAAACGACCCCTTGAGGCTAAAGCAAGAAAATAAAAATAAGACCAACAAAAATTACCCCAAATTGTTTGTCGTTGCATTCTATCTCGATTCCGATATAATTATATTTTTTGAAATTTACCTATATTTTTGCGTATTCATTTTTTTTTTTTTTTAGGGGAGTGGGTGTATCGGGAGGCTGGTGAACAGGGAAGCAGAAAGAACTTAATGTATAATTTTTGCATACACTCTTTTCTTTTTATCAAGATGATGCTATGTGACAACTTGTTCCTCGGCAGTTTTCTTTCTCCTTTCTAGGGGCCCTGCTGTGGCTAGTAGATTGTGGTTTAGCCTGTCGTTTTTTGCTATGCATGATTCTGAAGTACAAAAGTATGTCAAGGTTTTGCATAGTGGATTGTAGTGGGGCGCGCTACGGTTTTTGGTTTTTGGTGGGGGTGCGACTTGGACTAGTTTTTGGTTCAAAAGTTGTTTCATTTGGATTGACTTCTTATGTAGGTGTCGATTGTTGAATTGTTAACCCAAATAAGACAACCTACCTTAGTTTTGACGACTGCACTGGAGTAGTAGCAAATACAAAAGTACACGCGAATAGAATCTCCTATTTAATACATGTAGCGTGCAGGTCTTTGATTGACTTTTTCGTATCCCAGGGCCATCGAATAAGAACTCCTGAACTATACTTTGAACAGTTTAGAGGCGGCCTAGAAATAGGTCAGGGTTGCGGGCGGATCAAATCTCATACTGCAAAACTCGAAATCTGTAATTATAGAAGTGTGACCACACTGGTGACCTCCTTTTGTGCATTTCGGTGATGTTTAATAAGTGTTACAAATCATATATATATATATATATATATATATATATATATATATATATATATATATATATATATATAATAGATGTATAAACATGATTGACATTAAATGACTTACGATGGTTGATATGTCATAAAACCCAATCAAATTAAATCTGGTTTTATCGTTCATTTAATTCACTCCTCGCAGTGATTCGCTATAAAAAGCAACAAGAAGGAGTAAAATGAAAAATAATATTCTATCAATCAAAACAGAAATGATGGTGGGAGATTCCCGAGGTGTGGGGGCAAACGTAATGGACTACAATATCTTTAGTCCAGCTCTTCCCACCCCGAACATCTAGTGATATTTTAGAGAATCTTATGTTTAGAATTATCGAAAATTATCACTGATATCAAGTCATAATTTTTTTCTTGTATTAATTGCTCGGCTATCTATTAGTATTCATTTAAATTTCAATGTTGATAATTAAGGACTAAGTCTAAAAACCATGATAATCACACTTAGTATTCTTGGTAACTATTATTTCACTGTGTACGGTTGTATTCGAACTTATCTGCAGTAGATAACAAATCCCTCCTTTATTCTATGTGATTTACAAAAAAATTCGTTAACCAGGCCAAAAACAGAACCAGAATCTCTTTTAAAAAATAAAGCTTATTCACTCGTCTATTCTCAGATTGAATAAAAACAAAAGTAACAGTAAAATATATATGTAAAGATAATTGATAACGGAATTAGCAGCGATAGTCATTTTGTTGTCCTTCACTTTGTCAGTCGGATTTAGAAGATGCTGACTGTATGTCTTGCAGAGAGGATAATACCCCTTCCCCATAAAGGTGTACTCTGAGTAAGATATCAAACCTCATCTGATGGTGAGGCTCTAATTCTTGAGATCTGAGTTGTGTGCAGTACCCCGATAAATTGTAGGTCCTAAGTGGTTGTACCTATTTGGGTCCAATCTAAGATCAAATAAGTTTAAAATATATTCGCATTTGATAGAAGAACATATGCAAAAATAAAATGAATCAAAGAAACAATTGCACACAAAAAGTAAATATGAACGTACAGAGAGAGAGAGAGAGAGAGAGAGAGAGAGAGAGAGCAATTCCCTAACATGTAGGGACATAGAATAATCCTAGATGAGTTGAAATTGCCGTTAAAATCAATCAGTCAATGAATTAATCAGTTATTTATTGTCCTTATGTTTATTTTATTAGACTGGGTATTTATCAATATCTTTTCTTTTTACTGGCCCCCTCGTCTGGTTTATTTTTATTTCCAAACTTTCGGTTGTGTAACGTCTAAAATGTTTCTGTTTCTGTTGTATTTATTTAACTGGTGTTAACTGGATTCCAATGTTGATTAGAATATAAAAATAGAAATAAATGTTTTTGTTTGAAAAGTGTAGAAATGAAAGTTAGATCTAGTTTGCATCAAAGATGAACGCGACTCCTTTAAATTAAAGGTTTCAACATGTTTGTATTTAACTAACACCTTCGCCCCAACCCAGCTCGGATATAAAATCAATGTTTTTGCGAATTTTGAATTCAGAGTGTCCTTAACACACAAAAATCTGAATATATTGTATCACTAGACTTGTCATCTGCTTTATAGAGCTACCAATCTTTTTGCTAATATCACATAAAAGCATTCAATATTAAAATTGTTCAGGCTTTTACATGTATATTTCATATTGCTTTGTCTTTGTATCTTTGAGATTGTTTTAACTTCGGTAGATTTATGTCGTTTGGTTACTTATCATCGAATATATTATAGTATAACTTCTGTGTAAGTTAGTGTTAGTGTTATACCTCGGTAGTTCTTGGCTAGTCCGAGGTCGCCTTTTTTAGGGAAAGGAAGGATGCATCCCTTCGTCCATCTTTCTATCCTATTTTGACTATAGACTGCGTTGCATTGCCGGAGCAGTATATCGTCGAATTGTCTAGTCTTCCACACTTCTGGGGGGATCTCGTCTAGCCCTGCAGCTTTCCTATTTTTAATTCTTCTGAGAACTGAGTCGAGTTCTTCTTTGGTGAAAGGACCTAGTTTAACGACTAATTGCTTACTAATAATTCTGGTGATCGGTTCATCCGTTATTTCCGGTGGGTTTCCTAGTAGATTTTTGAAATGCTGTTCCCACAGTTTTACTCTTTCTTGTTGGCTTGCAGCTTTCAATTTTGCTTTGGCTGTGCTCTTCCTTCTACTTACTTCGTTTATTGTTTGCCAGGCTATCCTGGATTGTCTATCTTCCACCGAGTCTCTAATCTTATCTATCTGATTTTGTATGTATTCTGCCTGTTCTTTTAGATATATTCCTGTTAATTGATGTTGAGCCTTTTCTAGTTTTCGTGCATTTGTGTTTGTTGGGTTCTTTTAATAGCTTTTGGAGGAAGTTTTCACGAGTTCACGTTTTTCTCTAACCTCTGACGTTTCCCAAGGGACTCTATATTTAGTTCTAGGTTTTGTTGGGATACACTTTGCTGCCGCCTCAAGGTGTGCTTCTACAAAATTTTCATATTCGTCATTTGGGGTACCTTTTTCTACCTTCTCTTGTAGTGCTTCGAATCTGTTTCTTAATTCTAATGCATATTTATCTCTAATATCTCTGTTGTTGAGTAGGGCCCAGTCATAGTGCTTGGTTGTCGCTTTACGTGTGGCGTTTTTTCGTAGGCTTAGTCGTACTTTGGCCGTAACTATTCGATGATCGGAGGACACACCCTCGAAAGAGGAGTATGCCTCGCAATTCATCGCACTGTTTTTCCATTTCCTGTTTATAAGGACGTAGTCTCTCTGTGTTTTACTCTTATTCGCGTATGTGTAGGTCCATAATTTACCCTCCCTTTTTTGAAAGTTTGTATTGAGGCATGTTAATCTATTTTCTATCATGAAATCTATTAGATGTTATCCATTACTGTTTGACGCGTTGTGTAGGCTGTATTTGTTGTTTCTGTTTTTCCCGATTTGTGCATTCATATCTCCGCCAATGACTAGCAGGTTGTGTTTCGGAATGCTACGTACTAGGGAGGATAGATCTTCGTAGAAGGTGACTATTTCGTTTTCTTCGCTAACATGTGTAGGGCTGTAGCAGGAGATAATTGTTGCTTTGGGGTTGCCATTAAACGTTGCGGCCATCATCCTAGGTTGTATTCTCTCAATGCTGTTCAGTGTTTTTAACGCTCTTGGTCCTATAAGCATTCCCACCCCTCCTACCGATGCATTGACAGAGTTTTTCCATGCCGATACAGTCACCAGCATCCATCCATTACCAGTTTCGTGATATTTGATATCTTCGGTGTGCGTGTATCGGTGCTCTTGTATGCAAATTACGTCTATCTTATGTTCTACGGCTGATGCAGTTAGCTCTGATAGTTGACCTATTCTATTTAGGGTTCTCACGTTAAATATCGCTATCTGTATTGTTTGTTTGCATTTTAGTAGTTTTTGTTTGAGCTCTGTAGCTGATTTTTCGAACACTGAGGCCAGGGCTCCAACCTCAGCAGGACGCGCCCCTTTTTTACCCTCGCGAAGAGCGATGCGGTTTATGTATGTGGTTTGAGTACGAGTCATGGTTATCTTTCGATGGCTGTTTTTATTCTCATCTATAGAAGCCACTCTTATAGATGAGCAGCAGTAGTTCCCCGATCGAACTGACAATCCTGAGCGTTAAGCCGCAAGACTCACACGTACATCATGCTGCTTCCCATGTGTACGTGGTAGAAAAAAAAAAAAAAAAGAAAAAAAGAAAGACCTTTTTTTACCTTAAGTTTTAACTTAGTTAAAGTCCAGGACTGCTCTATGTTAAAATTCAAAGAAATTTTGGGGTATATTTCATCCTATCATCCGATTCCGGCCCTGACAGGTTTTTATTTTATAGGTAGAATTCGATTTTTGACTTCGGTTGCTTTTTTTTCCTTCTCTTTTTTTTTTTTTTAACTGAAGGTGTGCAATAAGACTTCTAAGCTTTAGAAAAAGTTCTATTTCTGTTTGCCCTGTATACTAAAGGATTCGACCAGGGTCGTTATACTTCATTTTATTTATTTATTTATTTTTAAACTGCTAAATATGTCGACATAAATGAGGAATATAGTGTGTTTCATATATGAACACAATATAGTAGAGACGTAAGAAATAATCATTTTAAATCAAATATGTGCATTTTTAAATGAACAGTTTAGTAGAATAAATTTACTGACCTCTGTGAAAAAACTTCTGGAAACGGAATCACTTCCAACGTATGCATACTATTTTAACAAATGAAGGATTGAATTATTACTAATTTTAATAGTATTTATATTAAAGTTCCTCTCCTATATCATGGTCATCTAGTGGGGGGGACAGAGAGAGAGAGAGAAATAAAGAAGGAGAGAGGAGGAGTCAACTCTCTTTTATGGTTTTCGTCTTAGCACGTGTTAGACTACATTTGAGGTGTTTTGGGTTTTTTTCTTTTCTTTTCTTGGGGGGGGACAATTTTGTTTTTTTTTAGCAAATTTAGAAGTTCGTCTTCCAAAAGTAAAGGTTTTCCTGAAAATTAAGTCGCATAAATCTACAATGCCCTACTACGAAACCGCATAGAACCCAAAATAGACAACATCCTTAGGAAAAACCAAAATGGCTTCCGGAGAAATAGATCCACAACCTCACAAATACTGACCATCCGTAGAATCCTTGAAGGCGTTCGGGCAAAAAACCTTCAGGCGACATTACTATTTGTCGACTTTACCAAGGCCTTCGATTCCATACACAGAGGGAAGATGGAGCAAATCCTACTAGCATACAGCCTACCAAAAGAAACCGTAGCAGCGATAATAATTCTCTAAAGAAACACCAAAGTGAAAGTACGTTCACCAGATGGAGACACGGAATACCTAGACATTGTTGCAGGAGTACTATAAGGAGACACACTAGCCCCGTACCTCTTTATCATCTGTCTAGACTATGTGCTTAGGACTTCGATTGACAGAATCAGAGAAAATGGCTTCGAGCTGACTAAGAGAAGAAGCAAAAGGTACCCCGCAAAAAAAATCACGGACGCCGACTACGCTGATGACTTGGCGTTACTAGCGAATACGCCTAATCAAGCAGAGACACTACTGCATAGTCTGGAACGAGCCACAGCTGGCATTGGCCTCCATGTCAATGCAAACAAAACTGAATATATGTGTTACAACAAAACGGGCAACATTGCCACACTAGACACTAGTAGACAAATTCACCTACCTAGGAAGTAGCGTCTCATCAACCGAAAAAGACATCGACACACGACTGACGAAGGCATGGACAGCTATCGATAGGCTCTCGATCATATGGAAGTCGGACTTAACCGATAAAATGAAACGCAGTTTCTTCCAGGCAGCGGTTGTGTCGATACTGCTATATGGATGCACCACATGAACGCTAAGCGGCTGGAGAGGAAACTAGAAGGAAATTACACAAGAATGTTGAGAGCAGTATTGAACAAGTCCTGGCGACCACACCCCACGAGACACCAGCTATACGGACACTTGCCCCCCATCACCAAAACTATACAAGTTAGACGAACCAGACACGCGGGACACTGCTGGAGAAGCAAGGACGAGCTCATAAGCGATGTACTCCTGTGGACCCCCACATATGGATGTGCAAAAGCTGGACGACCAGCTCGAACTTACATACAGCAACTATGTGAGGACACAGGATGTAACCCTGAAGACCTGCCGGAGGCGATGAATGATTGGGAGAAGTGGCGAGAGAGGGTCAGGGATATCCGTGCTGGCGGCGCGACAAGATGATGATGATGATAACTTCTGTAAAAAATCCATTTATAAAGGATAGCTAATGCGTCCGTTTAGATGATATTTCAGTGTTACATTTAGTTTGAATTTCCTGATTTGTATTTTTAGTAAGTTGAAACAAGTTTTGCAATACTTTCTTATTGTGACAGCAACTCCAGATCCTTTTGCCAAGAAAATGAATATCACGAGCCCCACACGAATGTGACATGTTGATCTCGCCTGATACTCTCCAAGCGCTAATCACCAGATTTGCCTCTATGGCTAGGAACACAGAATCTACGGTTTTAGACCTACCTGATCTTGCCTGATCTTTGAGAAGCTTGCAACCTGATCGAAGTTGATTAAATATGCTTTCAACAAATGTTTTCGGTTGCTCCCTCGACATTACTTTTATCTGTACATATTTCAAATGATGCACGAAGTGAATCATCGCACAATGTGTCAGACATCAACTATCAGAACACTAGGCCCCTTTCACGACTTGACCTGCTTTGGTCACGAGATATAACAAACACGTTGCAAAATATTGCAAAACTTTGGACGCTGCCTTGACTTTTCTTTTGAATTAGATATTTTTGTCACGGTACCTGATCAACCTTGCATGTTCATCTTTGGGAGCTTTGAATTTTTTTTTGCGGTGCGCGGGATTTTTTTTAATAAAAAAAGATGGAGTCGAGATGATGACGTGATGTCCAACTCGAATCAAACATTTGTGTTTGAGCTCACGTAAAATAAAAATACCCCCAAATCTTGGATATCAAATAGATATTCTCAAGGCAAGCAGGGCTTAGAATTCGCTGACAAAGGAGTAAGAACACCCCCACCGCAATAAAAGGGTGTCAATGTTATGACCCAAACCAGCATCTGATGGTGACGTTCATCCTCGGGTGATCTGAGGGTGTGAAGTACTCCTATCACTAACATCGCTCCCAGGTCCACTTTGACCCGGATTAGTAGTACTTGTTTAGGGTTCCCTCTATGGGTCAAGTTAATCTGTTTAAAAATTATTCGTACTTGATAGGACCATGAGCAAAACTAACGAAAAACATCCTTGAGAAACAACAACACAAAAAGTAAATATGAACGGATATTGGATGCTGCTCTCTAGCTTGTTGGCATAAAATAAACCTGGACGGATTGACATGCAATTTAATTAATGAATTAATCAATGCAAGTGAGATGTTTCTCTATGGAAGTTTCATGCTTTAGTGTTTAAAAAGCAGATTTACCTTCAATTAGCATTGTATCATACAATGCTCAGTTCAAATAATTAAAATTAATGATTATAGATACGAGTATCATTAAATAAGTTTCCAGGCTGGTGCATTGTCTTGATGGAAATGCCACTGACCCGATTTGAAGAGTGCTGGCCTCTTCCGACGGAATATCTTCCTGAACTCCCTTAAAACCTCTACATAGTAACCCTTACCCTAACCCTTTGACCAATCAACTCTGGTGTATTGACTTCCTTACTCCTCCCACAACTCTCATCATCCCTCACAGACTCCCTGACTTCTTTGAATCTCTTATGCCACTCAAAAACTGGTGCTCGATTCATGCAAGATGTTCGAAAATCAGTCTGAAACATTCCATAAGTTTCTGTGGCATTTTTTCCAAGTTTAAAACAGAATTTTATTGCATATCGTTCTTCTAAAGTGTCCTCACGTCCAGATTGCATTTTTGAAATTCGCCAGCTGTGACAATCAGGCTTTAGTAGGGTGTATTCCAATTCCTGGTGTAGCTGTTCATTTGAAGCTGAAATCCTAAAAATGGGTCAGTCATCTCATAAGATGTATAGCAATAACATAGTGAATTTTCAAGAGTCTACGACAATTTTAAATGTCTGTACAAAAAAGTCTGGAAACTTATTGAATGTACCACGTATGTTTTACACGATACAAGGTCCAAAATACTTCCAATACAAATATACAGGTTTAATTTGGCGCTTTGCAGCGTTACACCAATGACTATCAACCTACGCTTGGAGAACTATTCCTTCTACAATGGGTTTGGTGTTTTAAGGTAAATAGTGTAAAAATAATGATGACAACGGGACGGTCGAAATCATCTATTACACGGGGAAAATGATGTTTAATAATATCTTCTTTTATCGTCAATATATATTTTTGTTCAATTTCTCTTACATAAATGCCTTACAGTAAATAAATGGGAAAATCTGAATTTTTCTGTTTTAGATAATTGTATAATGCATACCGATTATCTGGGAATAAACGGGTTGTGGGGTGTCCTCGTGGTGTATTGGTTAAAGTGATGGACTGCGGAATCGTAGTATGCGAGTTCGTACTCCAGTCGCGCTATTACATTCACTTTCGGGTAAATACCCTTGGGAAAGGTATGAACCCCCTTATCCTCCCAACTATGGGTTAAATAGTACCACTACTGTTCTTCTAAGAGGATGGTTCTTGCATTAAATAACCTACAAAGGTTGATATGCCATTAAAACAAAGAAACGGGTTGGGTTTGAAGCGTTTAACTACAAAGTTTCTCCTCAGAAAGCTACAAAAGTACACATAATTAAGTAAGGATAACAATATATTCGTGAAATTACATGTCTTTAACCGTAAAGTGAAGTGCTAGACGTAGTGATTGAAAGCTAAAAGCAACAAGGAAGAAGGGATATATTGGTCGGATACCATGTAATATTATGCAAGAAGTGATAAGACGGTTTTAAAAAAGAAATCTTTATCCTTAATTCAATACTTTGTTCCATCTCTGAGATATATTTCGAATGAAGGAAGAACACTTAAAACATCAATAGTCTTACCGCCGGACAGGAAATCCAACATAAGGAATCCGAAATACCGGTCACAATTTTTCAGATCTGTTGGGGACATCGGTCACAGGTCTTCCGGTTAGTTGGAGATACGAATCAAGGGTCAGTTGAAGGTACGGGTCCCAAGTCTTCATGACAGTTGGATGTATGGGTCTCAAAGCTTCAGGATAGTTTGATATACAGGTCATAGGTCTTCAAGTCAAGTTGGAGATACAGGTTACAAATCATCAGGCCAGTTCGAGAAAGAAGTGAACATTTTATAAGCCATTTGAAGAGAGCATTTGGAGGTGTTCAGGATATTTGCACACATGGGTCACATGTCTTCAGGCAAGTAGGAGATAAGGGTCACAAATCTTCATGCTAATTGGACATAGGGATCACAGATCTTCAAGGAAGTAGGAAATTGGCGTCACAATTCTTCAAGATCACAAGTGTTCTGGCCAGTTTTAGATATCAGTTGAGATATCAGTTGAAGAATTCTTTAGACCTTATGGAGTTATGGGTTGCACGTTTCGATCAAACTGGAGATATGAGTTAAAGGTTTTCAAGCCTTCTTTACTTGGATGAGAATTATGAATCTGGCTACCTTCATGATCCGTTTTTCAGCGAGTTTTAATTTTCAGCGCGTGGAGCTTATATTTACATTGATTTCCGGACGTAACCTCCAACTTTTTTGCCATGTTTCATCGTTGTCAGCAACTTTTCCTGCACCTCACGTCATCAGTGTCACTTCCATGTCATAACATTCACACCTTCTCCCACGTATCCATATTATATCTATGCTCTGTTTCATAGAAGCTACCTTCAGATCATCATCTTCCACTGATGAGGTGCCCGTGGTGTAATGGTTATCGTCGTAGGATATGGACACAGCGACACGAATTCATATCTTGAACAAGACTGACTGCATTTTCACATAGCACTAATACCCTTGGGAAAGGTATGAATCCAATTAATCTTCCTCCAGCTATGGGTAAATAGTAGGACAGACTAGGTTCTTCAGCCTTGGTGAGGCAACTAGTATAGGAAAAGGAAAACTCTGAATTCAAACCTGTTAAACTCCGCTTAAAAAAAGATTGACATTGTGTCATATCCTGCCCGAGCGGAGGGGTTGGGTAAATATGAGATCATCATATTCCACTTAGTAAATTGAGTGTCGATATGTTCAGACTAGAAAATAGGAATCCAATTAATGACTAAATTAATGAGACGAGATAAATTTCATTTTTTTTCTTAATTTTGCATTACCGTGATTTGATTTGTATCTGATCTCTGATGTCCAAATTTCGTGAAATGATAAACCCACCGCTTTTTATCCTTGTGTTTCCTTAGCCTCTATTGTGTAGACATTTTATGCCACATTTAAGATGTATGTTAATCAGAGTAAATAATAACAGAGAGTCCTCGTTTCTTTTGAATAAGGAGAGAAAGTGAAATTTCACTGGCAGTGTTCCTACCCAACTCATGCCATCCATACAAAGCACTCAGTTGTCATTATCAAAAGGCAAATTTCGATAGTGAAGTAAAACTTTGCCCTAGTCTCTTCCTTTGTCCTTTGCAGAATAAAGACTTCTCCTTCTGCAGGAACCAACAATCATCCTTTACATTAAAGTTCTTATTTCCTCAACGTTGTCTTTCAATAACTGAGTTCTGCTCGTGGCAATTCTCACCACTGAAGCCATTGTGAAAGATATAAAAAGATCTAAGGAGCAAAGAACGTAATTAGGATATGTTGACTCCATCGAGAGAAATGTCTTGAGATATATTTATCATATGTCTACTCAGTTTTGTGGAAAGGAGAGATTGTGTATTGAGATTAATGTATGCACAACATGATTCATATTTAATTGTACAAAATTTGGACATGATAGAAAAAATTAAGAAAAAAAAGAAGGATTTACTAGAAACATTTTTTTGTTTACGAGTGACGTTTTTTCAGCGATAAGAAATGTTTGTTTGTCGCTGACAGATGAACAAACTGTTTGAATTAGAACTGAATAACTAAGTTTAAGAAAATTGGGACTGTAGGATACACTGATTGCACCTCTGCAGAGGGGTAAGACCCCCTCCTAATGAGTGTCCCCCATATGACACTGAACAATCTGATGGTGAAGTTCTAGTAATGCTGGAACTTTGGGGAATACGGAGCACCCCTTCTTTGCTATTGCTCCCAGGTCCACTCTGGCCCAGCATTGTAGCACCTGATAGGGTCTTATCTATAGGTTAAATAGAACTAATCGCATACTTATCGTAAACTGAACTGTTTGACAAAACTGAATAGCTTAAAATAGAAATGTTTTTGACAACTAAACCGTACTTACATTTAAACTGCGTGCTTATGCTAAACTTAATTATTTGAAATAGAACTTTTTGACAATGAAACTGTATTTACACTAAACTGAATTGTTTAATATAGAACTGTTTTGACATTTAACTGTGTGTAAACAAAATCTGTGCTTATACTTAACTGGATTAGATGAATTAGAACTGCTTGACTAAACTGAATAACTTGAAATAGAAATGTTTTTCACAATTAAACTGTACTTACATTTAAACTGCGTGCTTATGCTTAACTGAATTGTTTGTATTAGAACTGCTTATTTACATAAAATAGATACGGCGTTATATAACCTACAAAGGTTGATATGCCATAAAACCCAACCAACTAAGCCTAAGAAAAAAGGCATCTAATAAGGACAAATAGATCTACTTGAAAAGGTTTATTTAACAATAAATAAACATAAAGGAAAAACTCTGTTGCTAAAGGACGTAACTAATGTGTATCTAAAATTTCGTGACGAGAAATTATCATCTACTGATGTCTTTCATCTACTTTTAGAATTATATTTGTATAATTGTCACAATGCACATTTGTATTTTTTTGTTTTTTCTAAGTCTTGGCGTTTTTTTGTAACAAATTGGTAACTTTCAAATCAAAACAATTACTCAATTCTTGAGAGTAGATTGTTTTAATTCCAACGTCCATGATTAGAGGATATTACTTAATACGCGTAGAAATATGAACCATTTGGTCACAAGTTTTGACGTTTTAATGTAAAGAAATATATTAAATTAAAGATGTTGATGAAACTAAATAAGTTACAGGTACCAAATTTCTGTTAAGGTAATATGCATTTAAATACAATTTTTGAATATGAATAGATGAAAAAAAAAAAAAAAAATAGAAAATGTGTCCGGTTCTGAAAAATATCTTACCACTCCGAACAATATAATCATTAGTGTTTATTGTTTGCTTGTATATAAAGTAAAAATAAATTCTTAAATGTCCTATTAAAGTAAAAAATAAATTGAGCTACAAAGATGTATCTATACTAAGGAGAATATCTAAAAATGATTTGTACAAGGTCAAGGATAAAGTACAACGATACATACTTGAGTGTGAAAAAACGTTTTTGAATAAAATCAAAATATAAATGAAAAATTAAACTTACAATTTTTCGGAAATATAATAGTTTTTAAAAATTTAAGACCCACACCAGGGAAACATTTTTTTTGCTATTCACTTTCGGTGAAATTTATTTGCTACCAAATTTCGAAAAGTTATCTTCTGTTTTTATTGAAATTTCATTTTGAACATTTCCCCGCATTTTTTTAAATACTGAAAAAAGTCTTAACAATAGATATTTTTATTAAATTAATCAGTTCGATTCAATAAAATAATGCCTACCTTGATAAATCTTAATGAATGACCAGATAAATAGAATAAATTTTCACTAATTGTTTAAAATTATTTTTTAAAAACATTTAGATGATAGTTTTAGAAATACTTAAAGTGCACTAATGTTGTATTGTCTCATACATAATGAACGAACGAAACATATTGTCTCATACATAATGAACGAACGAAATATATCTCTCATTTTATTCTCTAAAGGGCACACAGCTTGTTGTTAGTTATGAGATAGATGGAGAGACATTTACTCAGAGAGGGGACTTTTTCTTGTCCCATAACTTCTTCTGGTAGCCAGGGGGTGCCAACGTTTGCACCCCCTTGCAAGCCGTATCGTCAGACGGCTTAACGCCTCTGATCGGCTGCGTGTCCCTCGCTCGACTCCGATTCTCTGCACCTGTCTAAATCTGACCCCGTAGTTCTCATCACGTGGTCTCCTTCCGGTTACACTCCTGTTGTACCCGACTGCCTTGACGCGCTGTTTACTAATCACAAAGTGACACCTTGTCAAAGCACACGGGGTCATTCGGAACGAACCAAAAATCCATGTCATATGTCATATAACACTAAAGTCATTTTTAATGTCTTATTTGTGCGTGAGTGCGTGCGTGCGTGCGAGAGAGAGAGAGAGAGAGAGAGAGAGAGAGAGAGAGAGAGAGAGAATGCTCATTATATTAATCAATATCAATCAAACATAACACCGTTTCATTTTTAAGAAAATAATCTAAATTGCGTAATTTTAGTAGTTAACATATTTTTAAGAGATTTATTTATTTATTTTTCAAATATCAGTTTGTTTTCTTTTTTGCATATGTGAGTGTAATATGTAGAATTATCAAAAATATTAAAATAAAGCAAAGCAAAAATATGGAATTGAAAATAGGACAAATTGATAACAGTTGGACCCTTTTCAAAGAAATCAATACTAATTGGTCATTTCATGTCCCAGAAAAAAATCAGTATGAACTTCTTGACTGACTCCTGCACTCGGAACTTTTTCTTTACCGGGGACTGTGTTTCAGTGACATTGACTGTCCTTTTGACCCAAGTTCGTGGTGGAAAACCCAGGTTTAGCCCATTTACCAGTGTGTCTTACAAATAATAATAGTTGTTATGGACTTTTGACATTACAAATATAAATGTGTGCCTAAATTTAAATATCAAAAGTTTTATTTCTGATTTTAGTTGAAAGAAAACAAAGTCAAGTTAGTCCTCAAAACGTTTTTAAAAAATTTAAGTTGAAACCTAAAATGTTTAAAATGAAAATGAAATTTTGTTTATACATTTCTTCTTAAAATTAAGACGGCATTATTGAAATTTCATTCAAATGAACTAGTTAATTTAAGGTTTGATTAATTGGATCGAAAATAAATTTCACTTGAAATGCTGTAGAATACATTTTTCTAGTTATGTGGCCTGTTTTCTGGTCAATACTTATAATGTTGAAATATCAAACTCTCCCTTCAATCATTGACTAAGATTTTCAAAGAACCCAGATCATCCAAAGTAGAGCTGTACATCGGATCTTTTCATATTCAATAAAGTAAAGAACTTGTTAGCTGTAACTATGAACGCATTGTTAAATTAAATGAATTCGAAAGGCAAAGTATACCGTCACCTTTCTCGAGTACAAAATATATGAAATATGTAGTGTCACTGATATATCAATCATCATCCAAGCCCATTGAACAATCTTAAGAACCAAGGAAAGAGATTGTAGAAACCAGTGATAATCGAGACCTTCTACACCACATCACCATAAAGATCAGTTAGAATACTGAGTGAAGTTTTAAAAAGCTGAGAATAATTGCTTTCATTCGGAAATCAGTGAATGCCAGCAGTTTGTACTGAAGTGAAAACTCGAAATAATAATAATAATAATAATAATAATAATAATAATAATAATAATAATAGAATTAATAAAAACACCTGGGCAGTTCACCTTGAAAGATATTCTGGACTATTCTTAAAGTAAACAAGGGAGGGAATCAGTCAAATGTACGAAAGTACAAAGAAATTGATAAGGATGCACAAATCCTTACTCTTGGCCATTCTTAAAACGAACCAAGGAGGAACTAATACATATGAACTGAATGCATAAGTTCTTAAACCTACGAGATGATATAGACAAATTACCTAGTCTGCAAAAGAAGAAGAGAGAGAACGCATCACCATAAAGTATTGCGTTAATGCAACAATTCAAAGATTTGAGAAATATGCAAAAAAGAGTAAAGAAAGAATATATGATTCAGTCAGTAACAGAAATGTAAACTAAAAAACAATGAGTAAAACATCAAAATCTAGAAAAACATAAAATAGGAAGAAAAACAATTGAATGGATACTTCTAGTGACAAGTAGGAGGGATTGTGCAACAGATAACCTGGACGTGGCTAAGAAGAGGAAACGCCAATAAAGGAAATGAATCTCTTAATTGCAGAACAAAATAATACCACAAGGATCATGTGGAGGTGCTCGTGGTTTAATGGTTATTGTCGTAGGAAATGGACACAGCGACACGAGTTCAAATCCTGGACGAGACTGATTGCATTTCACATCGGACTAATACCCTTGAGAAAGGTATGAATCCAATTATTCTCCTTCCAGCTGTGGGTAAGTAGTAGGGCAAACTGATTTCTTCAGCTTTGTTGAGACAACTAGTCTAGGAGAAGGAAAACTCTGAATTCAAACCAGTTAAATTCTACTTAAAAATTGACCTTGTGTCATATCCTTCCCGAGCGGAGGGGTTGGACAATATGTAATACCACAAGGATCATTTATATCAAATTGAAAATTGATAATACACAGCAGAAGAGCCAGTGTAGATTATGTGGAGAGAGAGAGAGAGAGAGAGAGAGAGAGAGAGAGAGAGAGAGAGAGAGAGAGAGAGATAGTAAGCAAACTAGAACAAAAGTAGTACAAGGCCTACTTTGACCGTTTAATCCATTAATCCGATGTGTCGTGGACATACTATAATCTATTCAGCGAAATGAAGCACGCCGAATCGTCTGGGACTTTGTAATAAAAACAGATAACTCATTCACACCTAAAAAAAAGTAGAAATTGAAATAATTAATGGTTAATCAGAGGTAAATAACTTCTAAGTTAGGTGTCTTCGCTGTTCTGGAAGGAAATCAGAGGAAAAATTAAAAAGAAATTGCTACAACTTGATAGAGAAATTGAGAGAACAGTGAGTTGACAGTGATACCAATAATAGTTGGAGACTTTGGGACAACCCAAAAGTACCGGGAAAAGACTGGGGAAAATAGAGATTCATGGAAGTATTGAAACTGTCCACATATCAGAGAGAATACTGAGATTAGTCCGGGAGAGATGTGGAGACTTGCTGTAACTCGGAATTCAGTGTGAAAACATCTCAATAATAGTAATAATAATAATAATAATAATAATAATCTATGTATCTAATGACGATTGATAAACTTAACGGTGTACAGGGCAAATCATTGTGGGATTCCCCATGGCGTAGTCGCTAACGTGTTGGACAGCAACGTCATAGGAAGCGAGTTCAAACAACAGTCACGTTGTTACTTTTACTTTTGGACTAATATCCTTGAGAAAGGCATAAACCCTCTTATCCCGAAGTTATGGGTCATTTAGTGGCATCACTGTTTTTCTACAACGTAACAAATAACCCTTGAAGATCGATATGTCAATAAATAAAGCAACTAAACAAGCCAAAAGCAAATCTATTAAGAGGCACCTATCGTTCAAGTAGGAAGGTCTAGTCTGCCTGCTCAGAAAATGAACATTCGCTATTTTAGATTTAACCTAGACTCAGACAGCAACCGCTGGGATTCGCGTAAAAGATGAAACTATTTAAGCAACAAAGCTGATTTTATGGTCTCAACCAAGTAAATATTAACAATCTTCTGCTCTGTTACGAAGACGATTCTCGCATACTAGGGTTGTTTAAAAATAAAAGAATTTGTTGAAAGATTGATTTGTTATGTTTTGACCTTTTGACCCGGCCAAAAATGCCATTCAAGGTGATGCACCGGAAGGAAGTGACACATTCTAATGGCAGTTATGAGAGGAAATCGCGTGGGCGGAAATTGGCTGATGAAATGGGACGAGGTAAAAAAAAATCCCATGATACTCTCATAGACTGACGCACCGGAAGAGAGTGACCTCTAAACTGCATGGCAGTTATTTCCGCTTGATGACGATTAAACATTCGATTTCAAAGATCGCGTGGGCGATCAAGTGTGCGTTGAACTATTATATATCTTAGTCAAGACAGAACTCAAGCGAGTTGAGTGGCAGCCAGTTGGAGACGAAATGTGGTAGGGAAAGCTACACCAGGCCGAAGGGGCTTGGGGGCACTGATGAGTTGAGGTCTGGAGAAGATGATGATAAGATGCCGTAAAGAAAGCCATCACCCAGCAGAGTGACCTCTGGACCTACGGTTGAGCATCAAGAGAACAAGAAGGACACAACGTGACGGTCATAACAGTGGGGTCAAAATATTACAGTTTATGTTCGGTCTCCAATTCCCTCTCACACGCAAACCTTGAGTAACCCTTTTCGAACCCTTGCAATAAAGTGAGAGGTAAATATTTTTCTAAGAAGTCTTCCTGCGTCTTTATCATTGCGTCTGTTTATCATTGCATCGGTATGTATCCAGTATATATATATATATATATATATATATATATATATATATATATATATATGTATATTTCTGCATGAATCAGCAGATGACAATACAACAGATTGAGTGATTGAATTTAACAGGATTTCAACTGTTTTAGGGTTACTTTTTTGCACCCAGTCCTATCGAATACAAATAATTTTAAACATATTTATTTGATCCATAGATGGAGCCCAATCAGGTATTACCACTCCACATCAGAGTAGAGCTGAACTAATGGCTATAAAATGACATTCTACACACTTCAGATCCAGAGAAGTGGAGTCTCACCATTAAATGCGGTTCATTATAGAGAATCTTGCACATCTGTAAGAGATACAGTCAGTGTATCCAAAGAACTGCTCATAGAGTTATTAAAGGTTAAAAACTGAAGAATAGCGTAAATGTTTTATTAGTCGAGCCGAGCACTTTTCTGCATCCCCTCACTCGGAGAAGCTTAATCTGGTTAAATGTCACATATCCAGGTGTGTTGTTGAAAACCATTAAGAAGCAATGTGTTTTAGGTTCAATTGAGATCTATCGCAGCACAGAGTATAATAAAACCTATATAATTCTAACACAAAAACGTTAAGCAATATGATTAATATATAATTAAATAAAGAGCCTCATTCCTCTGTTTATTGGTATTTGCCAAGTTATAGATAACAATCAAAGAAAATGTTTTGGTTGATTGAAATAACCCAATATTGTAAGCATTAACTGTACTTATCGAACTCTTATCATGAAAATGATGCGACACAAGGTCAATTTTTATAAACAAAGTACAGCTGGTTTTAATTAAAACTTGACTTGTCTTACCAAACCTAAAAACTTAGCCTATCCTACTATTTGTCCATATCGGGATAGAGAATAGATGAATTCATGTAATTTCCATTTGGCCCTGCCGGTTGGGGGTGCATAATACACCGATTGCATCTCTGCTGAGGGGTAAGATCCCCCCAAAGTGTCCTGAATATGACACTAAACAATCGGATGGTAAGGGTTCAGTAATACTTTGGGGGAATGCAGAGTACCCCATCATTGCCATCCCTCTCTGGTCCATTCTATCCTGGGTGGTAGTACCTGATTGGGTCCTATTTATGGGTCAAATAGAACTGAATTGTGTACTTACAATAAACTGGATTGCTTGAAATAGAACTGCATTTATATTTACCTGTGGGTAAAAATATATATTTGAACAAACGACTGTATGTAAACAAAAACCTATGTACTTGGGCTGAACTGAATAGCTTGAAACTGAACTAGTTTTACCTTTAACTATGTATTTGTATTAGATATAAGTGAAACTATTTAACTGTGTGAAAAAACTGAGCTCCAGCTCGTTAAAAACATTAATCATATTTTTAATACATATGTATAGAAAGGATTTGGTATTAAATAACCTACGATTGTTGATATGCCAAAAACCCAACCAAATCATTTCCATTGGCAGTGAACCGGTTTGTCCATTATTTGAAGTAGTGTCGGCTATTCTATTTCTTCCGAAAATTAATATTATGCTAACCTTGTTTCCACTAAGAAGTTACCTTGAAAATGGCATTCAAAATGTTTGCATTTACCTGAAATTGTACATATGCGACAACAGACTGAGAAGTTAACTTTTAAATTTGGATACCGAATGGTCAAGAAGGAAATAATTCAAACAATGGATGAAAAATATAATATTTTAAAATCATGGTATAATTAAAATACATTTAATATAGTATTTGTACATAACTAGGATGTCCGAAAAAAGCACCATTTGAAAGTTCATCAACGAATAACTAAGGTGGGAATACTCAATGTAATTGGAAGAGGAACAACAGAAATGATTTGTCTCTGTATTGTATGCACCAAACGATATTGCGGAGAAAGTCTATTCTAGAATTATAAAGAAGATATTATAGCAGAGAATGTCAAATCGTCAATATTTTATAAGATATTTGAATTTCCGAAATTAAAAAAAACAAAAACAAATGATATAGCATGACGTTCCATTTTAAACTGATGATTGAGACGTGAAGCAAGTGGTTATTTTTCGCCGGGGGAGATAAAACTAACATTTCCATCGGTGTATTTTATTTTCGTGTCAAAACTTTTAAAGTGGTAAGTATATTTTTGAATGATTCTGTGTTCCCAAATAGCCAGAAACAATTTAAACAGTTGAATCATAAAGATGATTTGCGATAACGATCTATCTGCTTCATTATTTATCAACGTTTGGCAGTAAAAAGTGTTATCCGTTTCATTTTAACACAGCTATTATTCTATACTGTGATGGATGCTTGGTTTAGATAAAGTAATATAAAGGTTTAACCAAAAATTTCAACCTGTTTATGAATAAAAATCAAATAGAAAAAAATTGTTGATATATATTAACGATTCTTTGTCATTTTTCAAGCAACTTACGTTTTCCATTCTTTCAAAACCATTTTCATCTTTTTCAACCACAAACTCCGTAGCAATATCAATAATTGGTGGATACTGAAAAGTACATGGCACGAAATAGAAAGGATAGAAAGAGGACCATGAAATGTACAAGTTTTTAACATACGAGGATCATTAAATAAGTTTCCAGACATTTTTTCGTATGGGTACTTTTATTGATAGTACACATATGAAACTCAAGTCCCCTTCGAAGTAATCTCCTCCAGCTGCAATGCACTTGTTGTGCCGTTTCAAGAACTTCTGGAAGGCCCCATGGAAGTCCTCTTGTGCGAGCGTGTCAATGACCTTCGTCACAGCCCCTTTCATCTCCTCAATTGCCTCATTATTCCTTAGAGAATAACCAAAAGTCACAGGGAGCAAGGTATGGACTATAGGGAGGGTGAGGAACTGTGTTGATGCCCATCTTGGTCAAATAGTCTGTGACAAGGATGGAGTTGTGGACTGGTGCATTGTCCTGGTGGAAATGACACTGACCCGATTTGAAGAGTGCTGGCCTCTTCCGACCGAATCTCTTCCTGAACTCCCTTAAAACCTCTACATAGTAACCCTAACCCTTTGGCCATTCATCTCTGGTGTATTGACTTCCATACTCCTCCCACACATCTCATCATCCCTCTCAGACTCCCCGCCTTCCTTGAATCTCTTATGCCACTCAAAAACTGATGCTCGATTCATGCAAGATGCTCCAGAAGCACTCTGAGGCATTCCATATGTTTCTGTGGCATTTTTTCCAAGTTTAAAACAGAATTTTATTGCATATTGTTCTTCTCAAGTGTCCTCACGTCCAGATTGCATTTTTGAAATTCACCAGTTGTGACAATCAGGCTTTAGTAGGGTGTATTCCAATTCATGCTGGAGCTGTTTCTTTGAACCTGAAATCATAAAAGTTCGTCAATCATCTCGTAATATGTATAGAAATAACATAGTGAATTTTCAAACGTCTACGACAATTTTAAATGCTTGTACAAAAAAGTCTGGTAACGTATTGAATGCACCATGTATTCATCACGAAATTCCTCATACATGGCACATCGTTTATTTAGCCCTTAAAATCATTAATAGGGCCAATCGTTTCTTTTTATATCCAAAGCACTATATACAAAGAATGAGTGAAAACTTCCCAGCAGAGGTGTAATGAATTTTCTCTTCTGACAAAGTAAATACAAAGTATTATCCTGACTGATACAATTATTTTAATCATAACGAATAAAATTTCTGATACGTCATTCTCTAAGAATACTAGATACTTTCAATGAGGATAAATATCTCATTAGCATATCTCTAAACAAATAATATATATATGATTGATAACACGACAAATGAAGTATCATTTTGGAAATCAATTCTTTTGAAATCAAGCAATATCTGTGTCTGAATTTTTTAAATTGAAGACAGTCAGTTGCACGCACTAAGCTTCTATAAGATGTAACCAAAAAGAGGAGACAGCTTAGATAATTTGACTTGATTTAATATGCAGACTTGCATCAGAATTTTCCAGATATAGATTTTTAACAAAAGCTCCATGTCTGCCACTCTAAGTTTTATATAAAAGTCTTTTTGCAAGATAAATGATTTCCAAAATCTTGGTATCAATCACAGTAGGAGTGTGATGGATAGCGGTTGAACCTACAAGAATAATCATCCATCTTTTCGCAAGTTTTGATTTTTTACTCAGCATGGTGTCTAGCTTGCCTTTTCCTCATCAGGTAAGTCTATTGAACATGCTTCAGCTTTTACTGGTTTACACGGTACTAGTATCACTATATATATATATATATATATATATATGTATGTGTGTGTGTGTGTGTGTGTGTGTGTGTGCGTGTGTGCGTGTGTTATTTGGTCCAGTTAAACCGGAGTTGTGAGTAATTCCATAAGGACAAAAAAAACTATTCAAGAGTGAACCTTTAAATATTCCTGGTAAAGAGCCCAATGTAACAGACATTACAGAGCAATAAATTCATTAAGAAAAAACAACAAACCGGTCACATTAGGATTATACATTTCTTTCCATCCTGTTATGCGTTTTTGAAAAATTCAAAAACACGAAAAAAATTTAACAGGACTTTTTCAGTTCCTATGGATAAAATAAATCAGAATTGACACAGGAAAGAAGGGTAGGAGGGGATAGAAGAGGGGTGAAGAGTTATCTCCTCATTTAGCCCACTTCCGTTTTTAATTTTATTGTCGGTTAGAATTATATATTTTAAAAAAAATAAATTTACTATAATTATACATTGGGAGAACTTTATGAAGAGGTTAGAGATTTGGCACGCCGATGCTTGTCGTTAAAATTTCTAGTGCGACCCGTGTATGACGTACTGCCAAGTCCTGCAAACTTATTTACTTGGGAGGAAAGTGGAATACCATCATGTCCACTCTGTGCCGAAAAAAGCACATTAAGACACATCATGAGTGTCTGTCCTTGTATACTAGGTGATGAGAGGTATCGATGGAGACATGAACTGTTGCCGATACAGTGGACACGGCAATCCGTGCGAGCAACTTCAGGCCGGAGGCGAAGTCGATTTACTTCGTCAAAGCCGACGAATGTCCCCACCCACTCAGGGTGTAAAATTTACTCTTACCTGCTATCTACCGACCGAGACTGGCAGTTGAGACAATTGAATGTTCCTGAACAGATTACAACTTACCTGGTTCCGGATTTAATTCTCTGGTCAACCGAAACAAGGCAGGTTTATGCAGAATTCTGAGTCGACTAGGTATGATAAGAGAAAAAAAAAAAGAGAAAGGTCATCAGAGCAATTTCAGAATCGGCTGAAAAAGCTTCGAGATGGTTATGGATTAAAAGATCAGATTTATGGAGCATAACAGAGACTAACGAGCGTTGAGGTATTTGATGGTGAAATATAAAGAGCTTGGAAGAGAAAAGAAAAATGAAGTAGGGAAGTAAATAATCAAAAAAGTGAGAAAACAAAGAAAAGACTTAGTTTTTCAAATGTACATATACATGTATATAATTGAATATGTAAATATTTGTACATAGATTCCAATATAAAAACAAAGAAAAGAACGGTAAGGGGAAGCGAAAAAAAAAAAGAAGGAAAGAGGAAGGAAAAAAATTTTTTCTCATAGCTTGAAGTATCAAGATTTGTTTTCCTCTAAAGAGATTATATCTGCTCGTAGAATTATTGCTGTCAGTGTCTTACTACGACTGTCTGGTAGAGTATTTTATATGTTTCTAAGTTTTTATTTATCTATTTTCATAAACATTTCTTTTAGTTTGCACACACACACACACACACACACACTCACACACATATATATATATCTATATATATATCACCGACAGAATACGTACAATTAGGAATTTACTTACTTGTTTTCTTGGAGCAAACCTCGCTCAATGCATGTACTCCTACAAGATCGAGGAGAAAAAGACGAGCAAGGGATTCTTTACCTTTTTCAACTCGTCGCGATTGGGAGGGAAGTGATGTATGTCGTTTCTCATATGCCACCTTCAGTTTTAAGTTCAGTAGCAGTAGCATTTTGGCTTTTTCAGGTGTGTGCTGTGACCAAACTTGACCAAACCCCCGTGTTTGGTCTTCTTCTCCAGTTGTTTGGGGCGCATTTTGTTCGGCTGTGTTTTGGTCAGCGCGGCTCGGTCGGTTGCTGCCTCAGCACTGGAGATTTCCCCGGACTCAAGGAGTCATCACCCAGGCTTTTACCCCCTTACGGGGGTTGGGTTTATTACCTTGCGCTCTTATTACCTAATAAGAGGAATGCCGATGGGGCCAAAGGTATATTTGGCAATGCCGGACGCGTGTAGGCTGTGGCCCTGCAACCGGACCCACCTTAAAAAGGCCTTGTGCTATACTCACTCTTTCGGTGGGGCGCGTGACAGATTCCTTCAGGTGTCTGCTGTGCCGTATTGCGTACTTAGTGAACTTTTTACTGCAGGATTGTTTGCCGGAATAATAGTTTCGGTTAGGTCGTTTGGGAGAGCAAGTGTGATGTTGGAAGACCAGAAACTTGTAAGGACCCCAAGAACATCACTGACGAGGCGATCCTACGCACTTTAAGTGTGTGATTACAACATTTATTTTTAATCAGTGTGACTCTTTTGTATTAAAGAAATAAAATATTTCCAGAATAAATGAATACTTATCAATTAAATTAATACATGAAATATTTTTCTTAAAAATGACACATTTTTTAATTTTTAGTTTTTTTTTTTTTGCATTATAAAGATTAAAAAAGAAAATAAATAAATAAAACGAATACATTTTTATTACCGCCATTCAATAGGCTATTAAAAACTGAATCAATATTTGTCATATTTAAAAAAGAGTATTTAGAAAAATAAGTTGATAATAATATTTCAAAGTACACACAAGTTTAGGATTAGATTAAAACACATTTTAAATATAAACAATCAAGCAAATCCTAAAAGAATATTGTGATACGTAAATTGGAAGATACTTCAATCATTAAAATTTCTGGGGGTAAATGTAATTTTGAATTGAAATTATTCTGCTTTTAAGAAAATTATTTACTAAAAAATTTTTTCTGCAACTGAATAATAATTGTAATAGATTAAGATTCATTAGAGACGAAAAAATTCATAAAATATTTTATGCCTTCCATCAGTTTAGGGTTACGTATTTTTTATAGTATTTTAGATGTAAACTTAAATAAAATAAAAACATTCATAAAATAAAAGATTTATATTACTCTGAAGGAAAATCTTTTAACTACAAATAAGGGCTTCTTTTTTATTCTTAGCTTACCTCTCTTTTCTCTTTTATATTTTCCTCACCGGTGTTCATAAAACAATTTTAGTCTGGTCATGGACAGGGCCTTTCTGCTTGCATACATATATATATATATATATATATATATATATATATATATATATATATATATATAGTGTATTTGCAACATAAAGTGTTTAAATATTTCCTAAAAATCTTTCTAAGATATTGACACACGTGAAACTGAACATTGCTCTCGATGAATAGATTTGAAGACATTCGGTGAATTGAAAGAAATACAACTTTATAGCTTCACACCGTAGTAAAACGGGAATTTTGTTGGGTCTATAGATAAATGGAAAACTTTCGGCAACTAGTTAATTAAATAGGAAAGAGTCCATTTTGGAGAAAAATAACATTTCTTTCGTTGTTCTTTTCTGTCTTGATAATAAGACTTCCGACTTGATACTTTTTTAAATAGCTGTACATGGTTCATCATCATCACCATCACCAAGCTGCTTTGACAGTGTGGAGTGGCTTGGTCTTCATTCTAACTAATCCATCCCTCTCATCCCCACTCCGGAAAGGTCTTCTCCTCTGGTCGGCCAACATTGGTACGTTCAAGTGCAGAATTCCATAAGGAAACGTAGCTTATACGTTCGTCCTGGCTTCTCTAGCATTGTCCCAGTTGTCTTGTTAATCTGACTTAAATGGTTTGTGAGATAGGAGGTGAGTAGTCGTACAACAGTTGCTTTACTGGGTGTTGCTTACAAGATTTGTTTAAAAAGGCACTTAGCATTCTTGTGCAGTTTCAATCTAGGTTTTCTCTATGCATTTGTTTGTGTCCCTGTGGTGCATCCATATATTTGTATGATCACAGCTACCGCTTGAAAGAAATCCAGTTTTATTTTAGGATGAAGCTTAATATCTACAAAATAAATCTCTCGAAGCTTAGTTACAAACAATTCAGTAATGTGTGTGTGTGTGTGTGTGTGTGTGTGTGTGTGTGTGTGTGTGTGTGTGTGTGTGTGTGTGTGTGTGTATGTTTTCTCCCCCATGTCAAGTGGTCCATAACAAAAATATATTTTTCTTAATATAATATTCGAAGATATTCTTCTAACAGGGGAAAAGAGTAAAAGTATTTTCCAGATTATTTCCCGCAAATGTAAACACTGTAATTATTAAAAAAAATTTATAGGAAACATAATTCTAATCTTTCAAAAATATTTGTTTTGAGGCTATTCAAAATGGCAACAACTCAGGGTGTTTTAGGCTTGAACAGACGCTTGTTATGAAAATTTTGCTTTTTGAAAAGTGTAAAGAATGCGAAAATCTACCAAAGAATGTATTATGTGTACAGACAACCATGTTTTTCGACAAACATTGTTTAGATATAAATGTTTTCCATGACAAGTTTGAACCAAAAAGAGAGTTTATGGAGTAAAAACACCCTGACTCTCTGGTGAGGAAAAAGAATTCGTAAAATAAAATCATGTTGACACTTTTTTGGAACATAAAAGCACCCATTACTATTCCTTACCTTGAAAAAGGTGGAGTTGTAAAGAATGGTTCCTATTGCTCACGCCTTAGGCAAAATTCAACTTATTTACTGAATGATCCTGATATATATATATATATATATATATATATATATAGCTGAATGTATGCATACGTTTGTTTGTACTCTGCCATCTGGCCTAACGATATATATATATATACAACATGTACATCGGAAAATTCGTTGTGAAAAATGACAGGAACCTGTATTCTATAGAAAAATATGTACTTTTAAACAATATCTCTTCTTTGTCAATGCCCTTAAGCAAATGTTTATCAATCAATTCTCTACAAATATAAAGAAGCACAGAAAGAGAGAAAAAGAGAATGAGAAACTGTGTGTGATGGAGAGAGAGAGAGAGAGGGAGGGAAGAGAAAAACTGTGCTGCCATGAAATATATCAATATATATATATATATATATATATATATATATATATGTAAAGAGAAACAAACTGCAACAGAAAAGACAAAGGAAAATAGAAAAGAAGAAAAAAGAAAACTCTTTTTCTATATATAATTTTACATCCCTTCCAGTTCTGATGTCCATCGGGCACAAGTGTTAACCCCGTATTTCATATCCTTCGTGAATACACTGAAATGACATCTGACATTGTGTTTCAAACAGATGCTTTGCTATTGGTAATTATGATCAAAATAGCAAAATAGGAGCGATGATTTTCTAGAAAGACAAGAACATTAATCAAACAGTAGAAGCAAAAACTCTTTATCATCCAGTCGCAGCATTTTAATAATTCTTTCAGAGGTAGTCTCCGTGGTGTAGTGGCTTATGTGCTGGACTATTCGAAAATAAAGTCTGAGAGATATATTTTTATAAAGAAGCGTGTTCGTTCGTTCATTGAAGTCGTCATTATTGTTGACTATGTTTCCGCATATATTTGTATATGTATTGTGTAGTTTTATGAGGCTATACAACATTCATATTTGGTGCCTAAGGCCAGTATATGCCCTCATGGCGTAGTTTCCAATCTGAGTTTAAACCTAGAAGATCAAGGAAGCGGCCGATATCAACACATCAAGAAAATTAGAAATGAAAAGCTGAAATAAAATCGGAAACAAAGAAAAGAAACAAAGAGAGAATCGGAAACAGAATTCAACACTTCGAGGACGAACGAGACACGAAAAGAAGAAAAATGGAGTGATAGTTGAAAAGAACAAAGAAAAATGCAACTTACTGGGAGAAAGAAGAAAACCAGAACAGTCCAACAACGAAAAACAGAAAAGATGAAAAAAAAAGAAGAGAAATACTCCAAGACTTTCAGTAAATTATTCGTTCGAATATTGTACTCTTTGTCGATTCATATTAGAGTTTTGTGCAGAAAGAATTTAAAATGATTATAAAAAAAGAGTAATAAGGACAAGTGGGAAGTAAAAATGAGTCTTCTTGGCTGATATATTAATGTTATTTGTCCTTTCTAAAAGATAAAATGGAAATTATTTTAGGAAAAAAATCGATTGAGCCTTAAATATAAAGCATAGAAAAATGATGAAAACTACTAAATGTAATTTTGAATCGTAGTGAGAGAGAGAGAAAGAAAGAGAGTAAGAGGGAAACATACAAGCAGGCTGCTGTGAAAAGAAAAGAAAGAAAGATGGCCCCTGTGAATAGATATACTGTCCCTGTGTTAAAATGATTGACAGGTCACAATGTAAACTTCCACTTGGGTTTTAAGTTTTAAATTTTATGAATGAATTTGATAGTAAACAAAATTTATATGAATGAAATTTTGTAGTAACTTGTGAATACTGTCCTGGCGTATGGTAATTTGAAATTAGGATTTTCATCCGAGATGTAGGAGGATTTCAGGGCATCGATAATGTTGTCTGGAGAATGCTCATATTCCTCTAAGAGGATGAAAGATGCATCTGTATTGTACTTTGATGCACGCATGTGAAGATACCCAACCGTACAAAGATTGTAAGAAATAAATTTAGATTATAATTAGCCTGAGCAAGTGTTACTTAGTAACAAGGTCACCTTCTAATTTCGTTTTGTATTTTTGCTGTTGTTCAATTAATCTATTTCTGAATTTTTACTGTTGTGGTCCTTGAGCATTATTTGTAAAATGTGTGTGTGAGGGGGATGGAGACGGACGAGAAGACAAATTCTACATGTGGAATTTTGAAAAATAAGAATGGGATAATTGTAACATATTGACCCTCGACCGAGACGTCAATGAAGAGATGCACCTGTGTAAATAAGCAGAAGAACAGTGGAAGCAGGTGGGAGTCAAACAAGAATATAACCAGGACACAGGCGGCTTGAATCAGTTGGAGTCAGTTGGGGACAAGATGCCGAAGTGAGAGCCAGCAGCAGACAGAGGGCTTTGGGCCCTCAGTGACCCACGGTGGAGCGACCTCAGCCAAGATGAGAAAGAAGTGCTGCTATGATCAGAAGAACTTGGGTCAATATGTGGCAGTCTGTCCCCGTCTCCAGCTCACCTCTCACACACAACCAACATCAACCCTTTCGAGAATAAAGTGTGAGAGATATATTTTTTTATAAAGAAGTGTGTTCGTTCGTTCATAGAAGTCGTTATTATTCTTGACTATGTTTCCGCATATATTTGTATATGTATGTGGATATACAACATTGATAATTTGGCATTAAATAAAATTCGAATTGGATAATTATAATTCATTTTGTAAATTATAAAGTATTTACACTTTTTCTATATACATATTCTTGAAGCTTTAATCCACCAGTGGGCTGTGGCTGTAGAATACGTATCGACTATTATTCCAAGGAAGGATAAACACCCCCCAAGAGGCTACCGGCCGGCTGTGAGTGGTGACTGTTCATGTATAGCTGTGCAGTTCTAAGCCCAAAAAACGAAGTGGACTAGTAAATTGAAGCACTCAATTTCGCCTTACTGGGCTAAATGGACAATTGGCGAGGTCTGATCCGATCAATAAACTGTTCACGCCAAGCCCCAGCAGCTTCAGGATTTTCTCGACAGCATTATCAAAATTGTTCTCGTGGCAAAGAAACAGGTAACCCTAAGGCAGTTCCAGAGGGTCAATTGCACTGACATGCGGAAATACCGAACGGGCTATGCACTTCGAAGAATGAAAATCTTCGGTCGCATGATCATATAACCCTTTGTTGTGTTGACTTTCTCTTCATATTGAAATGCATGAGACCGAAAATCCCCACTGATAAAGAAAAATCGAAAACAAAAAGTTAGTGGAGAGGAAGAAGCTGGAGCGATCTTTCTCAGATCTCTTATCTAAAAACTTCTTAGCCTTTCTGTATGTGTGTCTGTATCTGTTATCCAGCCTCTGGTCCAACCCACTCTCTTCTCTATCTGTTTATATAGCCTACCTCTGTGATCCTAGCTATTTGGTCGTATAACCTCTGCGTCAAATTGCGGACTGACTTCTTTTCCCTGTAGTTCATGTCTCTTCTCTGACTGACCCTCTGCGACTATATCCCCCTCTTTTGGTCTCTTATCAACTTCTTGTATTAGAATCCCTCTCCCTGCTGCCCACTGGTTAACCCTTGGCATATGTTTCTAAAAACAGACTACTTCTTTCGACTGTCCTCGAGTTGACCTGGGCGCATGTCTCTTACCTCTTCTAATGACAGACTGACCCTATTCTTCATACTTTAAATCCCCCACTTCTTTTTTATCCTGGGTGGGCGGATTCAGTGGTTTTTATCCAAATATGTCTTGGCTCCCTCCCACACACACACACACACACGCACTCACTTACACTGTGTCACATAGAGCTAAGCCCATATTTTGTGTCACAGAGATAGCAAAACTTGAAAACATGTAAATGACTTATGCTGAATAAAATTATTAATTTTATATCGAAACACCTGAAATCATTGAACTGAGTGGAAACAAATGATTAGTATTAAATTAAGTATCACTTTATCATCTGAGTCTGTAGAATACGCCGTCAACCCATCTGCAGAGGAGTTGGACCTCCTGCAGCGAGTGACCTAAATAGAACTCTAAGTCATTTGATGATGAGGCCCCAATTCCTTAAGCTTTGGGGAATCTGGTGTAGACTTCATTGCCATTACTCCCAGGGCGGCTCTTGAGTGTATCTCACGGAAATATTTTATTCTCTTATATATAATTGTAATTATTCATCCTTTCTGTTAGATATCATCTGGTGAAAACTGTGTGCAACAGATGAATAATTTTAATTGAATTATTAATATTAGATTGCAATACATGAAACCACCTTTGCCCAGTCAGATGTGGCTGTAGAATACAATTACTGTACCTCCGCAGAGGGATAGACCCCCCACGCACAACGAATGTCATGGATATGACACTAAACAATCTGATGGAGAGGTTCCAGTAATGCTGGAGGTTTGAGGAATGCTGAGTAGCCCTTCATTGCCATTGCCCCCAGGTCCACTCTTGCCCGATGTGGTAGCATCTGATGGATCCTATCTATGTGTTAAATAGAACTAAACTACGGACTTATGCAAAACTGATTAATCTGAAACAAAACTGTTTTTGTATGCTAAACTGAATTGTTTGAAATTGAACAGTTCTTACATTTAACTTTGAGTGGACAAAAACTATACTTATTCTAAACTGAATTGTTAGAATTAGAACTGTTTGAACAAACTGAATATCTTGAAATAGAAATGTTTTTGACTATTAAACTGTGTATTTATGTTAAACTGAATTGTTTGAAATTGAACTGTTCGTTTGTTAAAATGATTTGACATTAAATAAGCGACAAAAGTTGATATGCCATAAACCTAAACAACCCAACCCAACCCAGGAAACCATTTAGAATCCTGGATATTACAATAAACTGTATCTGTAGGAGAGGCGCCAGCCTAGGAGTTTTGGGGAGGTTGGGTACCCTTCATAATCATTATTCCTCAGGTTCACTCAGAACCAGAGAGCTAGTACCTATTAGTGTTGCTAGCTATTTGTGAAAAATGATTAATATTAAATAGAATTGTTAGCGTTATTAATACTCGAAACCCTTTCTCTTTGTGCAAATATAAGTATTCGTGTCAGCAGTACCAGAAAAGATTCAAGTGTTAGCCATCAAATGATTAATATTAAATAGAAATCTGAGTATTTGATTGCATTAATTGAACCCAGATAACTAGGTGCTAACAAATTATCAAAATTAAAAAGAATTATGAGTCTTGGATAACTGTGTTTGAAACCGTTTAACTGTGTACAAACAAATGATATATATATGTGTAAAAATAGGTGTTTGCATTGAACAACCTACAAGGGTTGATATCCCATGAAACACAATCACAATAAACCCAAACAAACTGAAGCCTGAGCTCTGTTGTTTAACCACTGTATTTCCCTTGAAGATGGTAACCAGTAAGTAACACTTACTCTCCAGATATTTCATGAATGTCTCCTACCTCATGTGACCAGTAAACTCTTCCATGTCATGAGACTACTTTGAGGTAATTATTCCTGATGCTAATATTCTCTAAAGTTAATAGCCAGAATTCTGTTGAAAATAATTCAATTCCTACAGTTATTTATTCTCATGACTATAATATCACATATCAAAAACAAATTTGTAAATGTGGTTGAATAAGCTGAGACAGGTGTGGTGATAGTCACGAGGAAAATATATAATACATTTTGTACATTTGTCTAAAAAAACTATGTACGATTGATTGTGTGGGTTTGGAAAGCTCTATTAAAATATTCACAGACATTTATATATAGACCCACAATCTCTCTAACACACACACACACACACACACACACACACACACACACACACACACACACACACACACACACACACACATATATATATATATATATATACATTTTTGGGATACATCTTTTAAATTTGTCTTAAACAATTAAGATACAATCGAGTGGGTGGGTTTGTAAAGCTCTATTAAAATATTCACCCATACACACACACACACACACACGTGTGTGTGTGTGTGTGTGTGTGTGTGTGTGTGTGTGTTTTGAAAACTACACTTTTTAAAGTAGAAAATGTAAATATTTCCGTGTGCACAGCTAAGACATTATATGAAAAACGTAATGATGTCTATACGTCTAAGCCTCTGTAGAAATCTTAAAGTGCTTCACCTAATTGAAAATCAACTGGGATAAGTTCGTTGAATAATATCAGTCATATCTGAATTGTGTATTGATAAATACAGCAGCAGTCATCATATTCTTAACACACACACACACACACACACACACACACATATATATATACATCAAACTGATTAAATAAATTGGTGTGATTTTAGAATAATATTTTTTTTCAGAGTTTTTTTTTTTTTACATGTGGCAAAAATAATTTCAATCTCACAAAAATATTTGTTTTGAGGCTATTTTAAATGACTGCAAATCAAACAGAGTGATCCAGGCTTGAACAAAATTCTCTCATCAAATATGCGAGGAAGCCACATGAAATTTTCAGACGAATGGTGTAAATGGAGAAGTATATTTGATGGATGAAAGTTTTTTAAATAGGCTAAGCATTATGGCCTTTTCACTTCAGTCAGTTTTTGGTAAAACCATCCATGAAGGGGAAACACGGTAATTCACCGGTAAAGAACATTCTGGGCGCATATCAACATGGTAACTGAGTTCTGAAACATGAAAAGACTGGTTGCTATTGATTTTCTTTGTAAAAAAGCGCAACTGCGAAAAATTCTTGTGAATTTAATTGCCATGACCTGAAAATACGGCGAACACGCACGGAAACATTGGACAACTGTTTCGACCTTATTAGGTCTCATCAGCAGCATGTACCGTGACCTCCACCACCGGAGATCGAACCAGTGACCACTGACTGCAGGGCCGAAACTCTACAACTGAGCCAACTGTTCATATCGCAGACAAGTTACGCCAAATTAACTAGTCATGGTAATTGCGCGGTCAATTAATCTGAATGCATATTTGTAAGTTGCATCCGTACTCTTTACAGAGGACACGGTCACCTCCAGGGATGATTTTCCCAAGAGAACTAGAAATACACATCCACATAATTATTATGACCTCAAGGGCAAGGATGTATATTTTTCTTTTTCTTTTAGTAGAGGAATTATGTTTTGAATTGAATTACCATGACAAGTTGTAGAGTTTCAGCTCTTAAATCTGTGGTCGCTGGTTCGATCTCCAATAGTGGAGATCATGGTATACACTGTTGATGAGACCTAATATGTTCTAAACAGCTGTCCAGTGTTTCCATATGTCGTGCGTATGTGTTTGCCGTATTTTCTGGCCATGGTAATTCCATTCACAATATAATTACTCTACTAAAAAAAGAAATATATACGAACATTTTTTAATTGCTAACACCTTAGGCAAATTACATCTCATTTATTGAATGTCCCTCGTATATATATATATATATATATATATATATATATATTGTAAAATATAAAGCCAATTTTCTTTTGTCTGGCATTCTTTTACATAACAGTGATCAATATCCAAGATACTGATTATCTATTAAAATTTCAACAAATTCATAGCAAATTTCACTTCCTTGATTCCATGATCATCTGGCGATTATGATTTTTTAAGAATCTCAATATCACTGCATGTATTACCTTAGTCTAACTTATGAAGTCAATTCAAATTTTATCGCTAAGAACACTTAAATCCAAGCAGTGAATATGCGGCGTAACGGAAGAGAAGTGCATGCCTCATCAGAACAAAACTCGAATTTTCAGAAGAAAAGATATGACTCCTATTATCGACCAATGACCCTCAAAATTTAGGGCCATGGAGGTCACCATCCAACTGTGCCCTTAATCCTTTGACGCGTTTACGAAGTTTCTTTGATGTTTCGTTAGGCACGGTTTCTCTAGCGTTGACTATACCTGTGTCCGTCACGACTACTCTTCCTCTCCATTCCCGTTGTGTTCCTCATCACAGAATATGTGAAGAAGCTAACTGATTGAGGTCAGGAAATGTTGAACAGAAAAATGGCAGATGGTCACATTAAGAATAATGCTTCAACTAAAAGAAACGACGTCCACTCGAATTATGAATGTATCAGCTTTATTATTTGTTTACTTTGGTATTTACAGCAGTTTCATCCGCTCCCGCTCTCGTTGTCGGCTTAGTCATGTGACCCTGGGGTATTCAAGGACTGGCACTGGGTCAAGATTTCCAGTTGTCTTTTCAATTGACATGACTCCAGTGGCAAAAGGGAAAGTGAACTTTCGATCAGCGAAAACTCTCTGCTTATACGCAATATAGCTTCCAGTTAGGAATGGATACGGGTCAGCTTGACACTCAACGATTTTAGTCAATGACGAAATAATTCTTTCCAAATTAGGGTTCTGAGATTTTTTGTCTCACCAGCAAAACCTCCAACTTATTCTATATTTCACCTCACACAAATTTTCCTTCGGGTTGGCCCCGTTTTATGACTTGATATTCCCATCACGGATGACGAAATGATTCTTTCTAAATTGAGGATCGGAGATTTATTCCACTCCTTTGTAAAACTCCGATTTGTTCCGTATTTCACCAAATCCCAGTCCTCTTTAAGAGCGGTCACTTTTTATCACGTGATATTTTAATCTCGAAAAACGCCTACGTTCAGAATAAACTATTTTTTAAGGTGTTGAAAAATTTCATTTCGCAGCCTATTTTTAATTTCTTCGTTGTACCTGGCTTTTCGAATCGTTTTATCTACTCTTTTGAAGTCAACGCCAAAACTACATTGTCATATTTCAAAATTTAGCCAAAACAATCTCCAAAAACAATTGATAAAATATGTTGACACGTTTACATTTGCAAGCCCTGATTCTCCAAATACACTCGTCATTCAATAGAAAGTTCATTTTAATCCTTCTCGCTTTATCATTTTCATCTTAATTAATTCCTTTAATTAAGTGTCTCTGGCCCACAGAGTTACAAAGATACTCCCAAAGAAGTTATATGAGTACTGCTTCAAGATTTGAAAAAAACAAACAAACATCAACAACATAGGAAATAACCTTGATTTAATCACAAAAATATGTTATCATTAACAAAACATGTTGTTAGAAAATTATTAAAATGCACTCTTCGAAAAAACACATAAATTAAAATAAAAACAGATTGATGATTATTTATTACGAAATCTCTGCAACTATTAAATAAATAACATACTCGTATTCATGAACGAACGTGAAATATAAATCGATTCCAGCTAAAGAGAAAATGTCCCATGTACAGAATGATTAATATATTGTATTCTCTTTAATTACTGCATAGATTACTTAAAACACTCTTAGAATAAATAAATAAATATCATGTGATTACTGATTGTGTAATGTCTCTTCTTATTCGGTTGAAATCCAAAGAGGATGTATTTTTGGCTGTAAACAAAATATTTACCAATCCCTCCGCACGAACAGGATGCGATGCAAATATAATTTTTAAGTGGAGTTTGTTTTGACAGGTTTGAATTTAATCTTCAGTTTTTACACCAATGTTAAAGAGCCCAGTCTGCCGTACTATTTACTCAAAATTAGTGGGCAAATAGTTGGATAAATACCTTTCCGAAGAGTATTAGCGGTAAAGTGCAAAAATCCTGGTCTGTGATTTGAACTCCTGTCTCCGATTCTGTTTCCTGTGATAATAGCCGTTACACTACGAGCGCTTAGTGTTATTGTTGAGTGACTCAGTGTAAATGGATGATATAATTCAAGTTATAAGAATTTTTTACTGTGTCTATGAATTAAGAAATACATTTCGTAGGAACAAATTTATGAACAAGCCACATCTAAAATAGTCCCTTGAATCTTGTTACAGAAAAAAATTTGTGACAAGAACAAAAAAAATTACATCTATAAAAGAAAATTTTGGAAATCATATAAACCCAAATATTTAATCTTCATTTATCGAGATATAAACATTTAAATTATATTAAAGCCTCAAGATCTATATCCAAATGATAAAAAACAAATACCTTTTGTCATGAAACTGATGATATATTGAATATTTAAGCTGAAAATACTGAAGCATAACCACTCAGACAACAGAACGAATTGACAAGAGGTTAAAAATAGGAAAATAAAGCCTAAAATTAGATTCTTAGTTGAGTAGACAAGAATTTTTTGTAGTCAATAGACAAAGGAAAAAATAAAACAGAAATCTATAGAAAAGCTATGAATAGAATCTGAAGAATGCCATTTGTTTTCATATCTGTTTTTTTTATCTTTCAAAATTCTCTCGGGAAGGAACATTATGGCGTCACAGGATTCATCATGGTTGCTTGAATGCAAATAAAGCCATGACGTACATAATGCCTTCGTTTTTAACTTCGATGTTTCCACCGATAATAAATCACTAAAACTTCCATGTTCATAAATCATAATCATCACTACCAACTCCTCAACCACTGCCTCTATTCTTCTTCTTCTTCTTCTTCTTATTATTATTATTATTATCATTATTATTATTATTATTATTATTATTATTATTATTATTATTATTATTTGTTGTGTTTTTTTTACTTCTCGCGAGTTTTTCTCAATAGGTCAAACTGGTGATTTTGTTCCGGAGTCTCTATGAAAGCTTCTGTTCTCAGATTTCCATCACTCTTATAGATATCTTACCTGTTTTTTTTTAACATGAATGTAGTCTTAATGGTCGCGAAACATCGTTCACTCTCCATTTTATTCAGTATCTTTTCCCTGGTTCTAAGGAACATTTTTTTTCAAAAGTTCTTACTACAATTAGCATTACCAGCACTACAACTTTTTCCGCTCGTAGTTTTGGTATTTGTCTAGGTTTGACTTTTTGGTCTGCTGGAAAAGCAAAACAAACAAGATGACGAGGTTTTTTTGCCCTGATTCATAAAAATTAAGTCTGATTATCTGGCTTCATTTAGAGCGTTTTATTTTATAGGATAGATTCTGGTTTGTGCATATGTTAGTATGGAGAAATTTTACTTTCTTATATAATTCAAAATAGATTATCTTACCCAACTAGCCTATTATTGCATCTTTGTTCTCGTTGGCTGTATTCACTAATTATGGGATTAGCTTTTTTATTTCTATCATCACATAAATTACTCCTGCAATTTTCATGTGTATCAATATTTTGCTTTGATCTATTTAGTCGTTTTGATTTTATGTCATTTTATATTTATTAATATGGATTCCATTTCTCTTTTGAAGTTTCTCTTCAAAACCAGATGCTATCATGTTCAATTTCCTTAGTTTGATGCTTGAATTATCCGTACAGTTATTCCCATCACATTTTTTATTATTTGGTTTTTATTATTGCATGTTCCTGTTGTTATTTCTATTACTGACTTCTGTAATCATATTTCTTTCTTCTTGTTTATATACTATTCCCACAATTCTTAATGCAGACGATATCTATTCCTACTTTTCTTGTCACATAGTGTCTGACTATGTCATCTCTTTTATTATTATTATTATTATCATTATTATTATTATTAGAAGTAGTAGTGCTAGTAGTAGTATTTGTAGTATAAATATTAGTATTATTTGTTTATTATATATCCTTAGGATTCTACGCTTTTTACTATCTTCTCACGTCAATCTTTTAAATATCTTCCCTAGCTTTAGCCTGGGCCGTCTGGTATTCGTGCTGGATGTGGTATCGTAATCAATGACAGATTCGAGGCTGAAAGGCTCCCAACTTCGTCTGGGCCACCTTCGGGTGGGCGAACTGCAATATTGACACATTTGGGTTCGTGAAACTGCTTGGCTCATTAGACCCACATTGCACTTTGTGGGTCAATGAGCAGCATAGATCAGCAGGGTTCTAGCCTCGGATCGTGCCCGATCTCCTTCTCCCCTTAATCCCCACTATAATACACCTTCGGGTCATTGACCTTGAGTCAAGTCCTGTTCTGGTGGGAGGCAACGAGAAATAATTCAATTTTTAAAAAATCTTTGTGTAGAACATATACACTATTAATAAAATATCAATAAAAATCAAATTTGGTTAAGTAATTCATTCAATAGTTTCTAAAAATACTCTCTTGAATTCTGTAATCTTTTTTTTTGTCACTTTTCTTTGGATGCTTTATTACAATTTCCAAGTTTTAACAATAGAGCTCAATATTCTTTATGAACTCTTATTAAGGATTTATACATTTTAAAGGATTTACCTGGCTTGAAATCGACTTTTCAATCATCCATCCAATCATTCCATTTGCCCTAGATGAAATATAATTGTCAGCTTTAAATATATCAGTAAAGACAACTCCTAGATGGCATTCCTTCTTTACTTATTTGATTTCCCTGCTGGTTAATTTATATTCCACTTTAATACTTTCAAATCTATGTAGCGCTTTACATTTTTGAGTCTTAATTTCCAAATATCTTCTCAATATGACAATCTGTATTGATCCTTAGAACTCGGCTCAATGAATTGTCCTCAAATTTCCTTGATATTGATTCATATTATTTTTTTGTTTCTGTCGAGTCTTGCTTTAGAAGGGTAGAGTGTATGTTACAAAAGAGACTCTCTAGGTATCTATTCTTTTAATTAGATTTCCACAGCGGATATTTAATTAAGAAAGTTTTCCTGTTCTTTTGGAATAATCCTTTCTAATTTCTTTTCACTTTATGCTTTCTTGATGAAATATTTCTGCTATTTCGTTTTCTTTTTCACCAAATATTCTGATAATATCTTGATTCCGTAGTTTTGTTCTTTCAGTTTCTTCTCGTTTTCCTCTTTTTTTTTTTCGTTAGAAGCTCGACGCAATTTTCCATTTCAAAAGTCATTCCTATATGTCGACTGATGATTCTAACAGTTAGTACAATGAACTCTTACGTTTTTTTTTCATTCTCATCAAAATCGTAATATCATCAATTAACTTGAGGTGTTTTATCTTATGACTTTGTTAATCTGTAGATTCTTTTGCAATTTCTTTGTATATAAATTCAGTGGCATCAGTTCTAGAAGAGAAAAATAAGGATAATGTGTCTTCGAGGAAATGCCTCTTTGGATTTTGACGTATTGTCGGATTTGCTCTGTCACATCCACTTCCTAGTTTTTCATAGTTTCCATGATGGAATTCACAACTTGCTTCGATATTTTGGAAATTTTCATACATTATATTATTAAAGCTTGGAAGATGCTGTCATATACCTTTTTGTAGTGTATCCTTAACATAGATTTTTCCATTTCGCCTTTATTGCCTTTAGATCGTGCTGGTTAATATATAATAAGTCATTACTTAAAGTTTTTAATTTCGTTAATCAGGCAAAAATTATGAGAAAATTGTTATAAATTTGGTTTTCGATTAAGAAAATTTTAGGAAGGTATTTCTTTCATACGGTTAACCATACAATATATATTTATTTTAATTCACCTGATATAAGGGTTTAGCATTATAAAGCAAACTTGTGCTTGCCCTGTCGGTTGGGACTGTAAAATACACCGACTGCTTCTCTGCCGATGGGTAAGACCCTTCTGCAATGAGTGTCCTAGATATGATACTAAAAAAATCTGATAGCGTTGTTCCAGTTGTGTTGTAGCTTTGGGGAATGCAGAGCACCCCTCCATTGTCATCTCTTCCAAGTCCACACTGGCCCGGAGTGGTTGCATCTGATAGGGTTCTCTCTATGTGTCAAATAGAACTAGACTGTGAACTGTTGCTAAATTAAATTGCTTCAAAAATGATTCTTTTGACATTTAAACTGCATACTAATGCTAAAAGGATTTTTTTAAATAAATAGAACTGTTTTCACATTTAAACTGCGTACTTATGCTAAACTGAATTGTTTGAAATAAAATTCTATTTACATTTAACTCTGTATTGCTCTGTCAGCTGGGGCTGTTGAATACACCAACTAGTTCTCTTCAGAGTAGTAAGACTCCCACTAACATGTGTCCAAGATATGACACAAAATAATCTGATGGTGAGGCTGCAGTAATGCAGGAGCTTTGGGGAATGCAGAATTGCCATCTCTTCTAGTCCCATTCTGGCCCAGAGTGCTAGCACCTGAGAACGTCCTATCTATGGGTCCGAGAAAACGAAACTGTGTACTTATGATAAACTGAAGTGTTTGAAATAGAACTTTTTTTACATTTAACTGAGCTGTTTTGACATTTAACTGTTTTTAAACAAAACTATACTTATACTAGACCGAATTGAAATTTGATTCAGTGTTAAACGACCCGACAAGGTTT
>OY757924.1:92447388-92667388 GCA_963585895.1 Sepioteuthis lessoniana | reverse complement strand
GCGCTGCTGTGGACAAAATGAATCCCATCTAGTATATAGGCCAGAAAAGGTGGGCTTCCTGTATACAGAGTTGAGAAAAGCTGTAGGAGTTTTATGCAAAAGAAAGTCGATGATTAGACTCCCTTTCCACAGTTAACTCCAAAGTGGGATGCATAGAATTCAATTGTGCGAGAAATAAGTCTGCATCTTTCTCACATTTAAATAAACAGAAAGTGTCATCAACGTAACGATAATACATGGAGGGGGGCGGTCTATTTTATTAAATAAATCAGACTCACAGAACCCAACAAAAATATTTGAATTTGAATGCTGGGTGACCAGCATCGCCGAGTCATAAAATTGTTGCGAAATAACAATAATTTAGTTATTTCGAAACCGGATAAAGGTGCTTGTGTTGTATTATTGGATCATGTTGACTATGTCAATAAAATGTTACAGATCCTTAATGACGAGAAAAAATTCAAAAAATTAGGTCCGGTTGAAACCTGTGACCATAGAAGCAAAATTTCAAAAGCTACTTAATAAGTGGGTAAAAAGTGGTCTTCTCTCCCCCGAAATTTCTGACTCTATTCGACCTTTTGGATCTATCCGTACCCGTCTTTATGGTCTACCTAAGATCCATAAAGATGATGTTCCTTTGCGACCCCTCCTTTCTATGGTTGGTTCTGCCCAACAAAAGGTTGCCAGTTGGCTATCATCAGTGCTTCAACCTGTGTTGGAGCATTGTAGCTGTTTCTGTATAAAATATTCTTTTTCTTTTTCCAAGATTATCAGAAACTTCAGCCCAACTGATATGTTTATGTGCTCCTTTGACGTTTGTTCCCTTTATACAAACGTTCCTCTTAAAGAAACTATTGAGATTTGTTGCGATGTCTCTTCTTAAACCTACCTTTCCAGGGAGTATTTTCAAACATCTGATTAATTTTGCTACCTCGTCTGTCGAGTTTAGTTTCAATAACATCATGTATCAGCAGATTGATGGTGTGGCAATCGGGACAAGTCTGGGTCCCACACTGGCAAATATTTTTGTTGGGTTCTGTGAGTCTGATTTATTTAATAAAATAGACCGCCCCACCCACCCCATGTATTATCGTTACGTTGACGACACTTTCTGTTTCAGTGACTACGTAGGCAGGACTTCTAATCGTTTAGATATTCGCATAAAACAGCATCTGCCAGCTCGAATTTTAAATCTTAAGCTTTCTCTGTGTGTGAGTGTGTGGAGAGAGAGAGAGAGAGAGATAGCGAAAGAGAGAGAGAGAGAGTTCGTTGGTTAAGTCAAAGATGAACTGAAATTAAGAATAAAGAAAAAATTTCGCAATTTAAACAAGGAGACCGCTGAAAAAATTTGCCAGAGTTTTCAAAGTCTTTTGGAGGTCGCGACTGAAGCCAATGGTGGTTTCTTTGAATGAACTTAACCGATAGTATTTAAAGGAATTTTCTTGTAGTTTTGGTAAATATATCTGATAAAATAAGATGTCTGTGTTATTTAAACTTGCTTAAGTTAGAAAACTATTCACCCATCACACCCAATTAGTATATATATATATATATATATATATATATATATATATATATATATATATATATATATATATATATATATATAAGTTAAGAGAGCGGAGACATGGAGTTATCAAGCAGTGTTGGCTATGTCTACGCTATTCAAATACAGATATATGCTTTATAAATACTCCACAGCACTATATATATATATATATATATATATAAAAGGTCGGCTGACAAATTTTATACACAGAATGATAAAAATAATCTTTATTTTTCATCGATTATGTTTCTTTTTTCTGCACACCTTATATATTCATTTACGCTACCACTGACTTTACTTAATTTACTTGATTTACTTAATTTTTAAAAATAATTTTATATTTCTTATAAAATTTTCAGACAATGTAAACCATTAAAAATATTTTGAAACCTGACCCACTTCTTGTAGAATATTTGTACAGAACCATAAAAAATGCTTTAGGAATGAACAATTTTTTAAAATCTTTTAAAACTTAAAATTACTATTTGAAAAAAAGTAAGAATTATGAATTAGTCAGTATATTGATCGAGAAGTAACATATTATAAAACCCATTTCTTATATCTTTATCTATGATTTTATTCCCCCCCATATATATATATATACAGAATTACATTTAAAAGCAAACGCCATAATCTCCAACAGCAAAGTCGTCCTTACACAGTAGTAATTTGCTAAAACAAAAGTTACATCACTTTTGTAACAGATTCTCCCCTGATGATGCCCCAAAGTCGGGCAGAAAGTACTAGGGATACATACAATTATGGACAATACCTTAATCAGTTCCCCCCGAATACGATAAAAGTAATACGGGAATTCGAACGGATCCAAAAGAGAATATGTAGGCATAAAATGTCTATTATGTTCAATGAAATTTGCATATATATATATATATATATATATATATATATATATAATCGACCTGTTTTCATTTTTTAAAACTCTATATATGTCTTTTTTTGGCTTTTTATCAAGTGACGTTCTGGTCCAGGAACTTGTTTAAAATACGATCTTACACACGCAAAATTCACCTTTCTGTTGCAATTCATAAAATACTGAAATTTCAATTTTTTACGGGCGTCAAATTAATAATAATGATACATCGGTGGACATTGTGAAGACATTTATCAAGAGTTTAAACTTCATGTTTAAATCAATATATCATAATATAAAATGTTTGTATATTTACAACAAAGAATCTTTTAATCAAACCGCGACAAATTTAGGTTTTATATTATCGAGATGGAAATGGTCAAATCAGCATTTTGAAATTTCATTGAGCGGATGATGCTGTCTGTATATACTAGAATGCAATCAAAACAGTTCAAAGTCAAAGGAGGACGTAGAAAAAACATACATGGTGGTCACGTGTAAATAGAAAACTGCGTGGAAAAATAAGCAAATCAAATTTTCATCATATTTAGATTTTTCAAAATAAATCCATATTCATCACTAGAGAATACCTTGTATAAAATGACGTTTTTCCTCTGTGTCGAAAGAGGCAGATAAATTTTTCTTTTGGTAATTTCGTGTCGAACCTATTTTGCTTGCTGCTGAACTAATTCACAAGTTTGTAAAAAACCATGTTGTATTACGATGATTTGTAATTTTTCTTTCAGGTTCATGTTTTCTTTCTGCTGTTGATGTCTTCAGTTCTTCATCAAATTCATTTTTTTAACTTCTTAGTTTATTCGGAGCGTTCTTTGTTCCTGATGTGAGAATCGCTTTTGCTTTAAATTTCGCAACCCATTCCTAAGAATCCTAGTATCATCAACGTAAAGTTCTACGATAACGTGTAATTACTGTTGCAAACAAAGTCGAATATGTATATAATATCAATTATGAATAACTAAACAAATGAATAGATAAAGATTTAGATTATCTCTTTAAACAATGCTTAATGAAGATAGATATGCGGGAAATAAAGACATTCTAATACTGTAACTGAGATTGAACTGTGGTCTTTTTGTTGGGTGGGGCAGTTGTCACCAAGTGATGGGGTGCCAGAACTCTTTGGTCCCATCAGTCATAGTTTTATATCCTATGCTTCATGGCTGAGACAACTACGCTGCCACTGCTACAAGAGCCATTTTGCAACTTCAACTATCGATAAATAGTCGGGTGGCCTGGATTATTTAGCCCTGGTTCGGTAAACAGAATAGAAGTAGGAAAATCCATAAAATTGGCAGTGTACCAGTGTCGGAGGGGTTGGGTAAATACACACACTACCCATTTAATTCATTTCGTCACACATAAATCATTCTGTTTTTATTTTTAAAAGTTTCCTGAGAAAAATCATCTTTTTTTCTTTTTCTAAGCTTTTGATATTTCAATTTATTATGATTTCATTTTTCATTGTTACATAATCATAAAACTAACCTTTATCTTGATCAGGAATATATTACGAATGAAATAAGATAAAATTGAGAAAGCTGTATCTAAATTATCAAATCATTTTGTTTAGCGAAATCCGTTGGATGAATAAATTCGATTTAGCTTTAATCTGAAATTCCCTAAAGGAGAAGTTAATATCCCCACGATAGTAAGAAAGGTGCGGGTGATATAGGAAGGTCTTAATTAATTATAAGATGAGATCAGAAAGGAGCGCAAATACTTTTCTAAAATCATGATGGGCACCATTTTAGTTATACAGTTAGTGAAATCGACCCCGAGTAAAATGGGATTGATTTAGTTGACAGTTGTATTGACTAATTACAAGTAAATGACTAAATAAAGAGCTGAATTTAGGCCATCAGCTCCCGAATCAAACTAGAATAAAAGTATCAGGCAGCATCTTCTACTCCATTTACATTAGGCTTTTCTAATCTGGCATTGAAAATCTCACCAAATGTGTTAACTCAGTTTTTAAAAACTAACCGTTTCAGTTTCTTATATTGATACAGTTTGGTTTAAATTGTAGAAGACTTGAATAAAAATGATTGAAACAAGAAACACCATCATGAACAAGTGATACTGAAAGCACAGATTTTCCTGAGTCTCTCTCTCTCTCTCTCTTTCTCTCTCTCAATCTTTATCATTAATCCTTCCTCGGAACGTTGCAGATTGATCAGTAAGTTCCAATCCCGACACGCTGTTTTTTTTTGTTCCAGTTTAATCAGTCATTGTCAATGTATAATCTTAGGATTACGTGGGTAGAAAACGACTTGTTTAATTTAGGTTTTAATCTGCTCTACTGGACAATATCTGAGCACTTTTCTTGTTTAAGAAAAACGTTTTTATAACGGTGTGTTCATTTCACTATATATATATATATATATTTACAAATTCTATCATCTGTTTTTTTTTTTCACACTGTTAGAATTATTGATTAGGTACAAAAATCAAATTGGTCCAATTTGCCAAATATGTAAAGCGTTTGTCAATGGCCCGGAAGACCGGGGTTGGATCCCAGGTCGAGTCATACCAAAGAGTCAATAATGGTACTTGATGCCTCCTTGCATAAAACTTAGCACTATAAGGTATAATCGGGTGTAAAGTGAAGCAATCTAGGGAAAGGAGTAGCGGCGTCTCCCACACTTCGGTGTTGCAAACTTTAATTATATATATATATATATATATATATATATATATATATATATATATATCATCATCATCATGCCGCGCTATCAGCATAGATATCCCTGACCCTTTCTTGCCACCCTTCTCCATCGTCCATTGCTTCCGGCAGGTCTTCAGGACTACATTCAGTATCGGCACAGAACCGCAGAATGTTAGTTCTAGCTGGTCGTCCTGCCTTTGCTCGTCTATGTGAAGCATATTTTAGTGTTTGATTGTAAATAAGATCCTTCGTTCTTTAAAAATGAATGAAATGTATATTTTTTGTACTAAGTATAACTTATCGATATCAAAATTACAATGATCTGAATCTATATATACATTACCGGAACGCTGTAAAATGATACATACTAGCGCGATGTTTGCTAGTGAAATAGGAGTAAGAAGAATTTGCGGAATAAAAAATACTAATCCTATTAGAAAGTCTATGAATATGATCTTGCTCAACACGATCTGTATACTTTCTAAGGAGAGATTAATGCTAACTTTCCTTATTTATTTGTATGCAATTTAAATATTTATTCTATAAATATTATGTGACTCGATATTGAATCTTAAGCAAGTTAAAGTGGCGTTTATATGATTATTTGTAAATACTGCTTGTTATTTGTTGATATTTTATAATCTTAGTCCTGAAGAAACTCACATCAACTTAAATCGTGGCTTGGTAATTTAACTCTCCTGCTAGTGCCCTGAGGTCACATTTGGACTATAACACGAATTTCAAGTGTTACTTTTTAAGGTACTAGGATATTCAAATTTTGAAAATTACTGCAACACAGTTTTCCACTCCCACAACACGATGCTTATTTCCTTAAATTTCCGAGGTGTAACCTGATAATTTCTATCACTTAGAATATTCGAACTAATGTATTCATCGTTATATTAATAACTTTTCGGCCCATACGTCCTTCGGCCTTCTTCACGTTTATTTTGTCGGATCTCTACAGAAACTTCATTTGATTAGATTAACCAGGTACAAGTTCTTCTTTGCATGAAACATTTTCATACCAAAACTTTATCCACTACACCATATGTCCTACTGGATAATTCAGAGTAAATTTTGGGGACTTATAAACCAATGAGATGCTACTCACTACTATGTATGATTTTTTACCTTAACTCATATTGTAATTTTCTAGATTTTTTCTTATAGAAACATTTTGATTAATGTTTTTTAAATCGTATTTATCTCTATATTTGGTCTGCTCAACAGATTACTGTATCACAGGGTATGCTCTTCTTCTTTTAGACATCTTATTCTCCAATCTTCTTCCTTATATATGATTTTATTTTCATCCCATTAGAGCAGATAGTTTCTCTTTTCTTTCCATATATGGTTAGCCATACTTGAGCTTTCACTCTCTCCCCGACATGCTGCCTTTCTGATTGCGGTACGTCCTGCCTTTGTTTACTTTACCACATCTGTATGGGATGGAGAACACGCTCTTCTTAGGCACGTTGTATTCTGATGAGGCTTGACTTGGATGAGATATTTTCGAAGAGTCGTTCCACTACTGAAAATTGAATCGCTATTATATGGATTATATGTGGGCGTGGTGAAATGGTTATCGTCGTAGGAAATGGACACGGCGACACGTGTTCAAATCTTAGGCAAAACTGATTGCATTTCACATTGTACTAATACCCTTGGAAAAGGTATGGATCCAATTATTCTCCCTCCAGCTATTGGTAAGCAGTAGGGCAGACGAGGTTCTTCCGCCTTAGAAAGGCAACTAGTCTAGGAGAAGGAAAACTCTGAATTCAAACCAGTTAAACTCCGCTTAAAAATAGACCTTGTGTCATATCCTACTCGAGCGGAGGGGTCGGTAAATATGTATATGGATTATATATCTTTAATTTCTTTTCGGCTAAAGCTTTGATATAGGGCAGAGAGATGGTGGCGGGTCTTTTACCATCATTCTCCGTCGTTCGATTTAGATTTCTTGGAGTCGATGTTATGCTCCCTTGGTATTTGTTGCGATGGAGGTTCTCTCTCAGCCTTTTCATTTCTTCTTGGTATGCATCACTGAAGGTTAACTTATGCTATTCAGATGACCTGAATCCATGCTCTGTGCAAAGTATTAATACCTCTGGAAAAGATTATCTGTGGTCATGTTCTTTCTCCTTAGCCAACTGTATCGATGGTCTGATTGAGTTTACATGATCCAGTTGTGTTTGACTGTCTTCCTGGTGCAGGCCAAAAATGAATCATGTAGTGATGTAGAAGTATTTCTTGTATATATAGGAAATGATGTAATTTCCTTATCAAAAGAATTTTTTGGAAAAAACGGTTCAAAATTGGCGCAAAGATCTCCAACTAACGCCCATGCAGATGTTTAAAAAATAAACAATTGAAAATGTTTTTTAAGACCAATAGGAGGTCTTAAATACGCGCCCAAAGAATTTTCGAAAGTCAACGTCTGCGCACGGATCGACCTTGATGCTATAAAAACACACAATTTTCCGGACAACAGAGATCAATTACTCACGCCAACCCGGAATGATACGTACTAACTGTTTTCACAGCGGCGCCCTGTTCGTTTGATCTTCAAACAACGGTGTCAAGTTACAATTTCAAGTTGTATAAAGATCTTATCCACGCTGCTGCCAGAACAAGCCTTTACAGTAGTGACTTGATACATGAATCGCTGTATACACTTCTACATTTCAGCTCCCAACAGAGAAATAAAATTTCTTTTTTTTTTAGCACTATTGTTAATATTGTCTTTTCATTCATTAACATTAGTACTCCTACATATATGTTAACTAATACTGACGATAACGACGATCCCATAGCCATGATTTGGCGTTATTATTGTTAGGTTGTATATTTATTTAATATTTCTTTCTTAGTGCGTGCATATTTGTAAATCTGTGCATATTTGGAAATATGTGTGTGCATTTGTGCGTGTATTTGAGCGTGTGTGTGTGTGGAGGGTAGGGCACTTAAGCATATTTATTTAGAATACTAACATGTTCAGAATTGAAAAATGAATAAGTTCATTTCTACTGTGTAGGAAAGGCATCGTTGACATTTTACTTAATCAACTATTTGAATAGAAATCTTTGTAAATAAAAACAAATAGATATGTTCTTATATTCTTCCTCTCTCTCTCTCTCTCTCTCTATATATATATATATATATATATATATATGTATGTATTTTTTCCTTTACATTTGAAACTTTGATACAATTTTTTAATCCAAGAAATACTTTTACAAAATATTTAGTCTCGAGAGAAATTATTTATTTTGCAGATTTTTAGGATTCTTTACAAAAGAAACCAAAGCAATAAAATTGGAATCAGTTTTCTTTAACCAGTAAAATGTTGCAATTTCTTCTTTCCCGGATTTTTGATGATATATATTCAACATTTATCTGCTTTCTAGTAGGTTTCTCTGTCTACCAATCAATATTGGTTGCTTCTTTCTTTCTTTCTTTCTTTCTTTGTTTAATGGCTTATCAACCTTTGTAGGTTATTTAATGCCAAAGCCATTCTCCTAGAAGAACAGTGGTGGTACTATTTAACCCATAGCTGGGAGGATAAGGGGGTTCATACCTTTCCCAAGGGTATTTGCCTGAAAGCGAACGTAATAGTGCGACTGGAGTACAAACTCGCGTACTACGATTCCGCAGTCCATCGCTTTAACCATTAAACCACGAGGACACCCCCTTTGCTTCTGTCAAGCTGTCACTGCCACCTTATTCTTATTACAATTCACCTGTGCTAATATATGCAACTACAAAGGAGAACGTTTAGATATAAGAATCTCTTCACCCTATTTTGTTTGTCTTTGATTTTTTATTTTTTGTCTTTGTTAATTCATATCGCTTAAAACTTACCCATTTCTATCGTATGTCTTCTTCTCTAGATCTCTCTCTCTCTCTCACTCTCTCTCTCTTTCTCTCATCTATCTATATCTCTATCTCTCTCAAGTTTCTACCAATGTATTCCTGAGTGTTTTCCATTGGTCGAGGAACCACTGGAACTACTCCTTTCATATTGTGTAAAACTCGGCTGTCGTATATATTTTAATGTCTTCTATGTTCTCAAATCTTACGCTCAAAATGAATATTCAGTTTAGGACAAAAGAATAAATTGCAATAATTCAAGTCTGATGATTATGGGTCGAACCGACATCTATCTATCTATCTATCTATCTATCTATTCACGTCTATTTATTCTTGTGAATTTTCCATGAGTCGAAGTACTTCTGAAACTCCTCTTTAATATGGTGTGTTTATATCTGCTCATTTCAATCTATCTATCTATCTATCATTTTCGTTATCATGTGTATAACTATCATTATATTGAGTTGGAGTGAATTCAGACGGCTATCTGAGCATATCCCACTTTGTTTCAAGATATCTGAGCATATCTTACTCTACCATATAGCCGATGGAAAAAGGCATGTGAAAGATACCAAAAGAAACTGCAGTTCAAAGCCAGCTGGCAGATCAAGGATAGATGTTTCCTTGATGTCGTGTCAGGAAATAACAGCATCATTTGGCAGTAATTTGAGTGACTAAATAACCTGATCGACTTCTTTTACATAAAAAGGATCTTGGAAATCATAATCCAAAAATAGTTTGTGCTTTGCATCGAAGCTGGCCAACAGCGGTCAAACAGAATCTTCAAAAAGGTCGGGATTGATAAAGATAAATCAAAGAGAAACAGGTATGTGTGTGTGTGTGTGTGTGTGTGTTATAAAAGCGTTTTTTCTTTAATAAAAGAAAGTGCTCAAATAGTGGTCAGTAAAGTAGGATTAAACCTAGAAAGAAATAGTTCTCTTACCTTCGTATGTATTAAAAAAATACACTTTTCCAATGAAATATACGTTTCGTTTAAAAATTGCATATTTTCCAAAATTGAACATTTTAGTTACGATGCAGACATGAAGAGTTCACACGTGTGGGTGTGCGCATACACACACTCACACACACACACATAAACATAAGTATGCATGCATGTGTATGTGTGCGTGTGCGTGCGTGTGTGTGTGCAGTATCACACATAACTAAGAAAACCACGACTAATTTTTAAAAAAGATTAAAAACAGGATTTTATTACTTCGAGTTCAATACATTACACCCAAAATGGCTAATTATTAGGTATTGTTTTTCCCTGAACTCTACGACAGGAAAATAATAAAAATATGAATAGGTAATAGTCCAAAGTTAATAATACACCCAACTTGTTGAACATTATGGGACCGAATAGTATTTATTAGTTATCTTTTAGTACTGGTTACAATATCTTTGAAATCTTTAACTAATAGTAATATTTAGTATTTCCCCCATTTTGAAGCCTAATGATCGGACCCAAATCAATGACCAGCAATAGTATAATTGTTAAAAGGTAAAAGAAATACATTATGTAATTTGCAATCATTTAATCTCTTTGAAAAATATCAATATGATCCAGACGTTCCCTATTCATTTCAAGGTCCTGTTGAATGCTGTATGGTCACTTGTTTCAGCGACGACTGCCTATAAGGCGGTAATGATGCAAAGGTTATCCAAGAAAATGTTCTCGAGAAAATTACAGAGGAATGTATGTGGGTGGTTCAGGTCAGATGAGTGCTGTGCACATATTACTTCAGCTTTACAGCTGATAATACACTTCCCAAACTTTTCACGGCGCCATGCTATGTGGTAGTAGTAGTGTGGGATAGAGCATCAACCTTCAGCAATCAATGTTGCTCCACAAGTTCTTTGAGCTCTTACAAGAAATGGTCAAGCACTAGAATGTAACATTTTGGTTACTGCGTTAACCCGATCTTCAAATAAAAATTGTCTAAGAGTACCATACTTTGAGACGGCGATCCAGTATTGTTCATTGGTTGAATGCAGACACCGTCCATCGACTCTGTGCCTTTTTTGCGCCCCCATCCCCTAAAAAACACTAATGCCATAGACATTCCAGAAAAAGTGTGTCTCATCTGAAAACATCATCTAAGAATTACTCGTTTTCGTCGATCTTTTGCAAAAGCTCCTGTAAGGTGGCTATATTGTTTTCCTTATCGGTCTGGGTTAGTTGGTACTTTATCTGGATCTGGTAGAGATAAAGCTTGAGATCCTAATTCAAAATGCGACCTGAAGCAGATACATATATTCCAAATTATTGTCTTCCTCGTCGCAAAGATCTTTATGAAGTCTGACCGACGGACTATTGAACTTTGGTCAATCGGATTATCGGAAACTCAAATGGTGAGAAACGCGTTCTCCCTCTGATTTGCATCAGTTTCATGAACTTCAAATTCCTTGACCTGAAAATCTGATTTCAGCCTGTAAATTTGTTTGAATTGAATTTTCTTTTGTATCTTTTGCTTAAGAGATGAATTTCATTATATGTCTTCACACAAAATGGTCTTCTGCACCGTTTTCCATTATATCATTTCGCTATATTTGATTAAATATATCAAAATGGTATTTATCTCCCCACCATAATCTGAAAATAGAAAGAAAATAAAGTCAACAGGGAGGATCTGAAAGTCTGCTGCTTTGTTTTAACAATCTCTAAACATATTTGCATATGATAGTTTAATAAACACCTTATATGTCAAACATTATGACACCAAACTGATATTATTATATATTATTTATTGCTGATTACAAAGTATACGCGTTTTATATATTTTTATAAAACAAAGTTGCAAATTTATTTTAGTTTAAACTGACATTGACGAAGAGTTTGGTTATACATAATACCTAATAATATCCACCATGATTATATAATGCTTTTTTAGTTCTAATGAAATCATGCTATATGTGGTTTAGAAAAAGTAAACATTTTGAAAATATTGGCTGGATGTACTCCTTTATAAGCGATACGAACTGGTAGAACTTAACGTCACTTTGTTTTTTTTATCTTGTACATCAGAAAACAAAACAAACAATAAAAATTACTGCAATCAGCAAATTCGATAAATTTATTTATTGATTTTTACTGTATGTTAAGCCGTCAAGTGTTTTTTCTTCACCGAGGTGTTAGGAATCCCGTTCATTTTATGCTCATATCTAGTACGAATGATTTTACACAATGTCCTATCTAGTACGAATAATTTTTTGCACGGTGTCCTATCAAGTACGTATAATATTAAACTTAACTATTTAACCCAGAGATGAGACCCTATCAGAACTTTAACCTCGTCATCAGGTTCATTTTAGTCTCATACCCAAGACATCTTTTTCTAGAGAATCTTATGGCTCTGAAATGATACAGCCTGTTCTAATCCTGACCAATTAACCAGTTCCATATTCCACATCACCAAAGTTTGAAAGAACACAGAGCACAGCTGGATAGGTTCCTTTCTGGACTGAAACTTCATTAATTTGAAGTTGACTAATCTACGTAACGGTCACTTTGACCTGATGATAATTATAACTCATTCACTAATTAGCAAGCAAATAAGTGGAATGAGTAGTGTGCATGTTCCAATTTTCCAAACATACTCTGGGGATAAATGAAAGTTGGACATTGACATGCATTGTCTCCTATTAAATGTCTCAGTAAATGGTTAAGTCTTCATTCTTGCTGATTTTATTACTCGTACAAGCAAATAAGAAAGAGTATCTAAAACATAAAGCCAAACGATAAGTATTTCACAAACAGGATTCAAGAACACCACAAATAGAAGATGTGAGATATAAGAGATCGATATATCACACTGATTAAGGCAATTGTCAGAAATTAATACATCCTTTATATTTTCACCAACCTTAAAACATATACTAGAATCATAACTATACATTGAAGAGAGCAAGTTTTATACCCGAAACATTATCTCATAAATTTATTGCCAGATATTCTCACTTTGCATCATCGATGAAGAAAAAACTCGAAAGAAGTTTGCTCTGAAAATATTGCCTCTGAATTCACTATACTGTCCAAAATGACAGTAGCAGATTTGAACAGAATAAAAGTAGATTTTGAACTTTTACATAATTTTTGTCGTGTTACTAATAGCAGTTCAACTGGGAAATGGTGACTGTCATGAAAGCAGAAGTATGTCATTGGAAATTTTCATGTGTAAAAAATTGTAACCGGGAACATACCTCAATACTTCCTGAACGTTAATGGAGAAAAACATGCGATGAATGATTGTTGTCTGCTGTGATAAGAAATATATGACTGAAAATGCATGTTCAATACAGTTGTCAGTGCATGATTGACTGGTTTATTTCGACAGCATATCAAATCTTCAAGGGTTACCTTTTCTAAATGTTAAGGAATCGCGTTCGTTCCATATTTTACTTTTTGTGTCATTGCATTTTTAAAAGTTTTTCATTTTACACATAGTTATATGATATTAAATATACCTAATACAAATAATTCCCTAACATATGTATGGTTTCAAGTATTTCTATCTAATATTAATTGCTATACGATTTCAAATAATCATTTCTACTTAATAATGGTCAATGTTTTGCTCACACTTTCAAGTATCTAATAAAAATTTTATGTTAACAATTATAGATTCAAATAACTATTCTTAATTAAAAAAAAAGATTTGTTATATGATATCATGTATTCCTATCGAATACGAACATTTTTCAAATAGAATTATTTGACGCATAGAAGGGACCCAAAAAAGTTCTACTAATCAAGGATAAAGTGGTAATTTACTAAGCTTTTTGCTTAGATGTAGCACAAGGCCGCACGAATTGGGCACCTAATGAGAATCGAACTCACTCGTGTAGGTTTGCTAGTCTACCTTGCTAACCATTACACCACCCGAGGTGCCCTAATCAAGGATAAAGTGGATCTGAATATAATGAAGGGAATGGAGGGGGTTTCCACATTCCGCAGATCTTCAGAACAAGAGTTACATGATTAGATACAGTTTAATGCCATTCTAAAGACACACCTCTTTTCTTTTGGGGTCCTACTTCTTCTGCAAGGATATAGTCAGCGTATTTAAACAGTCATTGATAGGTTAATGTGTGTGTGTGTGTGTGCGTGTTTGTATGTGTGTGTGTGCTGTGTATATTAATACAAAAATGTCTGACACAAGCACATTTTTTAGTTATTCATATATGAAGGATGTATGAATATTTACTCGCCGGAGAAAACCGTTCTACTCTAATAATAATTACACCATTTTGCTGCTTAGAAAAATGTTTTAGTATAGAAAGCTTTTTATATTCAAATGATAGAATCATTCTTTTCATCCGTAAATGTAATATATTTCTCACGAGAATATTCAAAGAAATAATTCAAAATAGAATAAACATATCTTTTTAATTCTTAACTTGAAATATTTGGAAAAGAACGAATCTTTTCACATTATTTTCTTTTAAGGAGTCCTCAAGTTCATTCCATTTTCTATAAAAATTTGGTTTCTTTTTTCTTTAATTGTGAATCTTACCGCTTTAAAAAAAAACTCGCATGTACACGAGCGCGTACGCGTACGCGTACACAGACACGAACGCATACACTTTTTGAATTGTAATGTTGAGCCAGATTATATTTCTACTTTTCAGTAGCGAAAACGTAAATTATTGGCTCAACACAATGTTCCAATTTGTGTTATGATTTGTGTTATGCGTATATGATTTCAGGAGCGTTTACAAGCAGCTTCTTAAAATGTTTTTTCCACTCCTAAAGTCTTTCTTCTTAGCAGGCAGCTTTTAGTTTTACTCTCCATGAGCTCTTCTTTCTGATCACTTCATTTACTATCTACCATTCTAATCATGATTATCTTAACTTTCACCGATATTCTGATGTTATCGATTTTGCCTCGATTGTATTCTAGCTGCTTTTTTTTTTTTTTTATAATCTGATTATTTCTTCCTGATCTTTCATAAGTTTTTGTGTGTTGCCATTTGTTGAATTTCTTTAAATGAGTAAGAATGCATTTTTATCTTATCTCGCTTTTTCCTAGTTACTTCAAACACCCATCAAACTTTACATTTCGCTCTTGTTTTCGTTGGAATGTACTTGGCTGCTACTGCTACTGCTGCAATGTGGATTGTGAAGATTTTTTCATACTCGTCATTCGAAGTATATCTTTCACATATCTCTTAACGAGTATCGAATTTGTGTCTTCCGTTACCGTATATGTATTAATTTTATCTTTATTGGTAAGTTAGGACCCGTCGTAACAAGTGGTTTTATCTGTTTCTTATTCCTGCGTCATCTTAGCCGTATCTTCTGGGACGAAGTATACTTCTTCAAAGAGGAGTGTGCCTCACAGTTTGAAGCTCTATTTTCCACTTTTTGTTCAGGAGTATATAATCTAGCTGTGCTTTAGCGTGGTTCGAGTTGGTGTAGGTCCATATTTGGGTGGGGGGGTGCAGAGGGTCTTGTGTTTCGGTATGAAAGAAAAAAAAACTTTCAGATATTCCAATTTGGCAGGTTGTGTAAGCCAAATTTATTATTTTCAACTTTCCCTTTTTGTGTATTCATATCTCCACAGATGATTAGCATGTTGTATTTGAGAATATCTAGAGTTCGTCTTACTGGCAACACATCGACTGTAGCAAGAGACAATCGCTGTGCAGGTTTTGCCATTAAATTTGCACACAATTTTCGGGTGGGTTTTCTCTTTATTATTTGGTGATTTTAAGGCAAAAAGTCTATGGAGCATTCCTACACCTCTAGTGATATTTTCAGAGTTTTCTCTTGTAGATACAGAAACAAACGTTTCTCCATTAACGATATCATGGTATTTTAAGTAAAGTTAACAATGGTAATACCAATATTTTTGTATACATATAATGTCTATATTGAGCTCGGCTGCAAAAGCTGTAAGCTTGCGTTGCTAATTTATGGCTTTTGGAATGTTAAGGATTAATGTCGCTATATTAACAATGTTTTTGCATTTAAGTAAGTTGGATTCTTTGAACACTGGAGCCAGAGCTCCAGTATCAGTAGAACGCATCCTTTATTTACCCACGTGAAGCTGTAAGCTTGGGTTGGTAGTTTATTGCTTTAAAAATGTTTAGGATTAATGTCGCTATGTTAATAATGTTTTTACATCTAAGTAAGTTGGGTTTGGGTTTTTAGTTGATTCTTTGAACACTGGATCCAGATCTTCAGCATGAGTAGAACGCACCCTTTATTTACCCACGTGAAATGTGATACAGTTCTGATATACCTTTTGGATTAGACATGGTAGTTTTTCGTAGGTTATTTTATTTTCTCATCAAACAATTACACTCGTAAATATGAGTTGCTGTAGTTTTCTTACTGAAATATTCCATATTGAGCTTTGACCAGTAAGATTCTTCCTCCTGAAGCTCGCTGTTGACCTAACTTTAGATTCATCTACCTTGCTTCACATCCACCTTTTTGCATCCCATAGTTTTGGTTATTTAGCGGGGCAATCAAAATATTTTCTTTTCTCAAAGACTTATCATGTGACAAAAGGGAGCAATGATATCTTAGTGACTCTGGGAGAGAGGAAATATTGTTTTCTTTTAGTTTAAAGTCAAAATATCCCATCGTACCTTAATATGTTACATTTTCTATTGACTTACTCTCTCATTACTCATGCATAAAATTATTCTAATAGAAAGTGTTGCAGCGTTTTCTGATGCAAACGAAATAATTTTTATTCTAGTAGAATTTCTTTTATTTCTAAATACTTTTAGACATTATTCCTTTTCTTCAAAACGGGACACCTATCAAGGGATAATAAACCTTCCAGAATTTTATCAATTTTATATTTTATAAATTCTAGTATAAGTTTTCCTTTTAAATTTTAGCGATTAAGATAGTTGAAAATCTCTCACAAATTTCTGTATATTCTAAAAAATTTCAACCTTCGGGTTTTTAACGACTAATTTTTTCTTCGATTTTAGAACAAGGATATTTTACAAATATATACAGTTGGAACTCGAAAAAAATATCTACAAATATTAATGTAATTTTGCCAAAGAACAATTTCGGTTACGCGATGCGGAAAGAAAAACACCGAGTGACGTTTCAGTATTCGCTGTTTTCCTTATGTTATGCGCACATCTAACCCACGAAAATGTGGCGCAACGTATGATGTTGTGTCTCAACATTCAATTCTCCAAGGCCGCCTACGGAGGTGTGAAATTCACAGATCTCGCAACGTACCAAAGGAGCCAACTTGCCTCCATCGAACTGGAAGAGGTCTTTTTTCAAGGTTAATTCGCACGTAACTGAAAGTCGGGAAATTATAATAGATTAATGTGCGAACCACAAACTTCGGCCATACCCATTACGTGGAACTTCTTCCGTGACGAAACACCGGAAGTAGCCACAATCTATTCTAGGACTTCCGACCAATTTTCCTCCAGCTGAAGATCGGGATCAAACCCGACTCTGAGTATCTTGCACGGACCGTCCGTCTCACTCAAGGAACCGGGAAATAAACTGCTTTATTAAGAACCCAACTGCAAATCCACCGACTTTTTACAGTTAATTTTTATTCTTTGCCTTCATACCTTCCTATTTCTTTGCTGACCTCTTTGACCTCGTCACTGATTGTTATCAGCACACGAACCTCTTCAGAATAAGTGTAATACCTGGCCTTGATAGTAGCACAAAGTAGGGTAAGACCGCGTAGGATCATGTTTGACGACATCTTCCAAAAATAAAAAAGAGGTTCAACTAAAGAACGTAATGTATGGACGAGGAATTGATCAGGGTTTTGATATATTCCCGTTTACCTCCACCATGACTCCGAAGGAAGCATACAGACAGTGAATCTGACTGCGGAAGTTTACTCCAAATCCAGCCGCAGACGTGTTAGCTCCCAAAAAACTCTTGTCATCCTTATCAAAAAACTTGGATTGATGTAACTTGATCAGTACGACATTACCGTCGGTTTTTTTTTTTTATGATCGAGTGAACCAAATCAAGACTGTTTTGGATCGTCCTGTCCTTAATAGAGAAATTAATCACGAAACTCCAAACAAATTAAGTCATTTGCAATGCGAAACTTAAGATACGTCGCTTTGAAGCATATCTAAGTTCCTCATATTCAGAGCGAGACATCCTTTTAAATTTAACAGTAATTACTAAAGCCTGGTATATTAGTTTTCTGAAAAAGCTTAAACAATATTACGTGGTGCCTTCAATAAGTTTTCAGACTTTTTTGTACAGGCATTCAAAAATTGTCGTAGACTCTTGAAAATTCAGTATGTTATTGCTATACATCTTATGAGATGACTGATCAATTTTTATGATTTCAGGTTCAAATCAACAGCTACAACAGGAATTGGAATTCACCCTACTAAAGTCTGATCGTCACAGCTGGTGAATTTCAAAAATGAAATCTGGACGTGAGGACACTTTAGAAGAACGATATGCAATAGAATTCTGTTTAAAACTTGGAAAAAATGCCACAGAAACGTATGGAATGCTTCAGACTGCTTTTCGACTATCTTGCATGAATCGAGCATCAGTTTTTGAGTGGCATAATAGATTCAAGGAACGCAGGGAGTCTGTGAGGGATGATTAGAGGTGTGGGAGGAGTAAGGAAGTCAGAACATCAGAGTTGATTGGCCGAAGGGTTTGGGTTAGGGTTACTATGTTGAGGTTTAAAGGGAGTTCAAGAAGAGATTCCGTCGGAAGAGGCCAGCACTCATCAAATCGGATCAGTGGCATTTCCACCAGGACAATACACCAGTCCACAACTCCATCCATGTCACAGACTATTTGACCAAGATGGGTATCAAGACAGTTTCTCACCTTCCCTATAGTCTAGACTTTGCTCCCTGTGACTTTTGCTTATTCCCTAAGCTCAGTCTGTCGGTATGTGACAATTGAGGAGATAAAAGAGGCTGTGACGAAGGTCATTGACAGGCTCAAACGAGAGGACTTCCATGGGGCCTTCAAGATTTTGTTGGTACGGTACAACAAGCGCATTGCTGCCAATGGAGATTACTTCGAAGGGAACTTGAGTTCCACATGTGTACTATCAATAAAAATGCCCATACGAACAAATCTGGAAACTTATTTAATGATCCTCGTAGTTTCTATGGCATCTCTCGCCTTTTCAACCCTTTTCATTCTAGATTCTAAATCTCTTTGTATCTCTAGTCTTTCTAACTTGAATCTTTTACTATAGTCGGCAGCAAATTATTTAAATCTATACATAAGCTTAGACCACCAAAAATTACTAATCATATCAAGTGTCAATTTTCGCTTTAGCATTAGTTCGAGCAGATTCTGAAAATCCTTCTCCAACAAGGATGCCTTGAATTTCCAGGGACTAGACATCCTAACCTTACGCTTATCTAACTTAATTGAGGCACTGACGATTCTGTGGTTAGGATTTGTAAACGAGCCAAAACTCAGATCCCATTCGAAATGTCGATTTTCCGAACTAACATTGGGAAAAGACAAGATGGAACAAGAAGAGCCTGGAGGAAGGAGCTGATGATTTGCCTTGTCTTGCAGCCTTTTAAACTCCAGAAGCTTCTGGAAGTTCTTCCTCCCCGTGCTAGAATATCCTTTCGTTGTTGTTTTTAGGAAATATACATTGTAATTGCTTGGAAATCTCAAAGAAATGAGGGATGCAATTTTTTTCCCAACGTGAGCTTTGTTCCAACAGCAGGCGAGACTACGGGAGCCCTGCGTACGATCGGACGTTTTCTAAGGGGCTTTTATCCCTGAGCAATTTATCGAGAGGTGACCAATCTCTCCACAATCCAAACAGGTTAGTTTTCCTCTTATCTAAATAACAGGCAACGTACGTCTTTCCGGATCAAAGAATAGTCGGGAATAGAGTTGAGGATATAGCTATTGATCATATTGTCGAATCTCCATTCCCTACGTATATCGTCGTATGACGCAGACACTGTCTGAAAACTGCAGCTTATATGTGGCTACAGTCTCATCACAGTGATACCTAAGAACCTCATATATTGCCATCGGGGTCTTCCATCACCCTTGCTTTTCATTTCTAAAGATATAATCTTTACTTTCTTGTTTATGCTAATAAGAATGATGACATCTTCTTTTGTGAGTAACAGTATGTCCTAAAGAACGCAAGAGACGCCAGTTATTACAGCAATAACTTTTACTCCCTGACCAGCCAACAGTTTACTTTTTTCTCGTTTGTCAAGCTTTAAGACTGACACTGCGAATTGAATAAAATACTGGTGAGAAAGGACCTTTACCCGCAACACTAACGCGTCGACAGGAATCGTTGTGTGGTGGTGGGGGTGGGTCAAGCCATTAGAAGAGTCCACATTTGTTTTGTTGTTGGATGTTTCCCGCTTGTTTTGTCTTTGTTATTGCAGTTATTTTTTTTTTTTTTTTTTTTTCATTTTGATTTTTCTCGGTCACAAAAAAAAGTTTTAAAATTTTAACCGACCGTTAGTAGGAAAAAAGATTTTTTCAAATTACCTTGTTAACGGTGATTTTTGTATTTGTGTGTATGTGTGTAAGTGTGTTTTGTATTTAGCCTAAAGACAGACAAGCTTGTACTGTTTGGTATGGTCTCAGGCGTAGAAAAAAGTTTTTCAGTTTCTCCAGATTTTGACTTAGTTAATATTGTTTCAAACATCATTGGTCTTGTTCATTAAGCGTTCGATACCTTAAATGGCGCTTCCTACAATTATACGTTTCCAAATAAGCTGTCTGACTATTTTGTCAAAAGAAAAATTCCAGTAACGTGAGAGAAGGGAGAAAAACCAAAAGACATTTGGGGTCAAATTCTTTCCCACGGCCCTTCAACCTTCTTATTTCCTTCCTTCGCACAGATTCACCTAGAGGGTTAACAAACATCGAATTTCCTGGTTTTTAAAACTAAATATTAGTTCTATGGTAAATCAAAGATTTTTTTTACATATATATACTCACAAGACTCAGAAATCTACGAAAATAAGTGAATAATCAAAGAAGAATTGAGAAATGGACGAAAGGTGGTACCCTCCCTTTCTCCAAAAAAGGCGACCACGGAATCAGCAAGAACTACATAGATATTACTCTTACTGCCTTTAAGGTTTAAAATACCGTAAGTGTTACTCGTATTCATCTTTAAGTTGTGAAAATTCTGCGAAAAAATGAGAACTGTCTTTGGAGAAATCAATCCACAAAATTGAACTTCAGCGAACCATAGAAGGACTACGTGCAAATAATCTCGAGGAAACAGTTTTGCTTGTATATTTCTCCAAGTCGTTGGATTCAAGATACATAGGAAAGAAGCAGTAATGACTTTTAGCATTTTGTCTTACCAAAGGAAGTGTTACCGCTATAGTTATGCTCTACAAAACACGAAAGCAGTGGTTCACTCATCCAATAGTTATACTGATTTCTGTGACATTGTCACGGGAGTCTTACAAGAAGATACATTGGCACCAATAATATTCCCAATCTTCTTAGATTATTTTCTAAATAAGTCAATGAAGAAAACAGCTTCACATAAAAAAGCAAGAAAAGATGATTTCACACAGAAACTATGACTAATGCAAACTAAGCAGATAATCTAGCGCTTCTTGCAAATTGACAAGTTTCTGCCGCATAACATGGAGCTGGTACCAAGAGGCAGGTGTCCCTACGTAAGGTCAGATAAAACAGAGTTAATCTGTTTTAACCAAGACGCTACTATTCTATTATATGATAAGCCACAGAAATTAGTTGACGAGTTCATAAACCTCAGTGGTTATATCTCTTCTACTGAAAGTGATGTCAACGTAAGATCAAACATGGACTGCTATTAAAAGCTTAACAACCATAAAGTAATATGATCTATTTGATAAAACAACGAATTCTTCCAATCTGTAACCGTGTCAGTATTCTTGTATACTTCCAGTACATTGACTTTAGCGGAATCCTTTGAGAAAAAGCTAGATGGGAACAACAGAAATAGGCAACGTGATTTAAAAAAACCCGGGGAAACAACACCCTACAGAACAACAGTTGTACAGCCATTCCCCTCCCATCTCACAAATCATCCAAGCAAGACGAATAATACTGGCCGAGAACAGTTGGTGAAGTAAAGTCAGCCATATAAGTGACGTTTTTCGATAAACTACCACACATAGACACGACAATATTGGCTGAACAGCAAAACCTTTCATTTATTACCTCTGTGTGGACAGTGGATATAGTCGAGAGGACTTTCCGGGAGCAATAACCGTAATTAAAGACAGAAAGTGAGAGAGAGCCAAGATAATCCTTGCTGTCAGCATGCTTTGAATATATATATATATATATATATATATATATATATATATATATATATATATATATATATATACTGGAAACACCCGTGTTTCTTGAAACTGATCAATACGATTCTAACCAAGCCTAATATTTAATATCGTTGAAAAAGAAATCGGTGTATTAAGTGAATTTTCTTTGACGTATACACTCAATGTGTATTCATGAAAACCCCATTTCGAAATGGCTGGGTTTTGTGTGTTTTGTAAATCACAGTTACTGGTTTTGGCATAGATGCTGTCACCTAGTGAAAATAAGCAGAACTGATTTTTTTTCTCTTGGTTTACACTCAAGTTGCAGTATTTTCCTGCAGAACGTATACGACTGGAACTGGTTTGATATCATATCGTTAATATATCCTGTCTGTCACCCAAAAATTTCCTCAGATATGTCGTCAGCTTGCATCAGCCGAGCAAATAATGTAAGATTGTAACTGCCTTCTCGTGTAGTGGCGGAAATATTTACATATCTTCTCCCGATGGGATAAAAAAACGTCTCATCAAGTCAAAGATTAGTTTTCCACAATATGTGTCATTTTAAGATAACGTGATGAACGCTGACTGGACATTTATCATACGTTGTTAATATATTAATTTTATTCATTTATTTGCTGCTAAAAAGCGATATTGTGATTGATTGACTGGTTTAAACGCATCTTGGTTTATTTTTTACCAAGATTTACGAGAATTACCTTCCTACTTAGAGATTTTGTGCAGTTATTTAAGAGGTTTTTGCCTTCCATTTTTCTTATCTTATACTGTAACTTATGCACAATTAGATGGTTTCAAGTAATTAATTGTACCTAATTACAACCATTTTTGCACTGAAAATTAATTTTTATTTGTTGCGGATTTTTTGTCCTCATCTTGATAGGTTTTTTGTGTTGTTTCTTCTTTCACTACGTTTCGGCCAAATTTCACCTCTGGCCTTCTTCAGGTGATTTACCGCGACCTCGGATAGTAATGATGAATCTTGTAACCGTATCCCCAGTAATTACTGCCTTTCATAGTTGTTGTCTATCGCACCACGTGTTTGACCAAGTAAACCTCTTGCCGGCTTGGGCAGGATTTGAAACTGCTATCTTCTGAAAATGCTAGAGAGACTGAACGGGCCCCGAAGGACGATCAAGGATGGATTTTTTTGTCTTATAAATCCTTATCTGGTCTTCCATAGTCGGGTCCATACCGAATTTTTGTAATTGTCTTTAATTGGAATCATTTTTTGAGATGAGGCTTCTTAATCTGAGAATTATTTTTTATTTATAAATAAAAGCTGAGAATTAATTTTTATTTATAAATAAAATCTGAGAATTAATTTTTATTCATAAATAAAAAATTAATTCTCAGATTAAAAAGCCTTATCTCAAAAAATGATTCCAATTAAAGACAATTACATTTTTGCACTGTTATATGGTTTCAAGTAACTAATAATAATCCTAAATAAACAGTTCTAGCTTCAAGTAACTATTCTTAATAAGAATTATTTACAGCAATATTGTATCGAGTATCCTTATATAATACAAATAATTTTCAAAGAGATCTAACTGATATAGATGAGACCCTAACAGGTACTAACACGCTGGATCTGCCCGGCTATTTACCCATAGCTGGAGGGAGAATATTTTGGATTCATACCTTTCCCAAGGGTAATGAGTCAGGTCTAGGATTTGAACTCGTGTCGCCGTGTCCATTTCCTGCGACGATAATCATTGCACCACGGGCACCTCCATTTCTCTCTTGGTATATACAGCGTCATCATGAATACTTTTTGAACACATCTGCTACATACAACCACTGATTCACTATAATATTCATGTTGTCCAATGAGACAATAGCGTATAACAACATGACAGACGAGTTTATCACTTTAGCGAGTGTAAGCAGTATTCACCTAATAAACATATCAATCGCATCGATAAATCGTTTTTCCTCTATGAAAAATTAACTCTAAGGTAATATTTGTCTTGATTAGGTAAGAGAGAAAACATAAAAAATCTTTAATTATTGATTCGTTTATGAGTTATTTAATAAATTAACAACAGGCAAAGAAACCGTTTTCAAGTTTGATATATTCTTGTAAAATGACATTAAATTGTTTTTCCATTTCGATTTCATAATTCCTCTTTTCCCAGGTGACAATTTCTTATAACTTCAATCAGCTTCACCTGAAACTACTTGCCAGACATTTTCTTTGTTATAATTACACTCAAGTGAGTAGCAATGATTGATTTTAACCTCATTTTAATATGGTCACGCTAGGAAAAAATCTTCAAAAGAAAATGTATATTTGATTAAACAAATTTGAATTGGTTGGACGATCTTCAGTTTCAGGTCTTCAATAACATTCATCACCTTTTCAAAAACAGTGACACAGATGTTCAATAACATATCTGTTGCCAAATAGTCGATCGACGTTTAGTGCATTTCAGGAAGTCTTTCTGTCGAATTTGACTTTTCAAAGGAAAATCAAATGAAACACTTTTTTAAGTACACGTTCCCGTGAAAGAATTCTGAAAGATGGTAATTCTATCACTTTTAGAAAATGAAATTTTATTCTCTCGTTTGAACCACCAAGTCTCTGAGTCCGACTTACGGTCGAGTCTTGAAGAATGCATCTGTTATAATCATCATAATGAACTTTCAGTGGCGATGATCCTGCTCAGTCCTTAAATGGGTGACCAATAAATAACAATAGCAACCTAGTTTGATTTTAATGAAATGTCAACAAGTCTAGTGTTATTTTGTGCCGTGAGGTTAGGGAATCGCGTTCATTTTTTTCTTTTCTGGAGTTGTTTCTCAAGATAATAACAGTAATGATAATAATAAAGATGATAATAAAAAGATAAAAACAAACGTCTTATAAACGCATAAATCAACGAAAAACATCACATAATCAAATGAATTAATCGAAAAACATGAACGAAAACTCAAAACTTGGACGGGAACTCCGAATTAAACCGAAGATAAGAAATCTACGACAACAAGCAAAAATAACGAAACAAAGGAAAAAAGTTGTAACATGTTGGGACAAAAAGGAAAAAGAAACACAAGTAAAAATTATAATACAACCCGAGCAAATAAAGAAGAAAGTTCTGGTGAAAGGATGAAGATTAAAAAGATATCAAGAAAGGGTAACATAATACTGACAAAACTGGACATTCCAAAAATAAGAAAATAATTCTACCAGAAAATGGTGGAGAAGGCATGAAGACGTACTAACGACCTTAAGCAAGGGAAGCAAAACAATTTTGGGGCAAAATATGGCAACCAAGAGAACATAAAAAGCCCAATGGTTTAGTAGCACGGGAAAAGAGTTATAAGAACTCGAAGGAGGACCAAAGGCGAAAATACGCATCTGTTCTCTCAGAACAACGCTAAAAAAAATCAAATTGGAAAACGCTAGGTCATGGAGGATATACATGTGTTCTGGTTTAAAAAATGCACCTCTGTCCATGACAGAGTAGCTATGGAAATGACTATATGCTTACAAGAAGACGAAGTACTCGAATTGATGATCAAAGGAAAGACAAATTGATAAAAAAAAACCCCTCTCAAACGAACCAACCCAAACAACTATAGACCCATGACATGATACATATGATATGAAAAATACTAGCGGCACAAACGAGGGGAAAAATTTACGCCTCGTTAACTAGCTAGGAATTGTTCCTCGACAAACAAATAGGATGAAGCAAAGGATCCAGAGGCAGAGGAGAGCTACTCTACATTAATCAAAGCATCCTCAACGAAAGCAAGACGAGACGAAAAAATCTAGCTCTGGCTTAGATTGACTAGATATGATATTGTCCTGCAAAGCTGGATAATACACTGCCTCAAAATGTACAAGATATCAAACGAAGTCATAAACTTTACTAAGAAAACCATGAAAGCCTGGAGGGTGGAATTGACAGCAAGCAGGAAAAGCTTACGTAAAGCAAATATCCAGAAAAGTAGAAGCACAGTCATCATTACTATTTGTAATAGCGATGATACCACTCAACCACATACTTTTGAAATACACAGAAAGATACTAAGTTAGTAAATCACAGGAGTAGATCAATCATGAATGTGCATGAACGACATCAAATTGTTTCTTAAACTCTATTTTGAAATCCTAATACTGGCAGTGAAACTATACAGTCTAGACACAGGGATGGGATTTGGCATTAAAAAATGCACCATGCTATGATGAAAAGCGGAAAATGTCACAAAACAGAGAGAATGAAACTACCAATTCAAGAAAAAATTAGAAGACTCGGTGAAAAGTAAACATACAAAACACGAGAATCAACAAAATGGAAATAGCCAGAAAACAAAAATGGGAAGAAAATAATTGTATGGACGTTTTAAGTGACTAACCAGCGACATCTCACACCAGATAACATGTATGTGGTTAAAAAAAAATGAAAACCTTAAAAGAGAAACTGAATTTTTCTGATAGCAGCACAAAACAGCGCCATTAGGACCAATAATATCAGAGCAAAAATAGATTAGACGCAACAAAATAGCAAATTTAGATTATGTGGTGATAAAGACGAAAGGATCAATCACATAATAAGCGAATGCAGCAAATTAGCTCATAGAAAGTATAGAACTTGACACGAATGGGTTCGCAACGTGATCCACTAGGAATTGTGCAAGAGGTTGAAATTTAACCATGGTATATGGGCAACCCAGTATCTCTCATAGATAATAATACGTCAAAACTTCTCTGGAATTTTTAGATGCAAAAGCATCACCTATTTTCGGCAAAAGGACCAGAGTTAGTGATATTCAAAAACAAAAAAGAGAACTTGCTGAGTTGTGAACTTTGTTATTACCTGGATCTTGCAAGGGGACGGAAAAACTGTGGAACATCAAAGTGACGGTGATATCAATTATAATTGATGCTCTCGGTAAGTCACCAAAGGATTGGTACAGGGACTGAAGGACGAGTTGATACCATCCAAACTATAGCTTTATTAAGATCGGCCAGAATTATGAGAAGAGTCCTGGAGACTTGAAGAAACATGCTGTCTCTCTAACTCCCATAAGAAACCATTAGCTAACCAAGGTGTGAAAAACACTCAAAGATAAGAGCAACAAAAACAACAACAACAACAACAACAATAATAATGATAATAATAATAGTTTACTTGGAACTATCCTCAACATCTTTATAAGCGAGCTGGATTAGTTGAAATTCGGAGGATGAGCAGAGACCATCCAAACAAAACTTTTGATGTCGGCCCGAATGCTGAAAAAATATTAGAGACCTGAGGAGACTTTGTCACACAGGCATCAGTGAAAGACCATCAGCTAACGTTGGTGTGAAGCCGAGGGTTGTTCCCTGACGAACAGAAAGGATGCCGCAAAGGATCCAGAAGCACAACAGAATTACTTTACATAGATCAACACATCCGAAATGAAAGCATGACCAGACAGAAAAATCTAGCTATGGCCTGGATTGACTAGAAAAAGGCATATGATATGGTTCAACAAAACTGGATAATAAACTGCCTCAAAATATACAAAATATCACATGAAGTCATAAACTTTATCGAAAAAACCTATGAAAACCTGGAGAGTGGAGCTGATAGCAGGAGGAAGAAGCTAAGCTGAAATAAAAATCCAAAGAGGTATTTTCCAAGGAGATGCACTATCATCCTTACTATTCGTAATAGCCATAATGCCACTTAACCACATACTCAGAAAATGCAGTCGGATACAAATGAAAAAGAACTAGAAACTCTCATACACGCCTTTAGAATATACAGGCAGGAAATAGGAATGAAATTATGCATAGAAAAATATGCCATGCTCGTCATGAAAAGTGGCAAACGACATATGCCTGACGGAATGGAACTATCAAATCACGAAAAAATTAGAACGCTCGGAGAAAATGAAACCTACAAATACTTTGGTATCTTGGAGGCTGACACCATCAAACAAGTGCAAATAAAAGACAAAATTCAAAAAGAATATCTCAGGAGAACTAGAAAACTACTCGACAAAACACTCCAGCAAAAACCTCATCAAAGGAATAAATACTTGGGCTGTGTCCCTCATTAGATATTCGAGAACCTTCCTCAAGTGGACCAGAGATGAACTTAAATAAATGGATCAAAGAATAAGAAAACTAATGACCATGCATAAGGCATTACATCCCAGAAACGACGTTGACAGACTATATGTATCTAGAAAAGAGGGAGTAAGAGGACTTGCTAGCATCGAAGACAGCGTTGACGCATCGATACAACGGCTCGAAGACTACATAGAAAAACACGAACAAGGAATGATTACAGCCGAAACATGATAGACGATAGAATGACAATAACTAGGAAACAAAAATGGGAAGAAAAACAACTCTATTGCCGCTTTAAACGACTAATAAACTCCATCTCACACGAGAAAACCTGGACCTGGCTAAGAAAAGGAAGCCTTAAGAGAGAAACGGAATTTCTCCGAATAGCAGCATAGGACAACGCCATGAGAAACAATCATATCAAAGCGAGAATAGACAAGACTCAACAAAATAGCAAATGTAGACTATGCAGTGACAGAGATGAAACGATCAATCACATAATAAGTGAAAGCAGCAAATTAGCACAGAAGGAGTATAAGACGAGACACGACTGGGTCGGCAAGGTCTTCCACTTGGAAATGTGCAAGAAATTTATATTCGACCATGCTAACAAATGGTATAAGCACAACCCAGCACCTGTCCCGGAAAATGGGGGTGCCCTCGTGGTGTAATGGTTAAAGCGATGAACTGCGGAATCGTAGTACGCGAGTTCGTACTCCAGTCGCGCTATTACGTTCACTTTCGGGCAAATACCCTTGGGAAAGGTATGAACCCCCTTATTCTCCCTCCAGCTATGGGTAAATAGTAGGACGGACTAGGTTCTTCAGCCTTGGTGAGGCAACTAGTCTAGGAGAAGGAAAACTCTGAATTAAAACCTGTTAAACTCCGCTTAAAAATTGACCTTGTGTCATATCCTGCCCGAGCGGAGGGGTTGGTAAATAGTACCTGTCCCGGAAAATGACACGTATAAACTCCGATGGGACTTTGACATACAAACGGGTCCCCTAATCTCGGCCAGAAGACCAGATCTTATAATAATCAACAAAAAATAAAAGAATTTGCAAAATTGTCGACTTTGCTGTCTCGGCTGACCACAGAATGAAACTGAAAGAATGTGAAAAGAAGGATAAGTACCTCGACCTTGCTAGAGAATTGAAAAAACTATGAAACATGAAAGTAACGATTGTACCAATTGTGATTGGTGCTTTTGGCACAATAACTAAAGGATTATTAAAGGGCCTGGAAGACTTGGAAGTTGACGCACGAGTAGAGACCATCCAAATGACAGCATTACTGAGAATGGCCAGAATACTGAGAAAATTCCAAGAGACTTGAGGAGACTTGCCGTCGTTCAAACTCCAGTGAAAAGCCATCAGCTAATACTGATGTGAAAAACTCTAACGGAGTACATAATAATAGTAATAATAATCCTTTATAAACAATTATTTAAGTTTCTATTCTTAAGACAAATAATTTACATTTATACGCTAACAAGTATTCCTATCTAACACTAATATTTTTCACACAGAACTATTTGAACAATAGATGAGTCCCTAAAAGCAATTTCCACTCGAGGTCATCAGATTTGACTTGGGAATAATGAAAGCAATGAATTAGTATTTCATATTCTCCAGATTTTCAAAACAGTTGCAATTCAGTGTCTAACCCAAGACATCTCTTTTAGGGGAGAGTGCTCTCACGCTTCTGCAGGAGACACTACGTATTCAAATCTCCATCAACGAGGCATTGTAAGCAATTACGAACTTTTATGCCAGACTAAACAAAACTAAGTTAAGGACAAGTCCTTAATTCTTCAACTTCTCTATATAGTTTGTGAAATACATTGATCTGATAATACGTTATTACTTTTCTAACTGATCATTTATTTTATTTTTCATGAGTTTTTATTCCAACACACTCATAATTGTTATACTCTATATCTACTTAGCAAACAACATTGTTTGTTAATAAACAATAAATTTGCCTCATTAGGATAAACTTTTCTGATTAAGCTACAAAAACTAACCAACAAATACCATCCTAATTTTGTAATATTGGTAAATTCTTGCTATTCAGTTTATTCTTCTCAAAAATTGTTTATTTACACCTTGTCGTAGAAGACATAATAGTATTTCGTATATGATGTATTATCATAATTTTTAAATATAATTTTCTTTCATCTTGTTTTGTTAGTTTTTTATTAAAACGTCTGGGTTATTTTAACATTTTATACTTTTCTTGCTTGCATAAACGCAATAAATATGGAATTGAATACACATAACGCATAGAAAGTAACAATAATAAATTCAATCAAAAGACATCATACAATTATTTATGTTGAAACTTCTTCATCTGAGTAATTTCAGAAAGGTAAATAAGTCATTTTGCTGTCTACTTTTGTATACAATTTCTCATATGTTCTTTTTATGATTTTGGAGAATTAATAACCTAATACTTTAATAGTATGGTGACCAACTTCAGCGCAGAAAATGACGTTAATGAAATATTATACTTTGTCTCGACAAAACTAATGCAAATCCTATTATAATATAATATCATTTAATCTATTAAATTCATAAAATAATTAGAAATGTATATTTTATTTCTTTTCAGAAATTATTTTTTAGAAATATACTTTGATATTTTCGTATTGTTTTTAACTTTGACATACATATTGAAATCGATAGAGTAATTTACAGATATGCAACTGGTTTGACTACATTGAGAGATGGGTAAATATACAACTAATCTCTTAATCCATCATCGCTTAAAAACTATAATTACAGGTTTTCAGGGAAGTAAATCTGGTTGAATTTGCTGAACAACTTCTGATAAATTATGTTAAGAAATGATTATTGACGTAACAGAAGATACTACTTCCAACAATCCCTTTGAAATAGATTATATTAAAAGTCGAGAACAATCAGAAAAAAACATAAAACCTCTTACGTCCCGGGGACTACACGAAAGTTTATTTTCAAATCAAATACAATCAACATTAAAATTATATCCTTTCTTCATTTATTTTTCAACCGATATGATTTCTTTATATTAGGATAGAAACATAAGGATGAAAATATTGATATATTCATTTAATAAATCCTACATATAAAGTACACATTAAATAACAGGGATATTTCGGTTAGTTTGTTTTGTTTCTTTGTTTATGACGTATCAACCTTCGTGTATTATTCAATGCTGAAGCCATTCTTGTAGAACAGTCGTGGTATTATTTAACTTGTGGCTTGAGGGATATGGGTTACATAGAAAGCAATTTCTTTAATAATGTATCTGCTGAATTAAGCTCGCTTTTCTCGATGACACAGTATTCTACAAAGATATTTTGATGAACAGTGCGATTTACAATAATGGAAGTTCCTTTCGATAAAAGAAAACTTGTTTTGTCTGACAATTTGCTTGGTGGCTGGGTTTCCATACAAACGATAGAAAGTTTCTGTAATTACTTTTGACAACAAATAAGAACAGGAACGACCAAAAAAAAAAAAAAAGAAAAAAGAAAAAAAAGGATAGTAATAATGTTTTTAAAAGTCGAGCTATAAAGGCAGCTATGATGTACCTAGACAACATTTCGTAAATGAAGAAATTGTTGTTAGTTGACAAATAAGAAAAGGACCGAATTCATGACAGTGCTACTGTTTCCTCAGAAAGCATAAATGATTGAATAAGGAAATCGATTTGAATAAAGAAGGATATTTTAAAACAAAAATGAACATACTAATGTCAAAGAATGAAAAACTAAAAAAATAGCATAAATGATCTAGGGACAAAAGGGAAAAAAAAGGAAATAATGGACATAATATGTTTAAAACAGACATATTTGGCATAAAAATAAATCATTGACAAGTATGTTTAACTGGTAATGTCAAGCGCGACGTTTACGACTGCTTTAAAAGAATAAAAATAACAAGAATGATGATACCATCATCATTCTTCTCTTACGACTAAATATCCGAATAAAAAGTATATCAACCCACAAGCCACTTAAGTGTAATTCATTTAAATAAATAAAAGAAATATCAAAAATTCACAGATTGATAGATGTCAACATGTCCAGGAATGGAGTTCACTTTGTGAAAATGGGTTAGTACATTATGTATAGGATATCAATTATCAAAGGATGGATATGAGGCAAACGAAGAAAAATGTCCATACCAAGAACCAAAAAGGAACTGAAATCCTTTTGGAGATGAAGAATTTTTTTTTATTGTAAGTATCTACTGAGATATAGTGACCTAGTAGAACCGTTTGCAAAGTTACACAAAAAGAACGTCGAGTTTTGGATATGACAGTAAACCATTTGATGGTGAGGCTCCTGCCTTGGTTCTTTGGGGAAGCATTTACAATGCTTTAAGACATTTAACTGTGTGCTAACAAATGGTTAATATTAAACTGATTTATTACTCTTTGTTTGGAATATTTGAATCCATTTAACTTTAAGCAAACAAATGAATACCGGATCGTTTGAAAATGTTACCCACAAACTATTCGTTGAAAAATCATATTGCGCGCACACACACACACACACACACACACACACACACACACACACACACACACACATATACATATATATATATATATATATATATATATATATATATATATATATATATAAGATATGACATTGAATAACATACAGGAGTTACTCTGCCATAAAACATAACTATTTAACTGTGTGCAAAGAAATGACTGGTGTTAATTTAATTATTGGTATGTAATAGCAATACTTGAAACTATTTAAATGCATGTAAATAAAACTATTAATGCTTGAAAACAATACTTGAAACCATTTAACTGTGTGCAAGCAAATGAACTCTGAATCGTTTTAAAAATGTTATCCACAAACTATCCGTTTACGGATCACACAAACACACACACATATATATATATATATATATGTATATATATATATATATATAAAGATGTGGCATAAAATAGTATATAAGGACTAATATGCTGTAAAACAGCCATTTAACTGTTTGTAAAGAAATAACTGATGTTAATCGAATTATTGGCACTAAATAACAATACTTGAAAGAATTTAACCATGTGTAAACAAATGAGCTCTCTATCATTTAAAATATTTTCTACAAATTATTCGTTTAGAAATCATACATATTCAATGTGTATAAACAGGATTTTGCATTGAAAAACCCACATGTGTTGATATAACATGAAATACAACCAACCAACCAAACAACCACTATCTAAATCTGCTTTAGGGTTATCATTTGTTCGTTCGAAAAAGCTATGTAGGAACTACAAAGTACTGTTACTGTTCTATATTGACCCTTGACCGAGCCGTCAATCGAAGCATTCACGTGGTTTATCGGAAGTCATGGATATTATAAAATGATATATGCAATTGCCCCGTGAGGGTCCGGTCAGACAGACTCACACTGACCTCAACTGACCAATCGGTTGAAGTCAGTGTTAGTCTGCGCCAGCTTGCAGTCACTAAAAGCACCCACTAGAGCAGCGTCCCTCATGGTCCCCGGTTGAGTACCTCGGCTGTGAAGCTGAAAAAGTGCCAAGTGGTGTCTAGAAAAAAATCACACAGCGTGCTATGGTCAAGAGAAGAAATTATGGGTCAATATAACTATCAGTCGTTGTCTCCGTTTGTCCGTCCGTCTCTCACTCACCACAAAAGGTTTGACTCCAAGAAGAATAAAAAGATGTATCTTTATAAAGAGATGTTGAGGTTCTTCTTTCCGATAAAGAGATTGACCAATAAAGGAAAGAGAGGAAGAATGCATAGAAAGCAGAGAGAACAGGAGTGAAGATGAAACACGAAAAGAAAGAAAGGAAAAGACAAAGAAAAAGAAAGAAGATGCAGAGGAAAAGACAGGAAGAAAGAGAAGAAAAAACCCGAAAATGCCATGAAACTTGGAGAAAAGAAGGGAAACCAAGAAAAATCCGCGACAATACATCAATACATCAAGAAAATATGAAATGAAAAAGGCGGAATGAATCAGAAAATAAAAGAAAAGAAAAAAGAAAAAAGAAAAAAAGAAAATGGGTAGGTCCATTGGTCAATTTAAGAAAAATAAGTGTTTTTTCCTTTTGTGTATCTTTGAAGTTCGTAAGTTCACGTCGATAAAATTTTGCGAATTAAGAAAACATTTTTGGTTTTCTCTGTCTTTCAATGTTTTAACAGTCGTGATCTATAGAATTTAGATAACCATTAAAGAAAATTGGAAATCGTTGATAAAGTCCAGTATATTTTAAATATGAGTTAATTCTAAACTGCAAATTTTTGGCTTAACAGAGGAATAGAATGCGAGGGAAGAGAAAGAAGAGTAAAAGAATGGAACGAGTGAACAAAATAGAAAATATTGTTTCTCTTATATGTTAACAAGTAAAAGGTTGTAAAAACAAGTTTCGAATTACGGGACAATGAGAATTTGTTTTTTTTATGAATGGACTTTGATAGTGTTATGGTACCTACCTTACGGACTATAATGGACTCTTCCTATTACTCTGAATATCGGAAGAATATTCATCTCGGTGTTAAGCTAACTCCAGCCGAGCACCTCTGGTGGTCTAACGGTTAGCAAGCTGGACTAGCAAAGCTACATGAGTAAGTTCGAGGCGCATTGGGCGCCCTATTCATTCAGCCTTGTGCCACATCAAAGCAAAGAGCTTTGTAAATTACTAAGTTAACACCAGCCAAACACTTTGGCAGTCAGACTGACGTTTAACACTCTTTTTACCTATTTTGTACTTTCGTTCAATATACTTGTTTCACGTAATCCCGAGGTCGTGTTTTTCTTCCGGACTTTTTACTAGTCTACAACAGATAATAAACACAATTTTTCATGAATAATTTTTTTTAGTAACTCGTGGATGCTATCGTAACGCATAGTGATTTGACATTAAGATTTTGATCTGAGCTCTGGAAGGATCCGGGCATCTACGATATGTTGTCGGGAGAAGGCTCATGCACCTTTGGGTCCGTAGTTGAAGAGTGAGGCGGGGTTTGAGATGAAAAGGTTGTATTGGAAATGTTTTTGTGGAAGTCTTCCTGGGATGGGATCAACATTTTTGATAATACTGGTAAAAGTCATACTAGGTTTTGTGAAGGGCTCTCCAAAGAATGGGATCGAACATTTTTGGGTTTTTCTAAGAGATCAAACTATTGTGATGAAGATGATATTTTGAAACAAAGATGGTGAATTAGAGAGTATGTGTGCAAAATCTTGACATGTCTTGTCGTATGCACTGGAAAATTACGGACTCAGTTTCGAATCGTTCTCGAGGGAGAAATATGGATGAATGAATTGATAAATAAAGAAAATACATGCGTTAATTGCTGAAAAGAGAAAGGAGATAGACCGACAGGCAGTGGAAAAAGTAAAAAAGAAAAAAAAAAAAAGAGTCGATGGTTATTTTATCTCACGTTTGGAAGTAAGCAAGAAACTAGTGTTGTATTGTCTTGGTAGGACTAAGTAAAATCGAAAAAATGATAGCTGGATACGAGCCTTGCTTTTTATCGAGGATCACGTTGAAAGAAAAAAAAAAGAAAAAGGTACTGATTAACTATTGAAAAGATGAGAGGTAGATCGATTCAAAAGGAAGTAAAAAGGGACAAAAACGGCAACGGTTTGTGTTAGTTGGAAAGAAAAAAAGGTCTCCAGGAAATTTTACTTCATTTACCTTAGTTTGATCACGAGCTATGCTTAATTGTAAAGGACGCTTAATGGAAAATGTAAGGGCGAACACGAACCAGAATTAATTTAGGTTATCTATTAGGAAAGAACGCAGAGGATGAGCAATAGTAGAGAAAAAGAATATGTGCATGTATATGAAAATTATTGCTGGGAAAATAATTGAAAACAAAAAAGAAAAAAAAAGGCAAAAAAAAGACAAGACACTCAGCATTGAAAAAAAGAAGCAACATTTATAGGAATTGAAAAGAAAAAAAGAGAGAAAAAAGAAAGGGAAAAGAGAAAGAGACAGTCGATAAGAGAAGTGAAAGAGACATTTCCTAAAAATAGAAATGTTATAAGCATGAACATTTTCTGGCCTTTTTTTTTTTTCTGGTTAGATATTATGTTTTAACTATTGCAGTTTGACCTGTTATGTTTATATAAGAAAAATTCTCCCCAAGTACTGTGAAGCTTTGAAGGGAATAATTGTTTGAACTGAAGGGGACATTTCTGAATTTTTTTTCCTGGATCATTTGATGAGACATTTCATTTTTTGGGAAGGTAAAATCGCTTGAAGCAGTAATTTATTAAGAAGAAAATCAATTGCTGATAAATGTTTTGGTGTGTAATGCTTTGGTTGTTACTACATGCATTTCAGTTCATAATGCCATTTTGAGATATTGGTTTGTGGTTATAGTAATTTTGTTGCTAAATCTTTTGAAATCCCCCAGATATTCTAGGTAGGATGCTGAACAGTGGATGATTAGTGTATGGTCATAACGAATCCAGGCAAAATGCGGTGTTGGAATGACTAGATTCACGAGTATTGTGACCAGGATTTTGAAGACGTTGGTCCAGTGATATCTTTATTCCCTCAAGGAATTGCAGAGGAAAGCCGTATGGTATTTTTCGAATGGGACATGTAATTGTGTTGTAATTTTCATGTATGCATGTAGGATAGCTAACCGTGCCAAGAAAGAATAAAGAAATAATTCAGATAAGAATTAGAATGGGGAATTGGTGCTTGATTAAAAGGTCACCTTCTAAGATGTGTAATGGTGTGTAATTTTGTCTATGCATAATCATAGAATAAGATATTGCGATATATAAACAGATGAAGGTTCGATGAAATATTTAAACATTAAACTTTGGGAAAATATTTCCCCTCCCATAACCACTAAGATATCCTGTCAAGGGATAAGTCTCTGAAGGATAAGAGTATTTTATTAGCCACAAACATATAACAACAAAAATCATGGGATATAGAAAGGTAAATGTGAAGCAAGGCAGATAAATCTTAAATTGGGTCAACGGTGAACTTCACCAGATGTTAAGCGAAAGAATCTCACAAGTTTATTTAACTTCAGTAAAGGAACTACCGCTACTCATCTTTAAGGGTTATATCTAAGGACGAAAAAATGAAAAAAAGCAAACGAAAGTCTACCATGACTAATCCAATAGCTACATAAAAACTTCCTCACCCTTCACGTGTATAAACAAGGGGCATATATATATATATATATATATATATATATATATATATATATATATATATATATATATATATATATATATAGTACCATTTTGAAAAAGTAAGCTTCTGAATATATTTTTCTTGCAATTTTCAGGTTTTTATGTTAATGATATTAATGAGCGTGACTGATTGAAATAAAAATACAGAGATTTGAATCGCCCTTTTTATTGATATTTTTACAGATAAGATTCCAAAAACCATCAATTAAATTAACTGAATGTGTAAAGTTTTCTTTTTAGGTCATTGCAGTGGACTAGAGGCAAAAAGATGTTGAGAGCTGAAGTTTTTCAAAAAGAGAATTGTTATCCTAATAAGAGAATAATTATAAATGGTGATAAATTATTCGAGAATTTTATCACTGTTTCACGCTTGTGTTGTTGTCATTACTTGTCCTATATTTTAGACTGACTAAAATGATCAGCTTTATTAGGAAAAAAACGTCGACTTTTAAATTTCAGCAAGTTTTTTTTTTTATCGTTCTGCAAATTACAGACGTGATGTAATAACCAAAGATCTGTAATGGAAAGTTCTGAACTTGTTGTATAGCCATGATACAACTATAAAAATACTCAGATATGTAAAATGTTCACCTCCAGTTTCAGTTTCTTCGTCTAATGACATATCATCTTTGTGGATTATCTAATTTCAAATCCATCCTTGTTGGAGAGCAGTAGAAGTATAATCTAATCCATAGATGGTGGGGATAAAGGAGTTTAAAACTTTTTCGATGTGTATTAGTTAAAAAGTGAACGTAATTATTGTCACTTTCAGAATTTTACTTCATCCAACTCCCCTTATTGACCATACAAATCATTTCACGATATCGAAAAATTCAATGAATCAAAATTAGTTCTTTTGCTATGGTATATATAATTGATTGATTGATTTTAACGGCAGGTCCATCCACCTGGGATAATTTTATAGCTAGAGGTTAGTACATTAAACGTTTATACTTAGATTTTTGTGTAGTTTTCTTCTCTTTTTTTTTTCTTTTTTTGGGGGTGGGGGGTTCGAACATGATTATCAGTTATTATGTATTCTTATATTATACAAATAATTTGCAAACATCTATTTGACCCATAGATCGATCGAAAACTGTTACTACAACTCCAGGTCAGAATGAAACAGAGTGTTGTGGCTCCGAAGGGGTACACTACACTCCACAGATCCCCAGAAAATGAATCTTACCACCTGATATATTTAAGTGCCATACACAAGACACATATTTTTAGAGGTGAGGGGAGAGTCTTATACATTTTCAGTGTATACATTTTGCATCTAGAGTTAGAGGGAATACACCTTTTCTCAGAAGTATAGAGTAACACCAACAAAAAACAAAGAAAAATATTGATACCAAAATAATGATGTGATATTTTGACCTTCGAACCCGGCCAAAAATGCCATTCCAAGGTGATACACCTGAAGGAAGTGACACATCCTAATGGCAGTTATGAGAGGAAATTGCGTGGGCGGAAATTGGCTGATGAAATGGGACGAGCTAAAAAAATCCCATGGTACACTCATAGAATGATGCACCGGAAGAGAGTGACCTCTGAACAGCATGACAATTATTTCCGCTTGATGACAAATAAACATTCGATTTCAAAGATCGAGTGGGCGTCGAACGATTATATAACTGAGTTGAGTTCGACAGCCAGTTGAGTTCGAGTTCCAGTGGAGTGAGGTGTGGTAGGGAAAGCCACACCAGGCAGAAAGGGGCTTGGAGCCCTGATGAGTTGGGGTCCAGAGAAGATACTGATAAGAAGCAGTAAAGAAGGCCAGCACCCAGTAGAGTGGACCCCAAGGCCTCCAGTTGAGTATCAAGAAACGAGAAAGACACAACGTTGACAGTCATAAGAGTGGATGTCAAAATATTGAAGTTTCTGTTCGATCTCCAACACCCTCTCACACGCAAACCTTGAACAACACTTTCGAACCTTACAAATAAAGTGAGAGGTACAAATATTTTGTTAAAGAAGTCTTCCTGCGTCTGTTGTTTATCGCGTCGGTATGTATCCAGCATATATATCTATATTTCTGCATGAACATGAATATGACAACATAACAATGAGACTACTTATTTATGAAAATAAAATATCTTTAAATGGATTAAAATTATTGCCTTAATATTCTTTGCTTATTTTGTTTTACACAGAAAACAAAACAATATTATATGTCCAATGTCTTGGTTTAACAGAAGGAAAAAAAGACGACTGGTTTCTGTTACCGACATTTGATATATGGCAATTTAAAGAAAAAAAAAGAGTCATTATTATTTTTATCTCCAGAAATTATTTTGTCGTTTTGTTTGCGACGGTTTCCATTACAGGAAGCTCAGATATCAGTTTCACCTAACCAGAACTGGTTAGTAACGTTCCACTTTTGTTGAATATAGGGTTTCTTACGTGACTGATGTACAGGACTGTATATAGATATAAGATGACCACCGTTTCTTTCCCACTAAAAATCTACAACTGAAAGTGTTTAGAAGATACATTATATACCAAGACGTAACCCCTACTTTGTTTTGTCACTGTTTGTAAAATACGTTGGTGATAGAGAGAAAGTGGTATTTGCTTTGTAATGTCTTTACACCTCAATGTTTTACTGTTTCCCTCAAATAAATTCCAGGTTCTGTATTAAGATTATATCACTGGGATGATTATATGTGTCTTATAATTGACCGTTTTGTCAACGCTTTCTGCGCCCATTATGTGCTTTTAAAAATACGCAGAACGGAAATCGAAGCAAGTTAGTCGGAGAATCTTGTGACGAGTCGGGAAGTTTCTAGGAATAGGTTGCTGAACACGATGTAAAGAACGAATAAAATTTCTGGTAACAAAAAGAAAAAAATCAGCTTTTCTTGCAATATGATTATATAACCATATACTAGTGACAGAAAAATTTTCGCACTCGATGTAGAAGAGAAAAACACGATGAGAAATTTCGCTAGTAGTTATGATTTATGCTAATTAGCACAAATTATCAGCGGAAAAAGTAGTCTCGCTACTTTAAGAATAACTTTGAATACCTGAAACTTAGTTACTTCTTTCGTAAGAGTTTTCTTCAAGCGGCAGTTTTAGAATCCTGTCTTATCCATTGGTTTCTCTTCTAAAGTTAAAACAGTCTTGGAGCTCATTTTTTACTGATAGAACTTGTATACCTAAACATCTCTGATGGCTCAGTCACTTACAGATCATATACCACATCTCATTGGCCAGTTAATGAGGACATAGTTTTCATTCACAGAGAACGACGGAGAGGAGTAAAAACGTCCGTGAACACGAGTCAATCTTCTCGTCAACCCGATGTGGTTTGGAGAGGCTCTGCAATGTGTGTTATGCCCTCGAACCAAGTGCAGCACCTACGACTTTTGACAGCTTTGATATACTAATCAATTTAGCAACTCCAGAAACTTTTGTTTGAATTGCTAAACTCAGAAGAATTAACCTTAATTCAACATCGTGATTTTAATGCTTTCTTTTTTAACGAATTTGCCTCTTCAAACTTACCAATATATATATATATATATATGTGTGTGTGTAATATAATTGCGGAGGGATTTCGATTTGTATATCTTGCCTTTCGGTTTAGTTAGGATGAGAACCTTTCGGCTCAGTGCATGGGTTAGTTAGGTGCAAACATGAGCGCAGGTGTTCACGCGCGTGCGGGGAGGATGCGTCATTCACAGATGTTAAAATAAAATCCCAAGTAGGAATTGGGACCAGGGGATGTGAATGACGTTATGTACTGGAAGTGTGGGCTGAGGATTTTGAGATTTGGAAAAAGTCAGTGAGTTGAGTTCCTGCCCCCGAACGAGAGAGTCGAGATTCAGAGCTGGGCGAGGTCAGACGAATTTTTGCGTTACGGGCGCCGCGCGTTGGTTGGGTTGAGAGCTGACGATTTAAAAGTAGTCAGCATAGAAAGATTGTGTCTCACTCTCTCCTCATGTCGAATAACCTTTAACTCAAAGGTAATAAAGTTTCGTACCTGAACTAATTTCGTGAATGTATTTCGGATTCCCTATGTCTATTTCACACATTCGTATATCTGGCTATGTAATATATATAATGTCTCGTTTATGAATATAAAATGCGTGTGGAAATCCGCCTTGTGTAATAATAGTCCCAAAAAAGGATACTCTGTCTTTGGAGCTTTGAATATGCTGACCGTATTCCTTGCAGAGTTGGAATAATCTATTTTTAGTGGGAGTGTCCCCCACTAAAAATAGATTATTCAAACTGAATCTGATGGTGAAACCTTAATTCTGAAGATCTGGTAAGTGTTGAGTAACCTTTCGTTGCTATTACTCCACTTTTAACTGTCCACTTTTAACTGGAGTCCACTTTTAACTGGAGTCGGAGTACCTGTTCGGATAACAACTCTGTTTGAAATATATTTGCTTGAAAATAATTTGTATTAGGAATACTCGATATCATATAACCGTGAGGAAAATCCATCAAGTAACTACAAAAAGATGTCAATATAAACCTGCAACATTCGCAATTCTCAAATGTCAAGACATAAAATAACCCAGACAGGTTGACATACCGTTAAAATTAACCAACGAACCAAACCAACCTAAACCAAATTATATATATATAATTTATATTTATTGTTTTTTTAAACAATAGCCACTTCCAAAATAATAACTCTACTATAATTTTTATGTTCAACGGCATTAATGGTGTATGTTGATTGAAATACAGTAATGATTTAACTTACAATTAACTCATTATTATTTTTGTCTACTTACAGATAACAGAGAAGCAGCAATTTGAAATATGTGGAAAAGAGAAGTGCCTCTTTGAATTTGTGCAGAAGAAAGAATAGCAGCCACTGATATCCATCATTTTTATGAAGAGGAAATGGTAGATTTGAGCACTATCACAAAGTGGATAACGCATTTTAGCTGTACTGAATGTAATATGAGTGATAAATCATATTCCGTAAATGCCTAATTCACCTAAAAATGATCGTCTACGTGAATAATATTACCACAGAAACAACCTTTTCTTACAACGACAACGTCATAACTTTAGACAGGCTCTTGTGTGTTTTATAACGGAAAACGTGCTCTATCCCGTGGCGCATTGAGACCATTGTTTCAGTTATAATTTCCATGGACATAGAACCGATTTCAGAGCGTCTTTCAAACATGAGTTTGCAATTCAATGATATTTCCTGCTAGGAATAACAATCTTAATTTTGTCTATCTCAGCAGCAGTGAAAGAGTATAAAAAGAAGGAATTTATAACACTTTCCTTGTTTATGAGTAGAGGCCAATGCAATATTTGTGTTATCTGTTGCTTGTTACATTATGTCTAGGCGCCCCATGGGCTTATAACATCAGGCTTAGTTGTGAATTGAATTATGAATAAATGAGAAAATATCTGAATTACTTCAGCACTTCTAAATCAGCGGAGTACTGCAGTTTAAAAAAAAAAATGTAGAATAAATAATAGCAATTCATGAACCTTTTAAGTACATTTAAGTGGTGGTAATAGAAATGATGCTAAAGATGATATTAATGCACTAAAAAAGGACGTTTAAAAATCAAATTTCTTTCGACGAAGTCAAGATATGGTGCAAAATGGTACATATATTGTGTTTTGTATGCGAAAGTAAATTAATATTTGTATCAAGGTGAGGTACTAACTCAGTAATTTCTGCTACTTGCTGCTTCGAGCGGATTACTTGTATCATTTTTATGTAGATCCTAAATTTAAAGACCTAAAATGTCTGCTGAAGAGATTAGAAAATTCCTAAACTGTTATTCTAACAAATTCTGTTTTTCAAGAATTGAAGTAGAATTCAAGTAATATCGAATAAAGTGTGTATAAATTTATATTGTTCTCTAATGGGCTATTCCCCTTGCATTAATGTGATGTTTATATAACTTGGTGTATGTATTCCTCAAACCCACCGCCATGAAAAGGGTGCAATATAATATCTATTTTAAAGGAAGTACAGCTGGTTGGAATACAGTTTTTTTCCTATTGCTTGAGTAGTTTCCGCCCCAAGAAATCGTAGATCTGGGAGCTCGATTTTTGACATGTAGTTTATCATTTAAATTAAGTCCTGAACAGTTAAAGATTGAAAACGCTGTGGTATGTTTTACAGTCGTTGACCTCTAGGTCATCATATGACAATGGCTCTTCTTGGAGGGTTACAGTCAGGTGACCAAATCGATTAATTGAGAATAATTTTGTCAGCGAAAAACTCTCATTGCCAGTTGAACGCTCCACAGTGCTCTCACTTATTCCTTACTTTGACCGGGTGGCTAACATATAACAATAAAATGAAGACATAAAGTTGTAATCGCGTTGTCATTCCTCATCAAAAAGAGAACACAAAAAATATCAGGGCGATCGAGGCGACAAGACAACTAACTGGAGAAGAGACAAAGTGAAATGAAGAATGGACTGAAATGAAGTGAGGAGACGGAAGTGACATCGACGTCCATGGAAAGATTAGTATATTGAAAAATGATTGATGTACAAATTTCACACAGGCTATGAACGTTGTTTTGCTGACTGTTATGTTGTCCCATTATTCCGTTGTGTGTTTGAGGCTGTCGAATTGTCTGGAGCTATAGGTCACTCGTTGGGAGAGTGGAGAATGAGAGAGTGAGTACTTTCGAGGGCGTAGAATGTATAGGTATTTAGTCATGTGATCGGATTCAAAAGCAAGATTTATTTTTGCGCAAGAGAAGTTCGAAATGGGCGGACGTTGTTTGTAAGCACTTGCTCGTGACTACATTGTCAAATAAAGTTCCTAGAACTATCAATTTTATTTAGACGCCTTTATATTTTTGTTCAGGCAACAAGTGAGTCTTGGATCCTATTTGTCCCAGAATATACTGCAGCACGTTTTCCTAGCCGACCGTTTAAAAATAGATGAGTGTAAATCCTCTCTGTGTATGTGTGTGTTATTGTGTGTGAGTAAACGAAGCCCAACAAATTTTTTTTTTATGAGAGCAATGTGCTTAAAATTATCTAAATTAGTGAATAAAATACTTTGCAAGCTTGTTTTAGGGTGAATAATAATTTTGAGGGAAATTTTTCAACGCTGAAAACTTAAATGCATCGCAGCTTGAAACTGTTAGATGTCCTTTACAATTTTACTTTGCTTTGAGATATTTAATTTGGCTTCGTCTGAAGTCAAATTAAATAGATATCTACAAGAGCTGATTTATGAATAATACCGCCTATTTTATCATGTTTCCCCCAACCCAATTAGAGGCGCTTATTAGTAACATGGCATCAGACGTTAAAACTTCCCGCTAATAATTTGCATTCCTTGTCTTCTTACACACACCTATTTAAAAGGATCTTGGGAAAACCTTTGACCTATTGACATCCATCGACCCAAAATTTACGGAGAATCAAAAAACGGGTCTGGGAACAATACGGCAGTGGGAAATTCATTTCAGCAATACAGAACACCTTATTAATAATAGTGACTGTACTGAGGAATTTACTGTTGAATTTTTCTCTATACTGAGCAAGTAACACACTTCATTTCATGTAAAAATATCGGAAATAATTCATATTTTGTCCTAAAGCCTGTCTCTGCTTTAGGACAAGCTTTAGGACAAAATATGAATTATTTCAGATATAGAGAAAATATAAGAGAGAATGTCTGTTTGGACTTAATATTATTTCGATATAGTCTCCAATACAATATTTTTTCTCCTCGTTAAATATTTCTCATATTTTTTTGTTTTTGTTCTATACGATATCTTCCTCAATTTAGCCCTGTTGGGCGAGGAGCAAAACCGGTCAGTGTGCTTGTAACTTTATTTATTTATTTATTTTTGCTTCTTATGTTTTGGTTCCATAATGAATAAACTTTGGGTCTTTTTATATCTTCGATTAAATTCTGTCCCCGCCAAATATATATATATATATATATATATATATATATATATATATATATATATATATATATATATATAAGACAGTATCTAATCCAGTAAATCAAAAGTTGGGAACAATTCCAAGCAAGACCCGGAAAATAATCAAAATTAGACTATTAAGTTTTACTAATCCAGGTTAAAGGCTCAACGTAAATAAAATCCACAGAGCAAATTAGTTCCTCTTAAAAAAAAACAATCGGTAACATTAAGATAATTAGTGCTTTTTAACAAGATGGAAAAATGTATTATCTTAATATGACCAATTGTTGATTTTTTTTAAAAGATATATATATATATATATATATATATATATATATATATATATATTATTCGGTTCAGTTAAACCAGAGTTGGGAGTAATTCCTTCAGGACAAGAAAATCATTCAAGAACCAACATTTAAATTTTCCTGGTAGAGAGCTCAATGTAATTAGTTTTACAGAGCAATACTTTCTTTAAAGAAAAAACCAAAGACCGGTTATTTTAGGATTATAAATTTATTTCCATCCAGTTTTTCATTTCTGGTGTGAACCAAAAACACGAAGAAAAATATAACAGGACTTCTTCACATCTAATGGATAAATAAAACAGAATAGACACGGGGGGAAAGGGAGAGGAAGAGAGTTGAAGAGTTACCTCCTCGTTTTATTGATTTCCGTTTATCTATTTACCTATTTATTTTATTTTCAGAATTCTTCCGTCAGTTATAATTACGGTAATTTAACTTTTTTATATTTTATTTTATTTCTTTTCTTTTCTTGTTAAGTTCGATAAATAACTTTTATGTTCTATGTCAATGTAATGAATTTTTGTAAGGGAAATATCAATGCTTATATTAATTTCGATACTATTTATTTAGCTACCTATTTTTTCCATGTGTGTATATTCGATACGTTTTTTGTCTTGTTTCACTATCTATTTCTATGTTTTTAAAAATTTATAGTCTATAGTTTAAACTTTGTCCTATGTCTACATCTAGCTATTAATTCATTTCTCTTATTTAATAACTTTTCAGGCAATTTATATGTCATTATATATATTTTCTCTTCTAAACACAAATTGCATCTATCGTCAAAATTATTTGGAGTATTTGATTTTTTCAAAATAGACCATTCAATCTCAGGGGTTAACCCTTTGTTTTTCAAACACCAGAATTGTTTCGATAGTGCCGTATGGTGTTTTAGGTGTTTTGGGAGAAGCTAAATTCATGGTTTGAATACATCTTTCATTTCGTGGAAGTCAACCCGATAAAAGTTTTTTTATCCGTAATATTCTCTAACCGGTCTTTGTTTTTTTCTTTAAAGAATATATATATATATATATATATATATGTGTGTGTGTGTGTGTGTGTGTGTGTGTGTATATGTGTTGAGATTACTTCATTACCACACCAAATCAAAATCAATTTGCCGAAAATTAAATTCAAATTTCCAGAAATCATTTATTAATCAATATTTTCTCAAATTTTAATATTTGATTGAATTATTTATTAAATTGATTTTTAATATATAGGAAATAATACTGCAACTCTTTATTACAGTTATTTTGGTCGGTAAATCTTTGTTCCTCCTGGGTAGACAGCACGAAATCGGTGATAGATAAGTAATCACCGATGGCAATTAAAGTTCCTCCCATAGTTTGTCTATCATTTTGTGTACATTATGATTACAACTTTAGAAACAAATCCGGCGATGTTGAAGCCGAGCAGATAATTGTAGACTTTCTGTCACCACTTCTCTGATTATCTCTATAATATTCGAATGTATATTATTCATTTTTTATTTCTGATTCTATTTGATATTCATGAGTTTCAATGTTACAAAGTTTATCTCATCGGACTTTAACTTCATTACTCATTCCAGTCGACTGGGGCTGTAGAATACCTCGACTGCATCTCTGTAGAGGGGTAAGACCCACCGCAACAAGTGTTAAATGACATTTAACAATCTAATGGAAAGGTTCCAGTCCTGGAGCTTTGTGGGAAATTGAGTACCTATTCTTTGCTATTACTTCAAGTTCTACTCTGATCTGAAGTGGTTGCACCCGATTGGGTCCCGTCAGTAAATCAAATAGAAAAAGTGTCATTGGTATGACAATAAACTGCATCTAATGGCAAGGGTCCAGTCCTGGATGTTTAGGGAATGTGGGGTACCTCTTCATTGCCATTACTCCTTGTTCCATTCTGATTTGGAGTGGTAGCACCTGATTTGGTCCCAACTATGAATCTAATTTAACCATTTAACTGTGTGCAAACAAATGATTTATGTTAAATTGAATTGCTAGTGTTACATTTGCAGTATTTGAAACTATTTAATTGTGTGCAAACAAATGATTAATATTAAATAGACTTTTACTGTCAAATAAAAATACTTGAAGACGTTTATGGTGTGCATACAAGTGAGTTATGGCACGTTTGAAAGTGTTTGTAATATATTTTATATTATATTAGTAATATTTGGATTCTTTGTAGTTATTATGGTATTTTGAGGTTTCGACGAAAGTTGCTGGTAACGAAGACGAGGTGAAAAGATGACAACGATTTCATACGAAAGGAAAAAGTCACACATGTGGTTACAGAAAAATACCATTCACTTTATCGTCAGTGCTTCAAAATCCCTCTCCCTATCTCAAAAAGAAGAAGACTTTAAGAGTTCTTAATCGTTGCCCACTTTCAACCATTAAATTTGAATCGTTTATTTTGCTCTGTAGGTTGCTGACAGACTGACTCTTTTTAAAACTAATACTCGCGTGAGACCGTTTCTCATATCCTCCGCGAGAATTCCTGTGATTGACACCTTGTCATTGGACACACCTGAACACTTGGTTCACTGATGGTTGACTGCCGCCGCAAAAATCAGTTATCTATTTATGCCCTTGCCTCCTCACCCCCCAAAAAATCGATGGATTCCATAACTTCAGAATTTTAATTTTTGTGTAAATTTAGCGAATGCAAATATTCTAGAGCAGGGATGTACAAAATGTGGCTCGTGGGCTACAACCCAGCCCATCAGGCCAGATAGTGTGGCTTTCGCTGACTATGTGTTTTTTTTTTACCTCGTATACAAATTTCGAAATTGTTTCGTTAGAAAAATTTTAGTCTTCGATTCGACTATTCAGAAGGCCAAGGACGTCACATTTTTTTTTTACTTTCAAACGTGATGCACAAAGAAAATTTGTTTTGAATTCAAAAGTTGAAGAACTTTTCATATTTTCTTTTGATGATTGTTGGAAAGTTTCTACGAAAATTTAGTAATTTTATTTATTTAAAATTGTAAACCAATTTTGTGTAGAAAAATCTTAATTTTGTTTGTCTTTCTTATTTAAAAATGTATTCACAATGTATTCATAACTCAATACATTAGTTGTCGTCCGATTCCATATTTTAACGCTGAATGGCTCAAATTGTTTTTCCAATGCTCGAAAATAGCCCTGCAATGAAAAACGTTTCCCATCACCGTTCCAGAGTTTGTTGAAACTTATTATGATAACATTTTCATTCTTTAGAATGTGCGATTACAATTAGTGAATTTAGTCACAGGGACATTGTTGTTTATGGTGCATGAAACGCAACTAGGCTACTTCCTGTGTAAATTGACCTTTTTTTCTTTCTGTTTTTTTCTTTCTTAGGCAGCACATGAAAATAGGAAATACAAGCCCTGGCTATTACGGCTATTACAGAGAGCTGATATTTTCCACAAGACCCTTTCAATAATGATACATTGCTTCCTGTTAGACCAACGGTCTTGTTGTAGCGGTATTGATATTTGATTTCACAAATGTTTATTCTCTCAACTGACCGCTTTTCTATGCATCTTCTCCGTCTGTCTCTCTGATTCATTCAGACCAAGCAGCATTTTTTCTGCAAATGAATGAATATAGATGTATTTTACTGGATGTCAATGATGTTTAGTTAACTTTTAAATCTTGCTCTTCTAAAAAACAAGAATCTGTTTTCAAAAATGTTTCTAATACCTTCACAAAAGTTATATATCAGCATGTGTTTATTTTGCCATGCTTTATTTTGTTTTGTTTTGTTTGTTTTTTTTTATTTTATCTTATTGTTCAAGTACACATCCACCATATTTCTGTTTAAAAAACAATATGTGTACTTGAACAATACCAGAAAAAAAAGGTTCTTAATTATTTATTAATATTAGTAAGATCAGAGTGTAGTATCTGACGCCACTACATCTTGTAGTTATATATATATATATATACATATATATATATATATATATATATATATATATATATATATATATATATATATAGAAAGATAGATAAATGTACGTATACGTAATTAAAATCTGACTATAAAGACAGTTTAACAGCTTAAAATATAGTTTTCTATACACCAGAATACTGACCAGTATAAAAACAGTGAAAAACAAAGTTGTCGATCAGTTTTCTCTTTGTTTATTTTAAATTGTATATTTTATATATATATACATATATATATATATATATATATATATATATATATATATTTATTTATTTATTTATTATAATTCTAATTAAAATTATGATTGTAGCTCATAGTTATAGGCTTCACTATTATCAGTCAGCAATACATTCAGAAGAAATGCATCTTTTGAGTGAGATTCGTTCATGGGAAATATTAAATATATTTCAGAATCGGTTTTATATACCGGAATATCCGAGAAATCTGATTGCAGTTACAATGCACTCTCTCAGTAGATGCTGCAAATGATAAAAACAATATATATATATATATATATATATATATATATATATATATATGTGTATATATATGTGTGTGTGTGTGTGTGTGTGTGTGTGTGTGTGTGTGTGTGTTTTCTTTCCATATTACTGCAGAGTAAAAATAAAGCCAACATAAAATGAATTTTCATTAAATTCTCAAGTCAAAAGAAATTATACTTGAATAATATAAGTTTTTTCTCTTTTTTTTTTTTTTTTTTTGCAATGAAGTGAAATGTACATTAGCAACGATGAAATACTATTTTACCTTAAAAGAAAGATATTAAAAATTAAAGAATTTAATCCATGATGATGTTCTAGATCCTTTTATTGTCATCCTAATACGCCTTGTAGCCGTAGGTAAAAGATTTTAAAGCATTTCCTATAAGTAGACATTAAGTAGATCTATTTTTGTTCATATGATGTTAACAGGTGTAATTAGTCGTCTTCGTTTCTTAGGTTTTTCTCTTGTTTTTCTATTTCTTTTTCTAAAAACGCGTCCCAGAAAAGAAAAGCATTGGAGAATAAAACACTGCAATCATGTTGACTCAAAATATGCGTGGTATATCAAAATCATACAAGAAATCCATAAGTAGGAAATGAAAAGCAGAACTTCTTAAAGTTTTCCGACTGAAACATAACCAGCTGTTTTGGCAAGCTATTGTTTTTCCATAAAATTCTGGCTCTATAACTAACGGGTCAACTCAATCTTTTGGAACGAAAATTAATTCTTCTTGAAGGGACACGTTTTTACAATATATACTTTGGCGTTATGGTTTGCAAAGCTCTGTCATCAAAATATATCGGGGGGCGAATAAAGAAGTAATTAAAAAAATCTGGAGCAGAAAGAAAGAAAGTTTAGAAAGTTCAGCATCTTCGGCTTTTTGATCATGCATTCCGTGTTCTGTAAACCCCAATATATATGTTACAGATTTCGTGATTCTGTCTCCTTTTCTCCTTCAGTAGCTGTGGAGACAAACGTGTGAAACAAATGTGTGAACACCGAGCAAGGAACGAATCAAAGATTCGAGAAGAGTCCTTCACCTAAAAGAATGAAGAAGTCAGCCCACACCTTTTATCCGTTATTCATTTTTTTCTGCTTTCATGGGTTCAGACACTGAACACAATCTGAACGACGTCCTCACGCTCAAGTGGTGCTAAGTTTTCTGTTCTTCTCTCCATCAAGGTTTAGTCATCACAAAAATAGCTGTCATCGATGACTACTCTACACACGTATTGCATCACGGTGACTTAATAGTTATACTTTTCCTTTCATCCAAAAGAACACAAAAATTAATCTAAACTAAAATTAAAAAAAGCTAAATAAACATAGTAATAAATGATATTTTTTGCAGTTCCCTTCCACAATATCAAGAATCAGCCTCTCTCTCTATCTAAAAACAAAGGTTTCTTACAATTCGTAAGACATCCAAGCGAGATATTTGCTCATCTTTTTGAGAACAAACTCTGGAAGGTCACTGTATGTTCAACTAAAATCAAAAGCAAGTGATTTGAACAGAAAACGTTCACGTAGACAACTACATTAGTGCACTTTATGTTCTCGTCTTTCAAAGCTGCTGAATGAGCTGTTGACGAAAGGTGACTGGGGGCAAAATATCGATACTAGTAATGTCCCAGTACAGGTACTGACCTTGACATAACGGAAGGATGGTGAGTCGATGAAGCTTTTTTCCATCTCTATTATCGAATTTCGGTGGATCGAAGATGAATGTAATGCATGATCACGCAAAATTCATCTTTCAAGATCCAAAACACAAAAATATACATAGTTGTCATTTTCGAAAGCAGACATTTCTTTAAAAAACCAAAGGATGAACATTTACGAAGCGTGAACATTTCTTTAACAAAGTAGTTTAATAAAAAAAAAACTATCACTATTTTCTTTTTTTTTTCTTTTCTTTTTAACGCAAGACACAAATTTAGGAAACTAGAAAAAATATTCTAGCAAGCAACATAATTGAATCAAAACAAAACCCCAATAATTTTCTTGCATTTATTCCCCATAAATGAAAATAATTTCGTAATTAGATTATATTTATCCAAAATTTAATAAATTACATCGTTTCTATTCTGATTAAATAATATACTGCTATACACCTGTAAATACACCTGTGAAATAATGTAAATAAATTATATTTTCATCATTTTTGACATAATTAGGTCATTTGTGAAATTTTATCTAACTTTAGGAATTTCGCATTTTGACTTGAAATAGTCACTCAAAAGAAATATCTACTTGAAAAGAACTGATTACAGAGAACAAAAAATAATTACGACATCCATAACTAACAAGAAATTCCAAATAAAAATAAAAACCTGATATTTCAAGAGACAAATTATCAGATAATTTACCATAGGCACGGCTGCACCGAGGATATATTGAACGTCAAGTGGAATAGCTTTAATGATATATGTTATTTATTCTCAAAAATTGAAGCATCAATTTACGGTACCACTTAAGAGGTTGTAATGATAGCCCTTAAACGATCAGCCTGACCGTGGTAATTCCGATCGTGGTAACCTCACTGACAAAAAGAAGGCAAACAGAAGACGCTTCCGTTCGTTTTGTATGTACGAAATTTACTTGTTGTCGGAAGCTGTTTCTAGTAAGTAAGTAAAGTTAGCGACCATAGTCGAGGGTGACCCGAAGGCTCCCTTTTCGATAGCTACTACACCAAGGTGTAGGGGAGGGCGCTACTCCATTCCCAGGATTGCTCCACTTTACCCTTGAACCGTACCTTATAATGCTGAGTGTTAAGCAAGGTGGTATCAAGTTCCATTTTTAAAGTCTTTGGTATGACTCGACCTGGGATTGAACCCAGGTCTCCCGGGCCATTGGCGAACTAGTATTCAGACTAAAATAAAGATAGAGAGAAAGAAGTTTGTTATAGCAAGAGAGAGAGAGAGACTGCAGGCGAGATATAGAGAAAGATAGATGACTTTTGTTATTTTTTGGCTCACCGGCTGTTTTTTGCTTGCGTAATTGTTCCGTGTGACCACTGCCTTCGTCGTCTTCTTTTGTCTCCCCTTCTCCTCTTACGATCTGTCATTATATATATATATATATATATATATATATATATATATATATATATATATATATATATATATATATATATATATATATATATATATATATATATATATTTCTAAAAATAATAATTGTGTTATCAGTCTTCCTAAAGTGACACGTAACTGGCAAATCACAAATATCAGCAGATTGTAAACATTTGTTCATCTTTGGATATTTTCCATTCCAAGAATTTTCCCAACATTCCAAATTCTCAAACAAACGTTTATTACTGTTTGTTTTACATTCCTAATAATTAACTTTTAAACAAATACATATCCTAGTTTTGAATCCTAAATTACAACTGAAATTTTGCAATTCAGTTTTAAAACCAAAGTTACTCCCCCCAAAAAAAATTAACTACTAAAATAATAAATTGAAACCCTTTATCATTTTACACAATGTCAATCATTTTTATTAAATTTGGTCTGGATAAACATTTCAGTCAACACAGTATTTATTGAGCCAAAAATCCTCATTATTTCATGAAAATCTTTAAACGTTAAAGATATAGCCAAGGTACTGTAATGTCATGCAATTATTTTTCTGTAGACGTTTATTCAATACTTGCTTGTCTAAAGCATAAAGAAAAACATCCTGGAGAGGCTTAGAAAGCACTGCTTCAAATTTATTTTTGCGAAATATACAAGAGATATAAGAAGGAAAATAAAGCAAGATTTTTGCGATAAACTCTATTTTACATATCGTCATCATTATAAGGCATGTATTTTCGCCAACAATGAATAATAATCACTAAGTGGCTAAAACCTGATTACGCATTGGTCACACCTGGCTTATATGCTAATTTACTCTCGATGGCGGGTGTTAAAGAGGGAGCGAATTAAATTAATCTGGTGCCAAATAAGAAAAAAAAACTTTTGACTTATGTGTAGTGCTGACCATCAATTCATTCTTCTCTTTAATAATTCATGGTTATCTGTGATCAGCAATATTTGTGGTTTCGAGGTATTAAGAAAATTTATCATTGTTCCATTCATGAGTTTATTTGATTTTATTTTTGAATATTTTTCAATTCATATTTGCGTACATACCAGTTTTTATATTAATCGTTGAATTTTATTTATTTGACAACGGGGTGCTATTTTTGAATTTTTAGGGGCTCATCCTTTTTCAAACAACTCTCTGAGCATTGCAAAAAGATATTTTTCTATCATTCTATATCAATGGCTACTTTTTACACTATATTATTTGTTAAATATGCATTATTTAAGTGACATGTTTCTTGATTACGGCTATTAAATCTGGACTCTTTGGTGTTATTTTGTACTGTACGAATTTTATCCTAGTGGATTGATATAGTTATTTGCATGTCCTTAGTCAAGCAGAAGCTAACATTTGAAATACTAGGGTGGTTCAAAGGTTTCCTAATATTTTGGTTATGTGAGGCACAATTCGGCAGCCTCGGATACTTTTAACGAGGTCATGAAGGTATTTTTAATTGAATAGTTTCTAAAAAAACATTAGCTCTGGAAAAATATTTGTTGATTAATTTGAAGACAAATTCTTTCCAGGTTTTTTTTCACTAAATGATTTTCGCGGGGATTAAACCAGACGATTTATCTACTTCTACTTCGTCTTTAAACTATAGAACTGCAGCTGAGACCAGTGTCCACTTGTTTCCTGAATCTCTTCGTATACGTTCTTGGCGTTATTAAAAATCGTTGCATTGCTCAATGTAGTGGCCAGTCTGCAACCTTTTGTTTTGTAAATGTGCTTTGGCTCACGGTTGAAAAATAGTCAGAGTTGGCATATATATAAATGGGAATAATACTATATTTCTATTGTAGTCTGTATACACTAGAACACAAATTACATTCACATGCATAAAAATTCAAAATGCCCTCAACTATATATATATATATATATATAAATATATATTGTAACAGTGTTGGTTGTCACTATTTCACTTTGAGAGTTTGTTGCGAACCAAATGCGATAGAATTTGGAGAGAGCTGTGATAGAGCTATTATAAGTGTAAGTAAAGTAAAGTTGGTGACTATAATAGGAGATGGCCCGAAGGCTCCCTTTTCGATAGCTACTACACCAAGGTGTAGGAGAGGGCGCTACTCCTTTCCATGGATTGCTCCACTTTACCCTTGATCCGTACCTTATATTGCTGAGTGTTAAGCAAGGAGGCGTCAAGTTCCATTTTTTGAGTCTTTGGTATGACTCGATCTGGGATTGAACCCAGGTCTCCCGTGCCATTGGCTAACACTCTAACTCTTATGCCAATGTATATATATATATATATATATATTAGATTTTATATTTATATGTAATAGTAGAGAAGCTTGTCTGTGACCTTAGGTTTCATCATGTTTTATAAACGATAATCATCAGGCAGATAACTAAAGATATAAAAAAATAGATAAAATCGAAAAATACAATAAAAACCTTAGAATTGTGTACAACTCTTTATGATTGCATGTGTTAGTGTGGGTTATATTTGCGTATTATTGTGCATGGACGTATAAGTGATGTTTAGCACAAGTGTAAATGAAGGTACATGCGCAGCGTGATGAAGTTGAGGTTATCTCCCGGATCTATGAGACGCTGTATGCAGCCAAATTTGCAACAGAATGACTGAGAAAAAAATTTTTTTTATTTGCTTCTTTATAGATTTGTATGTGCATTTTTTGTAGTGATTTTAACTAAGGATCGAAATATCATCATTACATTTCGTAGAAAGTAAAGCTTTCAATTGTAAGCATAATAGGTGCGTGTAGTATGGTAGGCCAGATTCGCAATAAATGCCATGGTGGAGAGATATGTTATATTGTAATATATTGTCGACTTTACCAAGGCCTTCCATTCCATTCACAGAGGGAAGATAGAAAAAATCCTACCAGCATACGGCCTACCAAAAGAAACCGTAGCAGCAATAATGATTCTCTATAGAAACACCAAAGGGAAAGTACGTTCACCGGATGGAGACACAAAATATTTCGACATTGTAGCAGGAGTACTACAAGGGGACACGCTAGCCCCATACCTCATCTGTCTAGACTACGTGCTTAGAACATCGATCGATAAAATCAGAGAAAACGGCTTCGAGCTGACAAAGAAAAGAAGCAGAAGTACCCCGCAAAAACAATTACCGACGCCGACTACGCCGATGACATCGCGATACTGGCAAATACACCCAACCAAGCCGAAACATAACTGCATAGTTTGGAACCAGCCGCCGCTGGCATTGGCCTCCATGTCAATGCACACAAAACTGAATATATGTGCTTTAATCAAGCAGGTGACAACTCCACACTGGAGGGAACCTCTCTGAAACTGGTTGACAAATTCACGTACCTAGGAAGCAGTGTCTCATCAACCGTAAAAGACATTGATACGCGGCTAATGAAGGCATGGACAGCTATCGATAAGCTATCGATCATAGGGAAATCAAACCTGACCGATAAAATGAAACGCAGTTTCTTCCAGGGAGCGGTCGTTTCGATACTGCTGTATGGATGCACCACTTGGACGCTAACAAAACGGCTGGAAAAGAAGCTAGATGGCAATTACACAAGAATGTTGCGAGCAACATTGAACAAGTCCTAGCAGCAACACCCATAAAGCACCAACTATACGGCCACCTGCCTCCCATCACGAAAACTACACAAGTTAGACGATCTAGACACGCAGGACACTGCTGGAGAAGCACAGACGAGCTCATAAGTGATGTACTCCTATGGACCCCCAAATATGGCCTTTTCTCCATTCGTTTATTTAGCGTCCATGTGGTGCATCTGTATAGCAATATCGACATGCGTTTATTTTATCGGTCAGGTTTGACTTCAGTATGACCGATAGCCTATCAATAGCTGTTTATGCCTTTGCTAGTCGTGCGTTGATGTCATTCTCGGTTGATAAGATGATGCTTCTGAGGTAGGTGGACTTGTTCACTAGTTTCATCGGATCACACTTTAGTGTAGAGATGTTGCCTCTTTGATTAAAGCGCATGTATTCTGTTTCGTCTGCATTGACATGGAGCCCGGTGCCACCTGCTGCTCGTTCTAGGGATTTAGCTAGGGCGGGTAAATTTGCTAGAAACACTATGTAATCGGTGTAGTCCGCGTCCGTAATAGTTTGTGCGGGTTATCTTCTGCTTCTTTCCTTTGCCAGCTTAAAAACGTTTTCTTTCATTAAATCTATAGACGTTCTAAGCACGTAGTCTAGGCAGATAATAAACAGGTATGGTGCTAATGTAACTACTTGAAGGACATCTGCTACAATGTCAAAGTAGTCTGTGTTTCCATCTGGTGAGCAGACTTTTACTTTTGTATTTTATAATATATATATATATATATTAAAGAAGATGGGATAAACCCGACGGTATATAAATATAAGATATCCACAACAAAATATACAAAGTATGTATTCTTTATATGAAAATTATATATATATATATATATATATGTGTGTGTGTGTGTGTGTGTGTGTAAGAAAATGTTCATTTATATGACTTATAATTTATTCAGTTTTTAATCAACAACAATATGGTGAGCTCAACTAACAATATTTTTGTGTGGTTGGAGCGGTAACAAAATATGAAGTTTCTTCTTTAATTTTAAATGTATTTCAATTATAAGATTGGATGGATGTTTTCCCTTTCGTCAAATCAGTAATTTCATCCCAAGGCACGACACGGTACTTGATTAGCTTTGAAGATATCTCGGATGTTGTCATGAAAGTTTGACATTTCTAATAAAATGAGTATTGTTTTAAAATGATTGATTGGTATAGATTCTACTTTTGGGTTATTTGCAGTGACAAGATTGCTGTAGTCAACACACACACACACACACACACACACACACACACACAAATATATATATATATATATATATATATATATATATATATATATATATATATATTACGTAACAGGGTCATAAATATGCACATATGTTATATTTCGCAAAGTACAAAGCGACTCGTTTCCGAAACGAAAAGTTTATTTCTGACCGCAACATTTCATACAGCAGTCGGCCATCATAACCCAAGAGAAAAACAAAGTAAAAGATATTTACGTGGTGCCTTCAATAAGTTTCTAGACCTTTTTGTACAGGCACTTAAACTTGTCGTAGACTCTTGCAAACTCAGTATGTTCTTGCTATACATATTATGAGATTACTGACTAATTTTTATGATTTAAGGTTCAAATGAACAGTTACAGCAGCAATTGGAATACACCCTACTAAAGCCTGATTGTCACAGCTGGTGAATTTCAAAAATGTAGCTCTGAAGACCTGCCGGAGGCGATGAACGATTGGGAGAAGTAGCGAGAGAGGGTCAGGGATATCCGTGCTGGCGGCACGAGATGATGATGATGACTATCAATAAAAGTGCCTATACGAAAAAAGTCTGGAAACTTATTTAATGATCCTCCTAGTTTTTAGATTGAAACATATTTTCATGGTGATAGACAAACAAGTTACTGACTGCAATTTTCCCTCTCGACCAGCCATACTCTCAGGGGGCTCAAATCTCTGAACCCACCCGATTGTCTACGCCCCTCAACCCTGAAGTCAATTGCACCCAAGTCACTAAAATGTCCTGCTTTTATGATATATTGAATATCTCATTACCTGATCATGATAAAAACATGTGTCATTAAATTTATAGTGTGACATCATCACTGAAACCTTCCAGCAATGTCCATCACTCAATCCTCAGCTGACGAAATATTTATATTTCGACATCCTGTCTAGAACCTCGTGTTCAAAACAAATTTCTACTATGTCGTCCGAGGTTATTTCCAAAACAACCTTTCAACTTGATATCAACACGTGCACTCATATGACCTCCGCGATTTACACTTCCATAGATTTTTGCTACATACAATTTATCTCTGCAAATAGAATAATAAACTAATGAATTTAGTTATCATTCTTAATTAGATTACCTATTAATAGGTAGACAAAACTAATTGTCTTCACTTTGGACTATGGGCATAGGTACCTATGCCTCATATTATGTGAGAATTTAGAAGCCTAATTCCTTTCTTTTTGTTGCCGTTCTTTAAACGAAGACGAAGTCTTATTTAGTCAGCGCCTAACGGGCCAAAAATTGATATGATTTCTGTTTTTCTCCATTGAACAAAAATGGAGACATTGTTTCAACTCCCGTGAGCTCATCTATTTTACTTGGCTATGAACACTATAAGGTAAGTAAGATATTTTCATCACTCTTTCACGTCGATACTGTTATATGGATGCACTACGTGGACGCTAACTAAACGGCTGGAGAAAAAGCTTGACGGTAACTATGCGAGCAATATTGAACAAGTTATGGAGACAACACCCGACAAAGCAGCAGCTATACGGAAACTTACCACCCATCATGAAAACTATCAAAGTTGAACGAACCAGACATGCAGGACACTGCTGGAGAAGTAAGGACGAGCTCATAAGTGATGTACTCCCATGGACCCCTTCACATGGCCGAGCAAAAGTAGGGCGAACAGCTAGAACCTACTGACAGCTGGTTTGTGAGGATACGGGGTGTAGCCCTGAGAACTTGCCGGAGACAATGAACGATAGGGAGGGGTAGCGAGAGAGAGTCAGTGATATCCGTGCTGATCGCACGACAAGATGATGGTTCTTTGTAATATTTTTCTATTATTATATGTATTAAGAAAATGTTTCGATTGGTTTTATGGGTTGATCTCTCTTTTTATTTAAAGATACTTTATCAATGGAAATACTAATGTTATTTTTGAAACTTGGTGGGTGGCAAGCGATTAAACTTCTTCCAAGTACCCAAGTCCATAATAATCGTCCCTTAAACACACACACACACACACACACACATACATATATATATATATATATATATATATTGTTACAGCCATAATGATGCTCTATAAAAAACGAAAGTTGTAGTTCGCTCAGAGGATGGAGACACAGACTTCTTCGACTTCGTTACTGTGGTTCTCCAAGAAGATGCATTAGCACCATATTTGTTTGAGTCTGCCTAGACTCCATGCTTCGAACGTTCAAGCTAATAAAAGAAAACGGCTTTACGCTAAAAAAGGCAAGAAGCAGACGTTATCCCGCAAAAACTATAACGCGCACACACTGAGCAAATACACCGACCCAAACTGAATACCCGCTGGCAGCTGGAGGCATTGGCCTCAATGTGAATGCAAAGATAATGGAATATGTTTTAAACGAGAAAGAGCCATCTCCGCTCTAAATGCTGGTCCTCTGAAATTAGTTAACAATTTTACGTACCTCGGCAGCAGTGTCTTATTTACTGAAAGCGATGTTGATATGCACATAGCTAAGGCGTGGACTGCAATGATAGGCTATCAATTATATGAAAATTTGATCTATTCGATAGAATAAAAAAAGGATTTCTTTCAAGCAGTGGTTGTGTCAATACGACTGTTTGGATGCACTACATGGACTCTGCTGAAAAAAAACCTATAGGAAAAAAGATAGGAACTGCGCAAGAATTTTACGAGCTCTATTGTACAAATCTTGGAAGCAACACCTCACGAAATTATAGCTGTTTGGCTACATACGTTTCGTCTTTGATATCGTCCAAATTAAACGAACAATACAGGCAGGACTCTGCTGGAGGGGCAAAGATGAACAGATATGCAATATGCTTCAAAATATACCTACAGTGGAACGTTTCAGTGTTGGCCGACCAGCTAGAACTTATCTACATTACATATATATATATATATATATATATATATATATATATATATAATGAACTTTTTCTACGGCGACTAGCGTAAATTCCTGGACAATAATGTAAAGTTGGCGACCTTTACCGAGAATGACCCAAAAGTTTCCTTTTCAATAGCTAGTAGACAGAGGTGTAAGGAAGGGCGCTACTCCATTCCCTGGATTGCTCCACTTTACTCTTGATCCTTACCTTATAATGCGGAGTGTTAAGCAAGGTGGTATATTTTTTTAGGTTTTGCTATCACTCGACCTGGTATTGAAGCCCGGGCTCATGCACCTTTGCTGAACACGCTAACCATTATGCCAATGGATAACTGTGTAAAGGAAAATCATTTGAAACATGAAACATTACAAAACCGTTGTGTAGCCATCATCATCATCATCATGATGTCGTGCCGCTAGCACTGCCCAATACCACAAAAAAAAACACCCAAAAAACATGTGTGGAAACAAACAAAACATCAAATATTTTTCTGCCTCAAACTTTCTTTGTTGTCGCTCATTGAACTTATAATAAGTAGCTTTTCATACACGTCTAGTACTATTATTTGCATTCTCGAAGTAGCTTTTATAAAAGTGGAATATATTTCTAGTAGGATGCAGAAAGAATATACCGGAAATTAGCTTAAGAACTGTGCACATTGTCATCAACTATATTAAGACGTTTTTTTTTTTAAATCGATCTTCCATGTTTGTATTTACCCAACCCCTCAACCACGAGCAAAATATGACTCATGGTCTATTTCAACTAGAGTTTATCAGGTTTTTATTTAGAGTTTTCCTTTTCCTTGACCAGTTAGCATACTTTTGTAACGTTCACATCTGCATAAAAAGAATAGAAAATATTTGACAGACAACTTAACCGAAATAACCCATTAACAGAGAATTAGACAAACAAAAATAGTTGATATACGAACCACTGCCAGCCAAGTTTTTTGGTTTTTTTGTTGAGGTCCGTCAGGCTATTTGTCCTTTCGACTACTGTCCACCGAACATAGGTCCCATTCTAACACGACGGTAACTATATTCATATTATTTCGTGGCCTGTCAATTCCGTTCTCTGGCATTCGGTGTTCCATCACCAGTGTCTCATCGTATTCCAGAATGACACATAACAATTTCAAAGACCTCCATCTCCACAATTAATTACTCATATTTGTTGAGAGACTCATCATCATCATCATGTCGTGCCGGTAGCACGGATATCCCTGACCCTCTCTCGCCACTTTTCCCTTTCGTTAATCGCCTCTGGCAGGTCTTCTGGACTACATCCCGTATCCTCACATAGTTGCTGAATGTATGTTCGTGCTGGTCGTCCTGCTTTTGCTCAGCCATATGTGGGGGTCCATAAGAGTACATCACTTATGAGTTCGTCCCTGCTTCTCCAGCAGTGTCCTGCATGTCTGGTTCGTCTAACTTGAATAGTTTTCGTGATAGGAGGCAGGTGGCCGTACAGTTGGTGTCTTGTGGAGTGTTACCGCCAGGACTTGTTCAAGATTGCTCGCAACATTCTTGTGTAATTGCCGTCTAGCTTCTTCTCCAGCCGTTTTCTTAGAGTCCATGTAGTGCATCCATATAGCAATATCGATGCGACCGCTGCCTGGAAGAAACTGCGTTTCATTTTATCGGTTAGGTCGATAGCCTATTGATAGCTGTCCATGCCTTCGCTAACCTCGTGTCGATGTCCTTTTCGGTTGATGAGACGCTGCTTTCCAGGTAAGTGAATTTGTCAAATGCAAACAGCCTTTTCCAGGTTTTGAAGTTATTTCGTTGTGAATATCTCCCATAAAGATAAGTGTTATACTACGAGTTGTCTTTTTAAAGTAAAGATTGCAGTAAAGCAATTGTTATACAAATATTAGCCAATAATTCACGAGAACAACAACCTCATTAAACCAGTTCATTGGCGTAGTGGTTAGATTGTTCGCCAATTATCCAGGATCCCTGGGTTCATTCCCGAGTCGCGTCATACCAAAGACTTTAAAAAAGGTACGTGGTACCTCCTTGCTTAACACTCAGCAATATAAGGTGAGTATCGAGGGTAAAGTGGAGCAATCCAGGGAAAAGAGTAGCGCCCTCCTTTGCACCTCGGTGTTGTAGCTATTGAAAAAGGAGCCTTCTGGTCACCCTTGACTATGGTCGCCATCTTTACTTACTTACAATCTCATTAAAGCACTTTTGTGCACAGTTGGTTCCAAGATATCCACAAATTGGGGAATCCACGAATAATTGCCAACCATATTTCAAAAAGACTTTCCACAAAGAATTAACATTTGAAATCTTTAAGGTTTTTCTTTTCCATATCATAAATGTCTAAATAACTACTTTTGCATTTTAGTGTTATTATAAGTAAATTGTTTCTTGTTATCAAGTTTAACTTAAGGGGAAAACCATCATTGCAATATCGCAACTGACGTTTTAGGATTATTTTACTTTAGGCAGTTAGCTTATTTGATTATAAAGGACATAAAACTAAAAATATTTTGACTAAAAGGTTCTTAGAGTAACGGATATTATCATAGAAAGAGAACACAGTAACCTTGGTTCAATTTCTGCACGCTGCTTTTAGATTTCGTATATCCTTTGGTATGGTTCAATTATTCTCTTCCCAACTATGGATACAGAGTAGGCTCTTTAAATTTTGTATGATATCTGGTCAAAGATGCAGGAAAAAATCTAAACCAGTCGTCCTCCACTTAATGTGACCTTGTGTTGCACCTTGTTCGCGACGGGGAGGGGTTGATTTAATACATGTACGACAATTCAATGTTTAAAAGAATTAGGAAAAGCATTTAAATATCTAATAAACAAACTTTTATAAAATAATTTGAAATTTTCCTCTCAAGATCTAATGACTTTGAACTTTATCTTCCTAGTCAGTAGAAACTAGGATACTTCAGAGTGTGTAAAGCATCCCTAAAAAAAATTCCTGGATATGGCATTAACCTGCATCTGATTGTGACACTTCACTTCTGGAGATATAAGAAGTGTGGAGTATCCATCAGTAGCATCATTTCTAGGTCTCCTTTGATCTGTAGAGAAAGTACTTGTTAAGTTTTAATTTATTGGTCATAAAGATCAGTTCATAAATTATTTGTATAAGAGAAGAATACTTGATGTCATATAACTGTAAATTACTTTCATTAAGAATAAATATTTGAAGCTATAATTCTTTACTAATGAATATTATTAGAAACTTGATACCATATAACTGTGTTAAAACAAATGAATATTATTAAGTAGAAGTAATTACTTGAAGCTATATAATATTGATAGGCATTTGAGAGAAATTATTGAAGGGATACAACCGCCTAGAATTAAATAAGAATTCTTGATATCATATAACTGTGCCCAAAAACTCTTAAGAAATAACTATGCAAAAAATGTCAATAAAAACGTTCCATGAACACAATTTCCTAACCTCGAGGCATAAAATAGTATTTATCCGGTTTAAATTCCGCTAAAATAAATCAAACATTAGATTTTGATGGGTACGATTATATTTATGTTGTTTATTAATAGAACTATTTTGAAATATCTTTATATTAAATAATTATATTTATGTCATTTTTCTTATATTTTTTCTCTTGAAAATATTTTGCAATGTAGATTTAGTTAAATCAAAGCTTTGAAAAATTGCAGATATGATAAAGTCTAGTTAATAATCCTGCTAATACGAAGTTTTGAAACTAGTGTAGTGTCATGAAAAAATAGTTCATGTAACTATTAAACAAACACCTCTGTAACGTACAGGATGTAACACATGATCAATTTTTAAGCAGAATACAGCTGGTCTGAAGTCCTTATTCCTTCTCTCAGACGGGTTTCCTGTCGTATGTTAAAGAAACCAGTCTACTTTAGTATATATCTATAGTTGCAGGAAGAAGAGATGGATGCATGCCTTTCCTAAGGGTATATCGTAGGTTAAAGAAACCAGTCTACCTTAGTATATATCTATAGTTGAAGGAAGAAGAAATGGATGCATGCCTTTTCTTTAGGGTATTCGCTCCAACTGAAACGACAACAGCTTCATCTAGATGTCCTTGGGTCGTCAATTCCATTTCCCACAACGATAACCATTACGCTAAGTGCGCCTCATGTTATTCATCTACAAGTGTTTTCATACCGATCTTTTTACTATATTTCCTACTGGTTCACAATAGTTGCACATACTGACTGTCATGGTATGAACATTTTCTAATCTTTATTTTGTTTGGTGCAAAGCCAGAAGTATTGAGGCACTGTGAGAATCGAAATCACTAACAATGGCTGACTTGCCAATTTTGTAAGTGGACTGGAAATCGCTTCCTAATGCATTTTAAGTGAATTGCTTTAATCAAAATCTTGGTATGATTTGGTGCCTTTGCTTGATTACGACTAGATGAATGCGTTAATTCCAATATGATGACAGACCATGCAATCGATCTCGACGTATAAAGGCCAAATGTATAATTTAAAATGTGAAACGTAGGACTAACTGCACAGCTGAGTTGTTAATTGAGCAAAGTGTCTAAGTTATTTACAAACCTCTGCTTTGTTGAGGCACAAAGCTGGAAATATGTTGCACCGATTAAAAATCGAACTCACTATAAAAGATTTCTAAGTTTAATTCACCAACTTGTGAGGCGCCATGGTATTGGCTATAATCAAAGTTCATCTGTCATCAACGACAAGAGATAGACATTGTCTGCACTCGGAATGATATTGAACACCTTTTGCTTTTCGTCTATTTTCCTCTGGCAATTTGCTTAAGATTCAGGTATTTTGTCTGGAGATAGTTATCTTAGCTCAATGGAAAACAAACCTGAGTATAGCAGCAATTATTGTGTTATTTATCATGTTCTTGACCAAACGATAGATTTTCTTGTGAAAACATATTGATTCTTCCAATGCGATATCCGTAATGAATAAACAGCATAAAACTCCGAAATACGCAGCTGAAATAGAGTCACAACATAAAAGATTACACACTATTCATTTAGACAAATACAGTAGGGATATAACATGAGGTCAATCTACACAAAATATCGTTCTTTCTTCTGTAAGCAATATCTAAAATCATTCTTGACTACTTACCATGCACTTTTCTATTATTTCACACACAAAATACAAAATGACAACCTAAATTTCTTTAAAGGTAACAGTAACCATTCACTTGTCGAAAAATTGATTCCCATGGTAAAAAAATTTTATTCTCAAAGAACGGTTCGCTAAAATTTAACGTAGTTTATATCGTTAAAGAGGATTCGATTGATTGATTAATTCTAATGGCATGTCAAATCATAGGGGGTTATTTTATATATTTTATTAGGGAATCGCGTTTATTGCGCATTTATAGTTAGAATTAGTGTGTAGTTGTTTCTTATGAGACATTTTAGGCAAAGTTATAATATCAAGTGCTGATCAAGTATTCCTATCTAATACAAATAGTGTTTATACAGTTCTATGATTTCAAGTATTCCCATTTAATAATAATTACTGCACCAATAAGTGGTCTTGAGCAACTATCGTTTTTTAATTGTAGTTTTTCACTCGTAGTAATATGGTTTCAAGTAAATAATGAAAATAATTCTTTGAAAAAAATTATTGCTTTCAATAACTATTCTTATTACAAATAATTTATGGAACCAAAATGGCTTCTGAAGAAATAGATCCACGACCTCACAAATATTAACCATCCGCAGAATCCTTGAAGGTGTACGGGCAAAGAACCTACAAGCGACATTAATATTTGTCGACTTTACCAAGGCTTTCGACTCCATTCACAGAGGAAAAATGGAACAAATACTACTAGCGTACGGCATACCTAAAGAAACCGTAGCGGCAATAACGATTCTCTATAGAAACACTAAAGTAAAAGTACGATCACCAGATGGAGACACAGAATACTTCGACATTGTAGCAGGAGTACTACAAGGGGACACGGTGGCTCCGTACCTCTTTATCATTTGTCTAGACTACGTACTTAGAACATCGATTGACAAAATCAAAGAGAATGGCTTCGAACTGACGAAGAAAAAAAGCAGAAGATACCCCGCAACAACAATTACCGACGCCGACTACGCCGATGACATAGCGATACTGGCAAATACACCTGACCAAGCCGAAACACTTCTGCATAGTTTGGAACGAGCAGCAGCAAGCATAGGCCTCCATGTTAATGCACACAAAACGGAATATATGTGCTATAACCAAACGGGGGACATCTCCACTCTAGAAGGAACCCCACTTAAACTAGTAGACAAATCCACGTACCTAGGAAGCAGCGTCGAATCAACCGAAAAGGACATCGAAACGAGGCTAACGAAAGCATGGACAGCTATCAATAGGCTATCGATTATATGGAAATCAGACCTAACCGATAAAATGAAACGCAGTTTCTTCCAGGCAGCGGTCACATCGATACTGCTGTATGGATGCACTACATGGACGCTAACAAAACGGCTGGAGAAACTGGATGGCAATTACACAAGAATGCTGCGTGCAATCCTGAACAAGTCCTGGCAGCAACACCCCACAAGACACCAACTGTACGGCCACCTGCCCCCTATCACGAAAACTATTCAAATTAGACGAACCAGACATGCAGGACATTGCTGGAGAAGCAGAGATGAACTCATAAGAGATGTACTCTTATGGATCCCCACACATGGCCGCGCAAAAGCAGGACGACCAGCACGAACGTACATTCAGCAGCTATGTGAGGATACAGGTTGTTGTCTTGAAGACCTACCTAGGGCGATGAACGATAGGGAGGAGTGGCGAGAGAGGGTCAGGGATATCCGTGCTGCCAGCACGATATGATGATGATGATATATATATATATATATATATATATATATATATATATATATATATATATATACTGATCTATTTGACTTACTGATCGGACACTAACAGATATTCTGGATCAGAGTGAACCTGTGAATAATGCTAATGAAGTGATACTTGACAATCTTCAAACCACTATAAGTGCAACCTCTCTATCAGATGCATTTTAGTGTTATGACCAGGACACCCCCTTTTTTTAGGCGAGTCTTACAATTCTGAGCCTTACTGACAGAAAGAAAAGAAAGAAAAATACATAAATTTTATTAATTAGTTGATTTTCAAAAGAACTTAAAATGCGAGGGATTTTGGCACAAAATATTTCAAATAATTTTTATCGATGTACATTGCAAACCAATTTTGTTTTTAGTGTTAGAAAAATAATTTTGTATCAGCTTTTTCTCAGTTCTTCTTTCTAAGAATATGCAATTTTGGAAAATTTGATTAAAATCAATGTATATGATGAAATAGATTTTGTTCAGTGGTTGTCAACATTTGTCTCAAACTCATGGTAATACTTGCATCAGTATTATTCTACACGTGCCTCTGCTCACAGGGATTTTTCTTGTGTGTGTGTGTGTGTGTGTGTGTGTGTGTGTGTGTGTGTGTGTGTGTGTGTGTGTGTGTGTGATTTAAACAAATTAGACCCTCAAACCTGCCACAATATCAATTTTGTTTCTTTAAAAAGATTATGGGGTCCCCTTACACATTCTAATTCGATGTAGAATGATCAATCCTATTTAGAACGAGTATTAAATAAAAATCCTTCCACCTGGAATTAAGAAAATAACAATAATTCAAGCTGTCTGGTTATTCTTCCTTTCTAATGCTAACTGTTCCAAAAATTGGTGTTAATTCTTCATCAAATTGGTATGCTAAATTGAATACACTTTATGAAATGTAAATTGTTTTTTTATTTTGAAAAATAGAAAATGTGTAGTGAATTTCTGGGTCTGGTTAGTTTAAATACCCACCCTGCAAAAATATACAGGAAATTTTTCACATCAACGTGTAGAATTTTACCATTAAATCGTATCAATAAATGTGAAACTTGATGATAGATATTTATTTATCAGATGGATTATTTAGTTGGATCATGCTGATAATAAATAAAGCTGATGAGATGGGATAACATTAAAACACTTCAACATACTGTCATGAATTCACATATGAAATATATAATACATACAATATTTAAACTTCATTTTATATAAAGTCATTTCGTAAAAAAATCAATAATATATAGACTATTTATAGCCAGTACATCAATCCCTTTTTCTGCTCAGGATAAGACTCAAGGTCATTTTTAAACGGAATTTATCTAATTGGAATTTAAAGTTTTCCTTTCTTGATACCGGTTCATACGGTTCATGTCTAGACTGCCCTACTATTCACCATAGTTGGAAGGTTAATATAATACTTCATTTGTATAACATTTTTATCATTTTATATTAATCTAAAAAATAATTTGTTATATATGTTCCATAAACACGAGTTAAAGTTGTAAATGTTTAAATCGGTTAGCTGGAGTTACGGTAAGTGGTGTGCATCCATTTTTTGAGGACTCTGGGTATATGTTTAGACTACCCTTGCCCTATACGTCGACTCTTATATTTGTAGAGATTTTTTCAAAAATCAATTTATACACCGATATATATATATATATATATATATATATATATATATATAATTGAGAGAGAGAGAGAGAGAGAGAGAGAGTGAGAGAGAGAGTGAGAGAGACAAACAGACAGAAAAAGGAAAGCGCTCGTGGCTTAATGGTTATCATCGTAGAAAATGGACTCGGTGACCCCAGTTAAAATACTGGAGGAAGGTGCTTGAATTCACATTGCTCTATTAGCTTTGGGAAAAGTATTCATCTAAATACTAAACTCCCAGCTGTGAGTGAATAGTTGGGCAGTCTAGGCTTTTTAATCCTGGTATGAACCACTATTGAAGAAGGATAATTCTAAATTAAAATTTGTAAAATCCTTTTAAAAATTGACCTTGCGTCATATCTTTGTTATGAAGAGGGGGTTGATAAATACATCTATACACGAGAGTATACTGGAAAGTTTTGAGCCCATCCACTTTAAAAATCAGTGCGCATATTTTACTTATTATTTCATAGTTACTGAAAATGTATTCTTTTATATGACAAAGTTTCAGTTCTATTGAGAAACTTTCAGCATATTTTTGTTTCCATCAAAAAACATTGCTGAACAGTTCCCTCAAAATGAATTTCTTTCGAAGATTTGGTTTGTTGGTTGGATGGTTGGTTTTATGGTATATCAACCGTTGTAGGTTATTTAATGCCAAATCAAGTTTATACATAGAATCAGTTGTATCTCTGACAATTCGGTTTAGCATAAGTACTCAGTTTAAATATCAAAATAGTTCCATTTCAACTAATTCAGGGAATACGCGGTTTGAATGTCAAAACAGTTCTATTTCAAATAATTCAGTTTAGCAGAAGTACACAGTTTAGTTCTATTTGATCTATAGATAGGACCCTATCAGGCGCTACCACTTTGGGACAGAATGGTCCTAGGAGCGATTGCAATTAGGAGTACCCCGCATTCCCCAAAGCTCCAGGTTTACTGAAACCTCACCATCAGATTGTTTAGGGTCATATCTAGGACACTCGTTGGGGAAGTCTTACTTCACAGCAGAGATACACTCGGTCTATTCTACAGTCGACTTGGTTAGTTACAAAGGTTTTGTGATCAGCTATATCAAATAGTATTCTTTATTACATCATTGCATACATGTATTGTATCGTCAGCTGCGACTTATTATATCGTACACTTATTGTGGCAATAGTTTACAGGGAACAGCTGACTAAAAGGTGGTGATTATAATGGTGAAGAATATAATTGCAGCTGTGGAAAGCAAACGTCAAAGCCACAATTGAGTTTCTTAATAGGGTGGATTTTATAAATATAATTTGTTCTCCGTTCATGCCTAGGTGATGGGAATTTGTGAGTTAGCGATATCTTGTAGTGACACTCTGAATTCGTAATTCCTTTGTTGGTTTGTTGGATTTTTAGGTTTAATGGCATTTCAACATTTCAATTTCAAACTATTCAGTTTTGTCAAACAATTCTAATTCAAACAATTCCGTTTTGCATAAGTATGTAGTTTATTTCTATTTAGCACATATATAGGGCCCTATCAGCTGCTACTACTCCGGGCCAGAGTGGACCTGGATACAATGGCAATGAAGAGGCGCTCCGCATTGCCCAAAGCTCCAGCATCACGGAAACCTCACTATCAGATTGTTTAATGTCATATCTAGAACACTCATTGGGTTGTCTTACCCCTATGCACAGGTGCAGTCGGTGTATTCTACAGCCGACTGGGCAAGTAATTCTTTTGTGTTCGTGATGACTTATTGTAAGCAAGCTATATCGTTCAGTAATATTTATTGTTTCTTTATCTAATCTATGACTTTTCAGGGTCTGGCTGACAATGAAAATTTCAAGTTTTTAAATGTATATTTCGCCACACGGACACACGCTTGTACGGGACCATTGAAATTCTTCAGATATAAACATAATATCACCAGCCAAAAAGCGAGCCTGATATATGGATAAACAAAACCATCATGTCACTGTATAATGAACACTATACATTAAACAGAAACATCTGTAAACAATTGTCCTATCCACAGCATAGGCTGACTGTATCTTCTGCTGATGGGTTATACCCTTCTCAAAAAGGTATCTTGGATATGACAGTAAACTGATTCTCAAGGTGAGGGTCCAGTTGTCGTATAATTAAGGAATGGTCTTTTTATGTTAATCATTTTCCATTAATTATATTTTATCATTCAGTTTAGTTGGGCTTTGAACTATTCGGATTAAGAGTTCAGGTGTGTTGTCAATTGGTGCAGTTTACCCTTGCGCGCAAAGGATATGACACTCACCATTGTCATAATAAACCTCAAACAGGAAATGGAGCTGGAGTGTGGATGACGTCATGCCCAGAAGAGATGGGCTGAGAATTTGGAAGATATTTAAAAAGATTCCCTTGCAACATCTTTTCTGTTCCTCGGTGACAGCCCGCGGCTTTTTAGCAAATCGTAAATCTCCTCTCTGACTTGTGCCGTCAGTATTTTCCACATCATTGGTAGGCACCTTTTGGGTCTACAGTTGTTTCGAGCGTTTCCTTTTTTGGGGTCTTTCTGGAACAGGGTGGTCTTACCCTTGGTCATCCATTCAGGTGTATCTGCTAGTTGTAGGCATCTATACATTTCAGTAGCCAGTCTGTCATGGATGGATGTGAATATTTTAAACCAGAATCCGGGTATACCAACAGGGCCTGGAGTTTTCTAGTTTGGTATTTTTTGAATGTTGTTTTGAGTGAATCGAGGGTCTTGTTCGAGTATTTGCAACTCATTTTCCATGTTGTCTATCCATTCGGCTTTTTTGTTATGATCTCTCCGTTCCCATCTTTTGCTCCAAAATCTCTTTGCCCCCCTCAGATCCGGTTGTTGGTATGTCTTCACCGATTATCCTTCTTGTTTTGGTCGACTTTTCTTTCGTTGTTTTAGAATCTCCCGTTTTGTCTGTACTGTTTAGGCCTGTCTCGGTATCTTTTTAGTCTTCCTTCTTTGGCGTAGACCTTTTGATTTATCTCTTCGAGTTATATATTTTTTTCTGATCGTCTTGCTTTACTTTGCTCGTCCGAACATAATCTCAGCTGTTTTAGCATTTTTGCCTGTCATTGTAGCTTTCTGAGCTGTGTTCCCAATCTAATTTCCCATCCGGGTTTGGAAACTTTCTCCGTGTTCTTCAAGGGAATTCCGATTTTTCCACTGACTAATTTCGCACCTGCATAGATAATATCATTTAATTCCTTCGTGTTGTTCGTAAGAATTTTTGTTTGTAAATCATTTATTTTCTCAGTTTCTATCTTGATTATTTTCCTGTTCCTTGCTAGTTTTTCACATTAGCATTACCTGATGGTCTTTCATCAGTAAAACAAAAGTAAATTCCTATTATTTCGAAGATGTTGGAAAATGTTGATATACATATAATTGTGTAGCCAATTACGTTAACTCTGAAATAATTCTTTTTACACATACTCTTAGCTTAAACAAGCATTCAGACTCAGCAGTAGGACATCCATTGAGAAGTGGACTTACTAACTCTAAAATGCTTTTTACTCATACACGTGAGCATACATAACTGTATATATTCATATATATAATTATGCATATGGACGTTGTTTCAGAGTGAAACCTTATTTTCAAAGCTGTTCGCAAGACTAAAATATCTCTGATAAGGCTTCTGCCCCAACATGAATCAATTGCAACAGAAATCTATTATTCCACAGAAAAGCGTTTTGGAAAAATCAACTGCTTTTAGCGAAGCCTTACTCAAGTAAATATCTTGTTGACCGACACAGTTTCATTGACTTCTGTGTAAATAATAAACCCCTGGCAAATATATGCTTTGCTTTTACTTGTGGTGTGATAACGGTTAATACAATTATAGAAAAAAGAAATTTTGAAAGAAAGAAAGAAAGAAAGGAAGAAAATATTTTAATTTTTTTCCTGTCAACAGTCACCTATTGAAGAAAATGAAAAAGAGAAAGAAAAAATAAGAGAAAGAGCAAAATGAACATTGTTTATTTCTTCAATATAAAAAATATCTTTTGAAGAAGAAGAAGAAGGAGGAGGAGGTGGCGGAGGAGGAGGAGGAGGAGAAGGTGGAGGAGAAGGTGGGGAAGGATAAAAAAACGAAGAAAATAAAATTTGTACGAAAACTGAGTAAAAGGAATATTTTATATTTCACATAAACCAAATTTTAAAGGATAAAATATTCACTTTTTAAGAATAAGATATTGAGACCAAGAAACCTAGAATTTCCATTGCTGATTTTCAAGGCAAGCAGATGTTAAAAATTGTTGCAATGCAATCTTCCTCTTCATATCCAAACAGATAATCCACTTTTCTCTTTCTTCATTATTAGCGTAGTTTATATACTACCTTTGTTAAAAGTTAGGGAATGAACACAAATAGGAATTTATTTTTTATTTAGCAGTAAATATACTAATACAAATGTTGACTCAAAACATTTCTCATTTTAAAGTTGAACATTCTCTCTACATAATATATTCCTTAAATAAATTGGATTAAATTATTCAAATTAATAGTATCATTTTTCCAAGGCAGACAGAAGAAAATATGATGGTTTGGTTTGGTTTGGTTTTATGGCATATCAACCACTGTAGGTTATTTAATGCTAAATCCTCGTTATACATACACATTGAATACACATTATTTGTAAACATATTCTGTTGATAACATACTTAAACGAGTCTGATCTCTCTTTTGTACATAGTTAAATGGTTTCAAGTATTGATATATAATAGTCACAATTCAACATCAGTCATTTATTTACTCACCTAGTTTGTTCTTTTAGGTATGGATTTTACTAATTTAAATTATATTATTTATCAAATTAAATCCAGATGACACAATTGTTTCTTTTAGTACCACAGTAAATATTATTTATTCTACAAAGTTGAAGACCAAGAAGAAAAACGTTGGATAGTGACTCTATGCTTCAAAAGATTTGCAGCACACACACAAAAAAAAACTTTTCTCTAGATAAAAATCAACGAAAACCTGATTCTACATCTGATCACTGAAGCTAAACCTGATGAGCCTGTAGAGAACATGGATTATAGATTATTCAAGAACAGCAGTTACAGTAAAACACAACCAATTTTAATTTACTGAACTAATTTGTATCAGCAGGTATTGAAAGCAAACTGGGGTTTGCGTAGCAAAATTATAAGTGACTGTAAATAATGCAAGCAACCTGAGGCTTTTGTAACTGGCTAAAAAAAAAACAAAAAAAACTAAGCTAATAACATCAACAAAAGAACTGAGTTACGGTCAAGTCACGCTGAAATTACCATTTCCCTGACAGAGAACTGAATCTAAATAGAATGAGCCTGTTCAACGTATAGTAAGGTGACTATCTAATGACAACAAGTCGAGCTAGAAACCTGAAACTAATACGGCAGACGAAGCTAAGCTCAGTAAATAAAAAAAAAACAACAGAATCAATAAAAACTAAAGAAAGCAAAATGATTTAGTCAGATTAATGAAAAGAAAGAAAGAAAGAATATTCTCTTTCTTTAAAAGAACGAAGGAAAACACATTTTTTAGAAAGAAAATAAGAATAGAGAGAGAAAAAAAAGATATTTTTATCCTTTACATCAACACATAGACACACACACACACACACACACACACACACACACCGATGAGGTCATCAGCTGCGCAAATTCTACAAGGATTCTTAGAATGAAACTGTAGAGCCGCAAGACGTCATCAAGATTATTAGCTTTTCAATACATTTAAATTGAAAATTTCTACAAACAACTGACGGTCACGCACGTCCCTCGGACATTTTCACACAGGAGTTAAATCTTCATCTTTTTTTAAAAACTTTTACGTGATCTGCATTTTTCCCCTTTTCCATATGTTGCTGCAGCGTACTGACATCGATTTGAACACGCATTGACTCGTACGTGCAAATCTGACCAACGTATTGAATTCAGTATGTCATCAGATAAAGTAATTCTCATCCTATCAGGTTAAAAGAGCAATAAACATAATTATTTATAATTTTTCTTTGCACTTTAACATTGCTGACACTAGAACATCTCTTGCATTCAAGTTACCCAGAACTGTTCACTCTATAAGTGAATAAACATCTACGTAAATTTAATAAAGATACGATAATTCTATCGCTATCTGTAAATTACCTGTTATTTTTATAACATAAACTATGTTTTAATAGTCTTTCTCTTAAAAATCTTCGCATATAGGTTTCTATAATGTGTGTAATTTTACTTCTATTCCCTATCAGTGAGGCTTAGAATATGTTGTGTGTATGGTGGGTAAAACCCCCATGAAAATTGGTGTCCTGGGTATAACACTTAATTTCCCCGGATGAGTAGTTACTTGTTCTAGAAATCTAGGGCGTGTTCAGTTCCTTTTTATTGCCATTTTCCCGAGGTCCTCCCAGACCGGATTGATCGTACCTGTTCGTATGGTTAAATAAAAATTAATGTCTTGAAATAACTACACAAAAATGTTAACATGAACATACAATAAATGAATATGCAATAATCTTAGATGGATTGACATGACGTAAAAATCAATCAATCTTTTATTTTTCTATAACATACCAAAACTGCTCCTTTGGCCAATGTTAATATGATATACGCAAGTTCTTTATCTGTCGCCAATGAAAAATCTTCAATTTCTGTGTCCTAATAATGTGCTAACCATTCACAAGTCTAAGTAATAGAAATAACAATTGTTATAAAAGAGTTCGTAGATAAACTGTTGCTATAGGAACGAGACAGGAATAAATCAGTCCAGTTGAAGGACAGCATCCGCTTTTTTTTTCTGAATATTCCCCACACCAAACTCCATTTCCATTCTAACAGCTTTTTTGCTGAAGTCATGCTAACCGGAACTAACTCCAGCACGGATATGTTCCTTTTTATAACAAATTTTGGCTTTTTAATTCTAGAGTTTTTGTTTGTGTTTTTCCCAGTCTTAATTTGGTTTTCTGTTCTTGCTGTTCTTTTGTAATAGAATTTTGCTGATCGTTACATTTCTCTTGTTATTCGGTAACTCTTTGTTTACATTGGTCATCTGTCTTAACTTAGCGTGATAGTGAAGATGTTTCAACTTGTAAATTCAGTTGAAACAAAACAAAAAAAGAACATCTTCGTCGTGAAATAATTATCGAGTTAACATTCTATTTCTACTATGTTCGGTTATTCAAGAGAACTCCATACTTTGCCTTGTACCAAACTTGAAAAGGAATATCTCTGGGATGTAATAATTATCGAGCTTGAATAACAGATTATTACTACTGTGTTCGGTTCTTCAAAAGTTCTCCATACTTGTGATCTTGTGCCAAACTTGAAGAGGAATATCTCCAGGATGTAATGATTATCGAGATTGATTAACAATTACATCTATGTTCGGTTCTTCAAAAGCTCTCCATACTTGTGACCTTGGGCCAAACTAACCTAATCATAGTAAATGACTGCAAGAAAAATTCGATGAGAATAAAGTAGATTTCGTTATTTTAGGTAATACTGTGGTAAGAAAAACTCATGAGAAAATGTGAAAAGTTCATAAAAGAACTTTTATGCTTTAAATGCCGTCTTATAACAAAGTTCGAAAAGTAAAACAGGAATAGCATATAAATGTTTCAATCCACGAGTGAAATGATAATTTAATATCTTGCAACTTTTATCAAGATATGCATGACTCCTGTAATTTCTGCGATAGTTACCATAGAATAGCTAATCTACGATTATAGATTATCTTACAATCCCGGGACCAACAAGATAAGATGAAAAATTATTGAGGCTACAGCTTTATATTTAAAATTTTTAAATTTAAAACCAAAGGGAATACATCTTCATAATTGAGCAAATTATATAAATTGCTTCACTATGCATGTAAGATGATCATGGTTGTCTGGAAAATTTAGTGCAAGTTTGAAAAAACAAACAAACTGAAACCTATTCTCGATACTTTTTGAACAATGGCTAAATACAAGAATGTGCATATGAAGTGCTGACCATATTCACCAGATGTAGTGCTGCGAAACAATTTATTGTTTAATAAACTTAAACTTCATCTCAAGGCTAAAATTCAAGGGTGTTTATGGCGTGTAAAAACATATGACGGGGCAGTTTGAAGCCAGATTAGAAAATAATTTTAGAAGAGCTTTGACCAATAGAAAATTAGAAGGAGTAAGTGTTTTTCATGCCAAATAAAGAATTTTGAGAAAAAAAAATCAAAGTTTAATTTCTTGTTCACTTCCCTCTTGGTAAAAAGAACTTCATTCTCGATACTTTTAAAGATATTTCGCGCTAACGACTCTTTTGCATTGACAAACTATCTATGCAACGTAGAGCTGATATCTATGTATCTTAGAGCCCAACAAAAAGCATTAAAATCGATCGGCTTAGTTTAGCCTAGAACAAGTGTGATTCACTTTTGGTTCTGGTAGGTCATTGCTGTAAGAAACAGTTAAAAAATAGATGAACCGAAAATGCAGCAGAAAACGACTTCAATGAGATTCTCAGATAATGACTTTCACTGGCCGTTACATAAAAATACATTTTTATATTGCAACATATTGATAAGTACTTTCTTACTTATAAATGTTGGTGATCGTCACACCAACGGAGAAATGAATTAGCAGGTTAGTGTTAAATATACACATATAGGAGGAGGTGCCCGTGGTGTAATGGTTATCGTCGTATGATATTGCGGGTTCAAATCCTGGACGACACTAATTGCATTTCACATAGCACTAATACCCTCGGGAAAGGTATGAATCCAATTGTTCTCCCTCCAGCTATGGGTAAATAGTAGGACAGACTGGGTTCTTCAGCCTTGGTGAGGCAACTAGTCTAGGAGAAGGAAAACTCTTAATACAAGCCTCTCAAACTCCGCTTAAAAATTGACCTTGTGTCATATCCTGCCCGAGTGGAGGGGTTGGTAAATATGATAAACATACACATATACTTTTAACGAACATGCTACTTGGTGAATCGAGCCGAGAAATTAATTATTAACTCTACCTGGGAAAACATTACAGCTACACTTGTTCTATCCACCTGCTCCTCATTAGGCTATCGTGTTTTAGGGAAAATTGAAATTTTAACTGCTAATTGCTTTAGTCTTTTAATTGCATAAAATTCAACTATACGTAAAAAAACTAATGTACACTCATCAGATTCTTCCGACCAGATATATTAATGCACTTAAAGACGGTGAAATAGAGTGAGATTCCATGCAAAATAATAAACAATAATACTTATCAAAATGCCATCAACATTTTGAATTGTTTACATTTGAAAATTGTCTTCGTAGATTCCTATTCTATTTTTAAATTTTAGATATTTTCAAGCTTAGATAATCATTTTTTAAAGATTAAGATTTTCTGTGAAATTTTTCTGAAACAAAAGATTAAATTTTCATTTAGAAATTGAATTATCAAATTCCAGATATTATATTAAGCTAATCTTCTTGATTCGATGAAACAAAAGATCATAATATTTGTTTTCAGCCAATCAAATCATCAAAATAATTTGAATATCAATGTCTCTTAACATTCCTTAAAATGACTGCATATAATTCAGTGTATGAGGTTCTCCCTGGCCATATTTGTATTATTGCGCAGCAGTTCTCAACAAAAGTTACTGTAGCCAAAAAAAAAAAAAAAAAAGAAAAAGAAAAGTTGATGACCAGTATCAAAAAAAGTAAAAAATCAGACTTGTGATCCAAGAAAAAATACCAATTAATTTAAAAGTTTGTTTTACTCATCCTTTAAACCGGTTTCAACCAGGAAGACGTGGAATGGTATTTTTTGACTCGATGAAAGAATCGTTATTTCTTGGGTAAATCGTATCCTCGTGGTGTAATGGTTAAAGCAAATGACTGCGGAATCGTTGTAAGCGAGTTCGTTCTCGAATCGCGCTATTATGTTCACTTTCGGGCAAATACCCTTGGGAAAGGTATGAACCCCCTAATCCTCCCAGCTATGGGTTAAATAGTACCACTACTGTTCTTCTAGGAGAATAGCTTTGTCATTAAATAACCTACAAAGGTTGATGTGTCATTAAACAAAGAAAGCAAGCAAATCAACTTCTTCAAAAAAATCGCAGTTGACGAACCAGTTATTTATTAACATCAGCCAGTAAATGGAATACGTCGTGACAATTTAATGTTGACATTTCAATGAAAAGTATTGGTCAAGGAAAGTCTACATCAAATCCGGCGGAAATCAGATGGAACTATAATTGTACTGAACAGAAATTCAATGTTTGAAATAAATTCATAAATAACAAATAAAGAATGGAGTTTCGGTTTTTAAAAATATCGATGGTAAAACGAATTAGACAAAATAAGTATATTAAGAATATCTTGCCGGATGTCAGTCAAAATAGTTTAACTAATGTCTGAATAAATATCAGGAAATAAATAAAAAACATTTTTGAATGTTTCATATATATATATATATATATATATATATATATATATATATATATCTTCATTGACTCTATGTCGACGTTACTTGGATCTATATATGCGCTATCTTTTCTTTTTTCTGTCAATTTGACTCAATAGTGATTTCTTGTCAATTCTGGAGCTGCCTGATACATAACTTGATCATCAAGTGAGCATAAATATGACTGAAGCAGAATGAAAATATACAATTTTAGAAAGACTGCAAAGAATACAATATAAATTGTTTTGGATTTGAATTAAAATATGAAAATTTAAACAATAAACACAACATTAAAATTTCAGTAAGATATTGACTTGAAGATCCCTTTTATTTGCAGCGTAAATTGCGTTGGTGGCATATCAGGAGGGGCACTTGTTGTCTAAAGTAAACAGGGGTAAGATCGCCGGTGGAAATGCTGCACAAGTTGCACGGCTGGCATAACAGGAAATGCATCTGTTTTCTAAAGTGAACAGGATGCAGGTTTTCTCTGTGGAAGTGTAGCGTAAATTGTATGGGAGGCATGCTAAAAGGAAGTGTGTCCACATGTAATGCATAGGCGGAAGACCACGAGAATTTGCGTTGGAGTTCGGAGTATTATATAACGAGCGGAGAAGAAGGATGACCAGCTGAAAGCAACTACTAGACGTCATGTCTCTCTGAGCTCTGGCCTTTCACCAGAGTGCTCAGGGTTGCGAGGTAGAAAAAAGTCTGAGATATACAAGACTCGTGAAAGTAGAGAAGTGAGGAAAAACTATGATTCGATGCCTTGTGATGGCCCTGTACCAGTATCCCGAAAGTAGAGAAGTGAAGAGAACAGGTTTAAATGAAGATTGGTGCTTCATCCTCATGTGTAGTAAACAGGCGTCTTTGACGTTCATTTTGGGTAATAAAAGGAAAAAAAAAAATGATTATCTACATCAACACACACACACACACACACACTTATATATATATATATATATATATATATATATATATATAGAGAGAGAGAGAGAGAGAGAGAGATCAGTGTTGTTGAAATTATCTGCTATACAACACTTCCTTTTGTAATTTTAGTACAATTCAAATTTTTAAGCAGATCAATGCCCTTTTTTTCATTAGTAGAAGAGTCCAAATAAGTGAAAAATCAAGGCATAAGCAATTAACAGTTAATTATAATGAATTTAACTTTTAAAATGAGCATTTAAGTTCCCCCAGTAATAGACTTTTAATAGTGTGAATAGTCAATTTTTCAACAAAACTCATAATGTTCGGAAAAGAAATTAAAAATACTTTAAGAATAATACTTTATGTTTTACAGTTAAAAGCCATTTAACGAACTTTTATTATTGACTGAATACATTGAAATAGATTTGGATTCTAAGCATGATCTTGCTGGGATTACATCCCTTGCCTTACAAATAGTATTTTTATTTGCCGTTAGGTGGCGTGACCAAAGTAGCATAAAAAAGACGGGCGCATCAAAGTAAAATTTCTCCGGTCCTGCCTCGACTGCCAAAAGCACGCCTAAGTCTGTGCATTTCCCTGACAGACGGGGCTTTTACACTAAGAAACCTTACGTTGTATGAGACACGATACCATCCTTTGTGTAATCTCACTAAAACTTCTATTTTCTCTTTTAAGTATGTCTACTCAAAACACTTTCAACCTACACACAAAGATATTTCTTTCATACAACTCTTTACATGTTCTTTGTTTAATCGCATGTCGATCTTTATTCCTTTTTGTAACTTTGGTCAGGTAATAAAATATTTTGTAGTTAATTCTTCGTGAATTCTTGGCATTGTTTAGCACGACGAAATATTAAAGCATCATATATTTTCTTTCTAAAAGTGTCTGAATTATTTTCCCTCTTATACTCAAAGCGGCGAATTGTGGTACTCAAACATGACAAATATACGAAGACAACCTTCAAGTCATTAATACCTGAACCCACTCCACTACAATTCAAACATCGCAAAAATCATGACCCATCGTTTTATTTCTTATTTTCATATTTTTTTGTCAGTATACAGAGATATTTCTTTTCATGCACTTCTATTCATATGTTTTTTACTGAGATAAATGTTTATTGTATTTAAAGAATTAGTTTGATATTCTTTAGCTACGTGTATCATGATACGTATCGTATGGTGTATCATGATACGCATTGTATCATGTCCTGACTTTATAACTCGGCGGATGTGGCGGTAGAATACACCGACCGAATCTCTGCAGAGGGGTAAGACCTATTTTGTAGCAACATGATATGCTTCAGAACGGAGTCCTGGTTGCTGAGCCGTCCGTCAATCGACAACCGAAGAGATTATTTAAATTGAAAATCTCTACTTTGGTTCTTACTGGGATAACCAGGTGTACTGTAAGGCCCTATCCTATCAATCAGCTGATTATGTCAAGCCTTAGCATATATGATTGTCTTGACCATTAAATTAAATTGCTCTCGTAGCAAACAAGTACCTAAGCCTATTTTATCTTAAATGTACAAAAAGGTGTAAGTTTGAGTATCAAGTGCACCTTGATCGAAATGGTTGAAACCATTTAAACTTGTAAACAAATGATAAATATACAATAGAAAAGAATTTATTTTAAATAGAAATACTTGACACTAGTTAACTGTGTGCAAACAAATGATTAATATTAAATAGGCATACTTGATAAATAGGATTACTGATGTAAATATTTGAAACAATTTAACTGTGCAAAAAATGATTGATATTACATAAAATTATTAAAGTTAGTAATAATTGAAAATTTATATATGTGCCAAAAAATGAGCTCTAAGTCGTTTGAAAATAAAATTACCGGAAATATCGCTTAAAAAGCTCACACACACATACATACACCCGCATATATATGTGTGTTTGTGTGTGAGAGAGATAGATAGCGAGATATATATATATATATATATATATATATATATATATATATATATATATATCTGTGTGTGTGCGTGTGTGTGAACAGGACTTGACATCGAATCAACGTTAAGGGTTGATATGCTATTACACTAAATAACTTAAACACACATACACGCACACACACACACGCACACACACACACACACACATATATATATATATATATATATATATATATATTTACTAATCTACTGTCTACCAGCATTCACGGTTTCCAGAAAAAAAGAAAAAAAACCCGCAAGGAACAAGAGATAAAATTATCTCGAGTCACCGCCCGGGGAAAAAAGAAAAAATATCATAGGACAAAAAGAATGAAAAGTCCAACCCCGTCACACCAGTTGAAAAAAATCAAGAGATATGCAGTCAGTTGGTCAAAAGAAAAATTAAACCCACCGTAAACGCTGCAATGCTACAATTACAAGAGTGCTCAACACGAGTGGAGCCAATTACAAAATTAACTTAAATCGATTTAAGTTATTTTTATATATATATATATATATATATATATATAGAGAGAGAGAGAGAGAGAGAGAGAGAGAAAGATGATGCACCACTGGATAGAATGGACAATTCTTTTTGAATATGAGCATTGATAGTGTTAATGAAGGTAGTTGGAAGACCCACCATCCCAGCGAGAGTTGCAGAGATTACTTGGCCTCAGGGAGCCGTCCCCCAAGGCTTTACTTTTTTTATAGGACTAAGCTCTTTGCTTGGTACATGAGGTTCCCCATTTGGAGAATGAAGACGTAGAGTAGAATTTTGTCCCTACCTCGCAAGGATTTTGATCTTTTCGAGATTCCCACGATGAAACGCTCTCAATCGATTTGTGAAACTCTTCATATTTCTTCATAACTTAAGTTGTAAAAAAGCATTTATAGCCCTTCACTTCTTCTTAAGACCCATGTCATCTAAATGTCACACAGATTCACTGAGTAAAATTTGAATTTATTGCTTTTTCAAAAATAATTGTTTTGTAATTTAATACCAAAAATCTGTATCTTAGAGAGAACTAAAAGAAACTGAGAAAATGTTTCAAATGAACGGTACTTTTTTAAAAATACAATTATTAATACATTCCACCATCAAAAATAATGTTTTATACGAATAATTTTACATTTTTACTTTTTTATTGTCATTGGCCTTATGAGTAGAGTGTTCGCTAATGGTCCAGGATACCAGAGTTCAATCCCAGGTCAAGTCATGCCAAAGACTCAAAAATGCCCTACTTAACACAGCGTTATAAGGTAAGGATCATGGGTAAAATAGAGCAATCCAGGAAATGGAGTAGTGCTCTCCATCACACCACGTTGTAGCAACTATTATAAAGGTGAGCCTTTGGGTCACCCTCGACTAAGCTCGCCAACTTTACTTACTTCCACATATGTAAATCTAATCTTCATTTTGTTGTAGGGACACAATTTTATTTCTTAGCTTCTTTTTTTTAACCTACCTATAATGTTACTTGTTCGGAGGGTTAAAAAGGAAAAAATAAAACATCATTAAGCAAAGGCGTTGTTTACCGATAACTCAAAAATTGATTTTTGAACGAATAATGATAATATTTTTAGAAGAAAATATATCGATTTTAAATCACTATATGTGAAACACTTATTTTTTAATAAACATATTTTAGAATAAAAGAATACTTTTCATTGAAATTAATATGCGAAATGTTCCACTGAAAAATAAGAATGCATATTTAATTCTCAGCCTCTTTTTATTGTTACCCTTTAAAGGGTTAAAAAAACATAGATTAATCAAATGCATTTTTAATCATTGTAACTCAACAGGCAATTAAGAATTGGTCTCAGTTTTTTGTCATATTTAAAAAACATCTTTGCAAAAATTAAATTTTAATAATGTTTCTCACCACTCACGAGTTTTAGGTGACATTTTAAAAATAATATTTTAAATGTAAACAAAACAAAATACTTGAATTCTTAGATTATTTTACCGTTAATGTTTTATAGGGTAAATAAAATTTGAATTAAACGTAGGCAGCTTTTTAAAAAATTAATAGTTTTTTTCTGTAATTGAGCAATAACAATAAAAAAAATATAATTGGAAATCCACCCTCCCCAAAATTATGAAAATGTTTAAAACTTTTCATCAGCAGAGGATTATATATTTGTCAATATTATTTTAAAGGTAAGGTAAAAAAGATTAGAATGAAACAAAACAGAAAAAAACAAAAAACAAAAAAAATATCATGATATAAAAGAATACTTTTTATTTGAATTGACAGATGAAATCTGTCAACTATAAACTATTCCTCTCTCCACCGCCACCTTTCTATCTTACTGGTGTTCTTAAATGATTTAAGTCTTGTCATGGACAATGTTCTTCTGCAAGTATATATATATATATATATATATATATATATATATATATATATATATATATATATATATATATATATATATATATATATATTGTAATTATTTGATAGGAAATTAAAATGTGTTAATTGCTCACCTGATAATAATGATAACGTTAGAATTTGAGGAGTTGAAAAATGTTTTTCAATTGTATTTGCGCTATTGTTTGAATAAAAATCATTATTTCTTGTTTTTATTATGTTTGTTATTTTGTTTCATCTTTTGAATTGACAAACATTCATTTTCATTGTAAAAAACAACAGACAGTAATAACATAAATTGCCATCAGCTCGTCAAGTGAATACGATTAATTAAGTTACAATCAAGCATTACAAAGTTCATCAATTTTCACCTTGATATATAGGATACGTGCAACATTTTATTTTGTATTTTATTTTTAGAATATTTTAAAAAAATAATTGTGGTTGATGAAAGCTATGGTGGGGAGAGAGATAGATAGAGATAGATAGATAGAGAGAGAGAACACCGTTGTCCCATACAGCTGTAAACATTGCGTTAACATCATAAACAACAAATGTAGTTAAAAAAGCAAAATTTTTATAGAATCCGAGATAAAGTTAATTAAATTGAGTTAAAATGTTAATGATCAAATATGAATGAATTGCGAATGCACTTTGTTACAGGAATCTTTCAGAACACTTTTGCCGAGTTTAAATAAACATTTCTCCAAAAAGCCAAAACATTTTTGTCAAATAAACTTTAGAAATTGATATCAAGTGGAACTAACTAAAGTTCGAAGTAAAAAATATTTTCATGTTTTAAGTTTGCATTCTTGAACATTATCACCCATTCACCGATGAAGAGACGGGTGTCATGAATTTGTGATGAAAATACCGCAAAACTTTTTCATATCTCAAATTCTTTTCTTGTCAAAGTCTCTGAACTTATCCATTAATGTCCTGCTGGGTCCCACTGACTACCGCGAACCAAGATTGATTCTAGTAGGATCAAATTTGTAAACTATTCCAAACGACAACAGAAGAATATTACGTCAATATTCTCACAGAATAAACAGAAAATACGTACATCGATTGATGCTGAAAACGATTAATTCCACCCTTTCGAGAAATAATTTTTCAACCTTATCTAACCATAATTTTCTGAAACCTTCCAAATCATTTTGATTACTAAGAAAACCGAGGCACATAAGACATTTTGCACAACCCGTTATAATGTGGGATTCTCGAGTGGAATCTTTTCTTTTTGTAATTTAGCATAGGAATCACAATTAAAAAATTCTTGAATATAGGCAACTCGTTTCATGAGGTCAGCAACGCCCATCTGAGTTAACAAGGTCCCGAAAGAGACACAGTGTTTTTTTTTTTTTGTTTTTTTTTTTTTCATTTTGAAACTGAAAGTTTAATCTTCAGCTGAGTGAAATTATAGGATATTTTAATTCATTTTTTTTTTCTTTTGTATCGTATAATTTGTTTTAGATTTTATCTTAAACTTCACTAATTGTTTAATCCACGCAACAACAATAAAAAATAACTGTAACAACAATAACTAAAACCAGGAAAATAATAATAATAATAATAATAATAATAATAATAATAATAATAATAATAATAATAATAATAATAACCAAACGCAAAAAAGAATTTTTCGAATGGAATCTTCTAGAATCAGGTGTCATGTAAACGTTAGGAAAGATTATAAAACTTCAGATATATCTGGATATATACAAAAACTGAACAGTTGTGAAGAAACGCTCTTTGGATAGAGGTTAGTGTAATTTTATTTTTAAAAAAACACTTGTAAAATCTGTTGGTGAATTTTTGTTATATTTGAAATGAAGGATTTAGATTTCTCTAATCAGGTAATTTTTTTACCAGCTGGAACAATCTCGAGCTAACTTAAGAATTGTTTAAATTTACTTCGCCACCCTCCATGTTGACGACTTTTCCAATTGATAGCCGTCGTAGCCCCGTATTTTTCCATAAAATCTTCAGAAATCTCACCTGAAAAATTATCACCACCACATTTAAATATATAAGTATTAGATATTCCCATTAACCTGGAAAAAGTCCTTCAGGCCGTCCCCTCTAGTTGCTAGGCGGTAACATAAAAAGTAGATCAACTAACTTTAACTAAGTTAAAACTTAGGTTCAGGTTTACTTCCAGAATTTTATTTTTTTTTGTGACCCGCTTTTCATGAACAGTCACTGATTGTTCGCGGTCACATCTGTGTCAGGTGACTGATCATAAAAAAAACCCCTGGGCTCGGTATAGCCACATTATACCACCCATGATAAAAATGTCAAATCACAATATTACACAACGTGGGACCCAGGCAACAGGCCTGGGTGTCATGATCGGCAGGTGATCTCCTGATTGCCAACATGGGAGACCCGATGGTCATCCTACGAATGTTAGCTGCTCTTTTTTCAGATACATAAACGACGACGTAACAAACCACAACGAACAGAGACCTAAACGCAGAACATGGATTAGGGAAGAGAACCAACTTGTGCTAGAATGCTATTTCAGGAGCAACCCCTCACAAAGAGGATACAGGAAAAGAATGATTGAGATCTGGCAAGAATGTTCGACATTTCAGACAACTAGCCAAAGGTTAGCGGATCAAGTTTGGACAATATTGAAGAAGGGCTGGTTTTCAGACCTAGAATTACAAGAAATCCATCAAAAAACACTGAAACAAAACTATAACACAGTGCCAGACACTCCAAGTGGTATCAAACAAAAACAATCCAACGAAAAAGAACCACAAACATCGGCAAATGAAAACGCCACACTCCCAAACGATACACTATCAAACAACCAGTAAGAAACACTATCACAAGAACATAAGGTAAATCTAGAAAATGTAAAGAGAATTATGAGTAGTGAAAAGACTATTCTACCTTCATTAAGAAACATAGAATGGAAAATAATTAAGATAGAAACGAATAAAATAAATCACATACTACCTTACATACCAACGAATAATATAACTGAGTTAAATGAATTAATCTATGCAGTAGCAAAATTAGTTTGTGAGAATAGTGGGATCCCCTCAAAAAGCACCAAGAAACAGCAAAAATCGGGATGGGAAATTAGACTGGAATCGCAAATAAAAAAATCTACGTAAACAAGCCCGAATGATAAGAAAGAGAGGCGCTGAAATAAGCGGGGGGGGGAGAAGGAACAGGCAACATGGGGAAAAATAACAGTACAACTTGAGGAAATAAACCAGAAAGTACTGGCCAAAGAAGGTAGATTAAAGAGATATCGACAAAGGGTAAAACCATACAGACAAAACAGGACATTCCAAAACAACGAAAGGAAATTCTATCAACTATTGGGAGGGAGTGACATGAAAACATACCAACAACCGGATGCAAAAGAAACCGAATTATTTTGGACGAAAATATGGGAACCAAAGAAACATAACGAAAATGCCGAATTGATAAACAATATTACAAGAGAGCTAGACGGACTTGAAGAAGGCCCTAAAATGGAAATACTCGTCGATTTACTCAAAACAACACGTAAAAGAATATCAAACTGGAAAGCGCCAGGCCATGATGGAATACATGGCTTCTGGTTCATAAAATTCATCGAACAGACCATGAAAACCTGGAGAGTGGAGCTGACAGCTGGAGGAAGAAGATAAGCGGAAACAAGGATCCAAAGAGGCATTTTCCAAGGAGATGCACTATCTCCCTTCTATTCATAATAGCCATGATGACACTGAACCACATACTCAGAAAATGCGCAGCCGGATACAAACTTAGCAGATCCCAAGAGAAGATCGATCACCTAATGTACATGGATGACATTAAATTATTTGCAAAAAATGAAAAAGAACTGGAAACTCTCATACACGCAGTTAGAATATACAGTCAGGATATAGGAATGGAATTTGGCATAGAAAAATGTGCCATGCTAGTCATGAAAAGTGGCAAACGACATATGACTGACGGAATGGAACTACCAAATCACGACAGAATTAGAACGCTCGAAGAAAATGAAACCTACAAATACTTGGGCATCTTGGAGACTGACACTATCAAACAAGTGCAAATGAAAGTCATGATCCGAAAAGAATATCTCAGGAGAACGTGAAAACTACTCGAGACAAAACTCTCCAGCAGAAACCTCATCACTGTGCCACTAGTCAGATATTCGGGACCCTTTCTCAAGTGGACCCGAGAGGAATTTAAACAAATGGACCAAAGAACGAGAAAACTAATGACCATGCCTAAGGCATGACACCCCAGAGAAGACGTTGACAGACTGTATGTATCTAGAAAACAGGGAGGAAGAGGACTTGCCTGCATCGAAGACACCGTTGACGCATCCATACAACGGCTCGAAGACTACATAGAAAAACACGAACGAGGACTAATTACAACCATCAGAAATGATACGGACAACACGATAAACGAAAGAATGACAAGAACTAGGAAACAAAAATGGGAAGGAAAACAACTCTATGGCCACTTTAGACGTCTAATAAACAACATCTCACACCAGAAAACCTGGACCTTAAGTGAGAAACGGTATTCCTCCAAATAACAGCACAGGACAATGCCATAAGAACCAATCATATCAAAGCGAGAATAGATAAGACGCAACAAAAAAGTAAATGTAGGCTCTGCGGTGACAGAAACGAAACGATCAATCACATAATAAGCGAATGCAGGAAACTAGCACAGAAGGAGTACAAGGCGAGACACGACTGGATCGGCAAGGTGATCCTCTGGGAAATGTGCAGAAAATTTCAATTCGACCATACCAACAAATGGTATATGCACAACCCGGCACTTGTCCTAGAAAATGACTCGCATAAACTCCTATGGGACTTTAACATACAAACGGATCACTTAATCCCGGCCAGAAGACCAGACCTCATAATAATCAACAAAAACGAGAATCTACAAAATTGACGAGTTTGCTGTCTCGACGGACCACACAATAATTCTAAAGGCGAGTGAAAAAAAGGATAAGTATCTCGACCTTCCTAGAGAAGTAAAAAAAGCTGAGGAACATGAAAGTAACGATTGTGCCAATTGTGATTGGTGCGTTAGGCACAGTAACTAAAGGATTATTAAAGGGCCTGGAGGACTTGGAAATTGGCGGACGGGTGGAGACTATCCAAACGACAGCATTGTTGAGGACAGCCAGAATACTGAGACGAGTCCTGGAGACTTGAGGAGACTTGCTGTCATTCAAACTCCAGTGAAAAACCATCCGCTAACACTGATGTGAAAAACTTTAAAGGAGTAAATAATAATAGGGAGGACTTGGAAGTTGGCGGACGAGTAGAGACCATCCCAACGACAGCATTGTTGATAAGGGCAAGAATACTAAGAAGAGTCCTGAAGACTTGAGGAGACTTGCTGTCACTCAGACTCCAGTGAAAAACCATCGGCTAACGCTGATGTGAAAATCTCTACTGAGTGAATAATAATAATAATAATAATAATAATAATAATAATAATAATAATAGTGAAAAGAAGGATACGTACCTCGACCTTGTTAAGGAATTGAAAAAACTGTGGAACATGCAGGTGACAATTATACCAATTGTAATTGGTGCTTTTGGAACTGTAACTAAAGGATTACTAAAGGGACTGGAGGACTTGGAAGTTGGCGGACGGGTGGAGACCATCCAAATGACAGCATTTTTTCGAACGGCTAGAATACTGAGAAGAATCCTGGAGAATTGAGGAGACTTGCTGTCACTCAGACTACAGTGAAAAATCTATCGGCTAATGCAGATGTGAAAAGCTCTAATCAGTGAATAATAATAATACGGTAACTGTTCTCGGTCGCATCTGTGTAAGGCGCGCAGATAATCAAAAAAGCCCCCCTTAAAAAGCCGCCGTAAACAACTATAGACCCATAACGTGCCGACTGATGATCTGGAAAATACTAACGATACAAATTTGTGAGAAGATCTACAACTCATTGATAACCCACGGAATCTTCCCGAAACAACAGAAAGGGTGTCGCAAGAAAACCAGATGGGAATAGGAACTACTATACACAGATCAACACATCCTCAACGAAAGTAAAACGAGACAGAAAAATCTAGCTATGGCCTGAATTGATCACAAAAAGGCTAACGATACTGACCCCAAAGCTGGATAATATACTCTCTGAAAATGTATAAAATACCTGACCAAGTCGCACTGTTTATTGAGAAGACCATGCAAAGCTGGAGAGTCGAAATGACAGCATGAAGACAAAGTTTAGCAAAGGTAAAGATCCAAAGAGGCACTTTCTAGGGAGATGCATTATCACCATAACTATTTGGGATAGCTCTGATGCCACTCAACTACATCCTTTGGAAATGTACACCCGGATACAAACTCAGTAAATCGCAGGATAACATCAACCATTTGATGTACGGGGAAGTCATCAAACTTTTTGCCAAAAACGAAAAAGAATAAGAAAACCTAACACAAATTGTGAGAATATACGGTCAAGATATAGGAATGGAAATTGGCAAAGGAAAATATGCCATGCTTGTAATGAAAACTAATGACCATATATAAGGCATTGCATCCCAGAGATGACATTGACAGATTATATGTGCCAAGAAGAAAAGGAAAAAGAGGTATTGCCAGCATTGAAGATAGCGTTGACGCATCGATACACCGACTCGAAGACTATATAGAAAAGTGTCGAGGAAGACTCTTTGCAACCACCGGAAACAATACTAACGACACAAGGATCAGCGAAACGACAATAACCAGAAAACAAAAGTGGGACGAAAAACAACTCTATGGATATTTTACGCGACTAACAAGTGACATTTCAGACAGGAAAACGTGAACGTTGCTAAGAAAAGGAAAGATTAAGAGAGTGATCGAATCTGTTCTAATAGCAGCAAAATAACGCCATAAGGACAAAGTATATCGAAGCGAGAATAGATAAGACACAACAAAACAGCAGATGTTTGTCATGTGGTGATCGAGACTAAACGATCAATCACATAATAAGCGAATGCAGTAAATTAGCACAGAAAGTGTATAAGATTAAGTATGATTTGGTGTGCAAGGTGATCCACTGGGGACTGTGGAAGAAATTGAAATTTAACCATACCAACGAATAGTATAGGCACAACCCAACATCTGTTCTGGAGAATAAGACACACAAACTTCTCTGGGATTTTGAGATACAAACGGATCACCAAATCTCCGCCGGACGACCAGACCTTATAATAATCAACAAATATGATAGAACTTTCAGGATTGTGGATCTTTCAATTTCAGCGGACCACAGAGTAAAATTGAAGGAACACAAAAGAGGAATAAGTACCTGGACCTTGGAAAATGAAAGTATTATTATATCAATTATAATTAGTGTTCATGGTACAGTCAGCAAAAGATTGGTACAATGACTGAAGGATTTGGATATAACAGGACGGTTGGAGAGTGTCCAAACTACAGGAGTGTTGAGATTAGCCAGAATACTGAGAAGAGTTATGAAGACTTGAGGAGACTTGCTGTCACTCAAACTTCCGTGGAAAACCATCAGCTAACGCTGACATGAAAAACTCTCCGGGTGTAAAATAATAGTTAATGCACAACCGAGAATCAGTCCAAGAAAATGAGACGCACAAACTTCTATGGGATTTTGAGATACACACGGATCATCTGATCTCGGCCGACCTAGTGATAGTCAACAAGTAAAAAAATGAAACCTGACGATTAGTGGACTTTGCTGTACTCGATGACTATTGGGTAAAATAGAAGGAAAGCAAAAATGGAGATAGGTACTTAGACCTTGCTAGAGAACTGAAAAAAACAATGGAACATGAAAGTGACGATGATACCAATTTTAATTGGTGTACTTGGTACAGTTTTCAAAGGCTTGGTAAAGGGAATGGAAGACGTGTGGTGACCATCCAAACTACAGCATTGCTAAGATCGGCCTGAATACTGAGAAGAATGCTGGAGACTTGAGAAGACTTAAAGTCACTCAAACTTCAGTGAAAAACAAGCTGGTGGGAAAAACTGCTAAAAGACAAAACCGCGATAATTGTGTGTGCATATATATGTATACACACACACACACACACACACACATATATATATATATATTACTTTACTGAAACATTCTTTTTAAAAAACACTTTTAGAGGGCTATTTTCTTTTCTTTCATATCCTTTTCCCAAGCATGTACAAGAAAAACTTTGTTTTATGGCAGGAAATTCTAATTCGTATTTAAAAAAAAAAAACAACAATAAAACAAAAAAAACAAAAAGAAACAGAAAGATAAAAATGTGAAAATTTAGCTGTCAAGTTTGTTTCATTTTTCATTCACTGATCCCAGATTTCTTTGTAACAAAAAATGGAGAAAAAAAATGAAAAATGGTTTGCATTCCACAGATTTGTAACTTGATTTGTTTTGTTGTTTTCTTCATCGCCAATATCATGATTTATTACTGACAACAAGTTTTCTTCCAAGGTGTGGTAATCAAAAGTGTAATAATCCGTATTTTTATATTATTAGTCTCAAAAAATGTTTATCTCCCTTAAAGGACCCTTTTTATATTGTTTCTATTGTGGACCTCTGAGAAAAATATTATTTAATGAAAAACCACTAAAAATCATATTCTAAAAAAGCATATTCTCATAAAATATTTTTTTATTAAATCAGTCATCATTATTCGGTATTTTTACATTAATTTACAAAATCCTTGTGTTACGGTGAATGGAAGAGTTTAATCTTAATGTCCATTTTAAACTTCAAAATGGCTTTAAAAATTAACATTTAACCTGATTTTTTCTTTTTTATTGACTTTATACTTTGAAGATTAAGACAGAAATACGATTTTAAAAAAGAAAGAAAGAAAAAACATACCTTGGTAAGCAATATCTTAATCTGTTTTACCATTTTTGAACTTCAAAATGAAGAGATCTGTATGAATAAAAGGACCAACCGTAAGAAAATAATCTAAAGGAATTCTAATTTCCCATGGAGTTATCTTAAAAATGTAAAAATCATAAAGAGAGTTAAATTAATAAAATGACTAAAGATAATACGGTTGGCACATGACAGAACAATTAAGAAAATGTTGCCCCTCAAAATTGTGAGCAAAAATGTCTTTTAAAAGAAACCTAAACTTTTATTACTTTAAAACACGGCAATTTTATCAAAATCTTATAATTAGTCGATTTGTGGGTAACTTAAAAATCAAGTGAACATTTTTTGTTCCTACTTTTTCTTTATGCAAACTTGGAAGTAAAGTAAACTTTATACATTGAACACCTAGTCAACATTCCTTCATTCACTGATTTTTTTTCATATTGAAGACATTTATATATATGAACCATTCAGTAAACATATTTCTTGCATTTTGCACAAAATATTTTGCTCTGAATACCATTTACTTTTCAGTGAATTCAGTGAATTAAAATCTATTCTTTTGTCAGTCTAAAACTATAACCTTGTCTCAAATAAACGGAATTGTTGAACATTACCTCCAGGTAACGTGATTATGTAGTAGAGCTGACATCTACACAATGTAGCCTCCTTCAATGACCGCCTCGATACGGATCCGGAACTGAGAGCATGTCTTTTCCACACGCGCCGGCGGGAGCTCGGCGGATACCCGTCGGATGGTGGCGATCAGGCTGGCTTTGGTGTTGTGGGAGGTCATGTTGGTGATGTTCTCGACGTCTGATAAAACGAAGTAGTCCAGCGGGTTCAGGTCGGGGGAGGAGAGGGTCAGTGAGAGAAGGGTACAAAGTCGTAGCACTCCTTCTGAAGCCAAGCCTGGGTCTCTTTGGACTTGTGGGCCGGCGCCGAGTCCTGCTGCCACACCCAGGGTCAGCCACCGGCCACCTGATTGCACCAAGGAATCACCACACTCTTCAGCACATCCACGTACACTTTGGTGTTGACTTTCAAACCGACTTTGAAGATGTGAGGTGGCATGATGTGGCCCTCACTTGAAACCACACCAAAAACTACAACCGTAGCCGGAAACTTTTTTTCATTACCCTGGGCACGTCCCTGTTATTCGTGGCAAACCAGATTTGCATTTTGAGGGTGCTGGCAATGGGCCTGTTGTCATAAGTTGGATCGGTAGAGGGCATGCGTTGTACAGCGGTACATCTCCGATCTCGCTCGTTGAACATTGTGTTACTTTCAGACATGATAGAAGGCTCCTATCGCTCTTGGGATTTGTACATAACTGGCCAATTAGTGGAAGGTCTGCACCAAAAAAAGAAAACCGGTTTTCATTAAATGGAAATTGAATCATGTCGTCTTTTCTAGGGCGAAAATTTTATCGTTCCACCCTGAAGTTACGAAAAGAGAAACCTCAAGAGAGAAACTGAATCTCTTTTAATAGCAGCAGAAAAAAACACTATAATGAAAAAATTAAATTAAAACGAAAATTCATGATACTCATTAGACTAATAAACGCACATTGTGTGGAAAAAAGATGAAACGGTTTCTTACTTGATAAGGGAATGCAACAAAGTAGCATAGAAGTAGTACAAGACTAAGTACGACCGGTCAGGAATTATAGTTCACTGGGAATTATGCAAAGGATTATAATTTGACCTTACTACTAAAGAGTATATGCACTAATTAGAATCCCTCTACAGAGAATGAGTCGCATATATTTCACTTGGATTTTGAGATAGAAACGGATCACTTGATCCCAAATAGAAGACAAAAGCTAGTATTGATTAACAAAATAAAAAAAAAGAACTTGTCATCTAGTGCATTTTTCCGTTCAGGCAAACCACAGAGTAAAATTAAAAGAAGCGAAAATAGAAATACTTGGACCTTGCCTATGAACTAAATAATCCGAGGAACATGAGAGTGACATTAATACAAATCATAGTTCAAACGCTTTAAATGGTCCCCAGAAGTCCTTGGAAAAAGGCTTTAAGAAATGGAAATAAATCGCAGTGTGGGTCTACGTAAGCAGTAGAGTAAACAAGTTTTGAGAATTTTGAAAACCTAAAAAAGGGAATTTTTCATTAAAAAGAATTTTTTTAAAAATAGTTTTCATACAAGATAATAATTTGTGACTATCATGGCGGACTACGACATTACAGTAAAGAAGTTCAAACTATAGTCTCAGTATTACGTTCGCTTTCGGACAATTACTCTTTGGAACGATATGAACCTCTTTATCCTCCCAACTAAATAGTATCACTGCTGTTCTTCTACAATTAGCTTAGAAAATTAAGTCGTAATTCATTATTCTTTCGATGATTGACTGCCTGATCCTTTTCAAATATCTTCGTCTCGTGTTTGAGCGTCACTCACAACTACAAGTTTTTGTGATTGACCTTTGTTGTCGGACACAAAGTTGAGTCCTAAGGGCATTGGTGATGGGAGACAGTCACTACATTACTATGCCTACGATGCATATAAATACTTTAAAAAAAATCAGTTGTGTCTTATTTCAAGTAACAGCAATAACATGTTCTTAGAAAAAAACCCCGGATCAACAGGTTATAAACTCCTTATCCCACACGTGACCTATGTTTATTGCAATGATTATTGAATATTTGATCCACAATTTCTCCATTAATTTCTTTCATTAAGTTCTGTCAAATCGTTTATTCAATTAGCGACAAGAGAGAATCAACACATTGTAAAAAAGTATTTCAAAATGCAAACAAAGATGTGTTTTGGTATTTTAAAAGCAACATTTCTGATTTTAATTTGGGATGTCTTTATTAAAAGTGGATTAATCAGGAGATATTGTCCAGTTGAAGTTCCAGTCGAGAAACCTTAAAAGATTTCAGCTCAGGGGAATCAGCTTCACTTTTTACAAATCTCTGAATAACAGTAAAATATTAGACGGATTCTTCAAAAGATGATTTTATAAACAGGTGTGTTTCCGTGTTGGTAATTACCTAAGAGAAAGAATTATTTTCATTTCACTTCTCTTTGGATAATAAAAGAAAGTTTCAGTTAAGATATTTCTTAATTGAAACTTTCTTTTGATACCTAAAGAAATATAAGTAGAATGAAAACTTCCAATTGAAAGTGTGAAAATCTCTTTCTGAATGTTTCATTAAATAATGAATATCATTGTGTAACATATTTTATCGACTTAATTACAAATCAGTGTTACCTTCTTCAAAATAGTTGGTATATTCTTGTACTTAGTCAATGAGGATTAAACAATACTCTTAAACTCAGTGAAAGCCAACGACGAAAATGTTCACCATATTGGAAAAATAGCAAGGAAACATTGACACTGTTGTCAGTAAGACCGCCACCTCCAATTGTATGTTCTCAACAGTTCCTAAATGGTAACCATGGAATTGGGTTTTAATTCTTAGGAATCGAAAATAATCCCAAGGAATCAAATCAGAAAAGCAACGATGCTGATTTTTAAACAAAAATATCCGTAGTACCTAGGGATATTCATTAATGAAGAAATTTCTCCCAGAAAGAGTATCTAAAAAGCAATGAGACGCCTATTTTGCGTCCCGAAATTAAATGAAATGAATCTTATTATTTTAGATTACAACCAAAACGCAAAATCAGCAGAGCAATGTTAATTTATGATTAGGATCCAGTACGTTTTAGCGCCGTCTTTTTGGCGTCGACAATTTCGCTTCGTTATTTTGGTTTGATAATATTGATAAGATTGTAATGAATGGCCAAATACTGATAATTAAAAAAGAATGGTTTTTTGCTTAAAATAAGGCTAAAAAAGTAAAATAACTATTAATGATTTAATACGTCTCATCGTTGTTGGTCAACCCACGCAAATATCCGAGTGGAATCACGTAAATTAAGTTATTTTACGATATTCGAAATGCGCTCATTGGCCCTAATGTATTTTAAACAGTTTTGATGTGAAGCATTACTGCTAAAACTCTAAACATGACCCTGGAACATTCTAACGTAATCAACTTACCGTGCACTGCCTGTCGGTTACTGATCTTCGCTTTTCGTTTTAACATGAAAATATAATCAACATTAAAAATTGGGTGCTAAAACAATTCAGCGCCAAAATGCCAGTGCTAAAATGGCGGCGACAAAATGGCAACGATAAATTGTGCATCCAGTTATTGTTAATCACTTTAAGCAAATATCAGTCAGATCTGATGGGAGTCCTTCTAAATTTCGTTGGATATATATCAATTCCTAAAGCCCGTCGACCAGAAAGAGGTTCATTTTTTTTGTAAAAAATCAACAAAAATGTCTTGTGCAACATAAAAACACGTTTCAACCAAAAGCATGTACCATCTTTTTTAATGTCCATGTCATAATGTTGTGAAGTTTCACAGAATTTGATCTTGTTTTCTATTTTCGCGACACATTTGTAATAATGACCTAAACGTATATTCTGAGAGACAAACAAGAGCTTTATGTTTTCATATGTTTTCATAGCTGATTTTTAGTCAGTTGCCAATATGGAAAAGAAAAAATAACAATTCTCATTTATTTCCTAACCAACCTCTTATATATCAAAATGTTCATCGAGCAATAAATCAAGCCGAAACGAAAGGTAAGTGTTGCCTGTCGGACAGAAAGTTCTCCGGAACTGATTCTCTTGAGAAAACCAGCCAGAACAAATGTCATATTGTTCAAGACGATGAATGATGATGTAAATTATGTAGATAATATTGGTGGGGGTCACCTGATTGTAAAGCGTTTCTTAGGGAACAAATAGCAACTCTAAAGCGGAAAGACAAGTACGATTTAAAATCTGACTATTGGTACATTTTTCTTCTATGATTCTCACAGATTAAGAAGTGTTTGCAGAATAACTGAATCGGGATAAAAAGCAACAGAATTAAGATGAACAAAACTATCTAAAAACAATGAGCAATACGGATATTTGTTTGATCGTTTGATAATGGTTGGTTATAATTGCATGCAGACAAGAGGAGTATTTTTTTTAATTATTTAAGTAAAAAGAAGATTCAAATTTCGAATAATCTCAAAAGACTGTGATACGTCAAACTAGATGTTGATTTTTATCCATGGTATCAACAATAGGCAGTTATTCAAATGAGAATATCAACTTACCACACTATCGTTGAACCGCCTTTTTTTGTTCCTTTTTAAAACATGTCTGCGGCTACGTGGGATTTATTTTGGATCACAAATGTTTACCATATCAGTTACAAGAGCAGAGTTCTTGAAGATCTTAAACTAAAATTAGAGCATTTAATGAACAGATTTTTTAAAAAATGTTCCAAAAGCAATGAATGAATTGTATGTTGGCTTACAAAAGAAACTGAAGACATTTTAGTTGTGTGCAAAATGCAAATCATTTTCATTATCTGAACGTAATTCAATTAAGAAAAGATTCTTTAGAGCACATGTTCGTGAGAAGCATATTTCATTTACAGTTCAATAATGCGTTAGACATTAAAATTAAATACAAAATTAAGAATGAATTCCTCATTTGTAAGCAGCGTAGAGAACACTTGATGTCGTTTTCATCCTCTTTGTTCTTAAATACTTAAAGATTGACAGACCTTTGGGAAAATAATAAATGCCAGGTTTAAACAAAAACTACGGTGTTTATATATATATATATATATATATATATATATATATATATATATATATATATATATATATATATATGATTATTTTCTCTGTGGATTTTGTTAACATTGATCTCTTTACCAGGATTGTTTAAATTTAATATTCTACTTTTGAATATTTTACTGGTGTTGATTGAAATCATTCCCTACTCCGAATTTACTGGATTGAATAATATCTTTTATACATATATATATATATATAGAGAGAGAGAGAGAGAGTGACAGACAGAGAGAGGCAGACATAGACAGAGAGAGACAGACAAAGAGAGATAATATATCACCCATAAATAATTACTCATCAGAGATTTTGTATTAAAAAATAACTTCATTTTAACAAAATAAACCAGCACTTTATTTTTTGTCAAATTATAAAATCAAAATGAATATAATTAGGTATCATTTATTCCGAAGCCGAACAGCATTGAATCTATGAAACCAAAAACAAATTTACCAGAATGAGTATATTTATTTTGGGATTGCAACATATTCATATTTTTTTCTGACTCATTTTGAATGCTGGGAAATTTTTTAACAAATAACGTAAAATAATATTCATTATGATTCTCTATTTTTCCACAGTAGATAATAAAATTTTCGGTTTAGAAGATTGGTTGGTTGGTTGGTTGGCATATCAACCTTTGTAGCTTATTTAATGCCAAATCTATTTTTATACAAATAATTAGTTCAATTTCAAATAATTCGATTTAGCATGAGTACACAGTTTACTTGTCAAGCTATTCAGATTAGCCAAACAGTTCTAATTCAAACAATTCAGTTTAGTATAAGTATAGTTTTTGTCTACACGCAGTTAAACTTCAAAACTGATGTTTTTTTTGCAATTCAGTTTAGCATAAGTACGCGGTTTATTCCTATTTGACCCATAGATAAAACCCTATCAGGTACTAACACACCGGGCAAGTGAACCAGGGAACGATGGCAATGAACAGGTACTCCGCATTCCCCAAAACTTCAGCATTTCTGGAACTTCACCTTCAGCTTGATTTGTGTCCTATTCAGGACTCTCGTTGGAGGGTGTCTTACACCTCTATAGATAAATAGTCGGTGTATTCTACAGCCTCAGCCGAGTGGGAACGGTTTTGATGAAAATTAATGTTTTATTATATAAACTAGATAAGCTGAAATGTTTCATAAGACTGAAATGTCTCAAAACCAGCAAAATTATTGCAGTGTTCTAAACACGAAAGTGCAAAGAAAATATTTCAATATTCTAATAAGAATCATCATCATCATCATTATTATCTTGTCGTGCCACCAGCATGGATACCCCCGACTCTCTCTCTCTCTCTCTCGCCACAAATAAGAATATATTAAGACAATTTTAGGTATGAGCTAAAACCAGTCAAATCGTGTTATTTCATGAAAACGATCTTCGGGTTAGTCTTGGTAACTAGGTTTGAAGTATGTTGATTTTTCACTGTCAAGTGCATTATTTAAGTCCTGTTACTATTTTTTCACAATACAGTATAGCCGTATAAATAATCACGCAGCATAAACTTCAGCCCTTTCCTAGAATGCTCCCAAATATAAATCACCCTTCCCACCATTCCTGATACAACAATATATAAATAGATACCGACCACCCCCGAAACACTTGGACAGGTGACATCGGCGATAAACTGACAGTAACCAAGAGACGTTTTCTGCTTTATTCTGATTTAAATATACATGCACTATCATCAATATTGATCAATGTTTGTTTATAAATATTGTAAACTATATTCATCTGATGATCGTCAAAGTACACTTTAGGTAGAACTCCGAATAACGAGTTCTATTTGACATTTTGACCTTTTACGTATTTTAAATTTTGAATTGAAACTAGTTACAACTGACATATCGGAATATTCTATGGGGAACGCCTGTGATGTAATGGCTAAAGTGCAGGACAACGGATTCGAAGTAATTGAGGTTTAACTCCTGTTGTGCTATTATATGTCTTTTCGGATTTATACCCTTAGAAAAGGAATGAACTCTTTCCTCCCAGAAATGGGTTAAATTGAATCTCTGCTGTTCTACTAGAATAACGTTGGTATTAGATAACCTACTAAGGTTGATACACCATTAAACAAAGAACCCAAACCAAATATTCTTGAGTGACCTAAAAGGCTGTAACTTGATTCAGGACAATTAAAAACAAACAAACAAAACAACAACAAAAAAACATTTATTTTACGTTCGGTTGATGGACAGAAGTTGATAAATATGTTTTAAGTTTTACATTTATTATGATGATTCTTCAAAATATACTTTTTATTTATAGATAAAATCTTTTCTCGTCCTCGTAGACGGAAATTCAGTTCCAGAGTCATATCAAAGTAGCTCCTCTGTGCTGTGTGTGTGGGTGGATGTGTGCTGTTCTAAATGATAAAATTCACTTTTTCAATTGCTTTGCTTCGTGTTTGAGCTAGACTCTCATATAAAATCTCCATAAATTTAAGAACATGCCCATGTGATATCTTTCATCTTATCAGAATGCAGCTCCCTCAAAAAAATAAACTTGTTTCCTTTGATGTTAAATTCCCGCATCGGAAGGTTATGACACATGACCTCTCAATTGTCACTCAAAAGATTTGCCGTACTTAGTGGGTAGAGTGTTCACCTATGGCCCGGGACACCTGGGTTCAATCCTGGGTCGAGTCATACGAAAGACTTAAAAATGGTACTTGATACCTCCTTGCTATTGTATGGTAAGGTAAGTATTGTAAGGTAGGTATCTAGGAGCAATCTAGGGAAAGGAGTAGCGCCCTCCCCTACACCTTGGGGCAGTAACTATTGAAAAAGGAGCCTTTGGGTCACCCTCGACTGCAGTAGCCAACTTTACTTTACAAGTGCTTGATCTTGTAAGATTCTGCACTTGTGGCTGACTATTTAACATAATTTCTTCACTCAAAATTTTCAACACCCCTCACTCACAGCACCACATGATCTTATTTCTCGAGATCTATGTTAATATTTATTTGATTCTATCTATCTATCTATCTATCTATCTATCTATCTATCAATCAAACATACATAAAAGAGCCACACAGAAAAAGGTATTCAAAAACAAATGATCTGTAATTGCTTTTTGCAACTACCTCTCAAACTTAAACATCTATCAATCTATCAATCTATCTACTTCGGTCTTTAAGTTGGTTATTTATTTATATATATATTTTTACTTTTATTCTTGTTCATCTTTGGTGAATATATATAGCTAAATTATTGCAGTGTTCTATACACGAAATTGCAAAGAAAACATTACAATATTCTGATAAAAATATATTAAGACAATTTTTAGGAATGAGCTAAACAGCTAAGACGCGTTGTTTCACGAAAACGGTCTTCGGGTTAATCTAGGTAACTAGGTTTGAAGTATGTTGATATGTGGAAAAATAATATTTTTTATTTAACGATGATATCCTGCATCTTCTCTATTTTCCATGGGAACAATGGTTACTCTCTCTCTCTCTCTCACACACACACACACACACACATATATATAGAGAGATATACAGATATAAATTATCATAAGCTTGATTTCTTTAAAACATTTTTTTTTGCCTGACAGTTTTCTTTTTATCTTTTCTTTTAAAGCCGAAACTTGGAATTATCTTCTATGTTTTGTCAGTTCTTTTGAATTTTATTTTGATATTTCTAGATCTTTCCCCAACTTCTGCAAATCCCTAACAGAAGCCTCTTTTTTTACCCGCTTCTACAACAATGATGTCATAGTAATATCACTGAAATAATGTGAGAGACTTTGTTATCGTGTAGAGATTTATGGAAGTACCCTAAATCATAGAAATTGTATATTTCGCTTTGTTAACATATCCAACATATTTCGAATTCCACACGATATTTTTTCCTTATACAAAAAACAAAAACAAAACGATACGTAATTTTAAAACGCTAATTTGCCAACTAAGTAAAAACGATTACGAAGTAGATCCTTGAATAAAAATAAAGAATTTATAATCAGCTGGCTTGTGGCATTTGTGCTAAAGAGTTAAAGATGCTTTTTTCAAGGCGTATCGCTTCATCCAGCTGATTATTGTGCAGAATTGATTTTAACGAACCATACCCCTGGCAGTTCTTGTACTGAGCCAATGAGGATTAAACAACATGATAACTGATATCAACAAGAACTTAACATTCTTAAACTCAGTAAAAACCAAGGTAATTAGAAAAAAAAACCTTCTAAGACCACTAAAGAAATTCATGTAGAAAGGCATTTTTACCGGCTCTTGACTACGATTAAGTCCTTGTAACCAGCTTTTACCCTAAAATAAAAAAGTGTATCAACGAGAAAATCTTCAAAGTTACAACAACAACAACAAATCTTGCTCATCTTAGGAGAGCTCAACAAAGAAATTACCGCATTAACTGATCGTGTCCCCAGCAGTCTGAAAAGACTCACGTCCCGAAAACTGTGCTGAGTACTCTTTTATTGCCATTACTTCCAGGTCCACTCTGACTCATAGTGTTGGTGTTACATAATAGAACAGTGAGAAATGATATTGACATTTAACTTGGAATTCAAATTAGGTCTAAGCCGTTAAACGCGTTAACAAAACACTGTAAGTCAATTGAGGTTTATTGACAGATGATGAATATCAGGTCAATTTGCGACCACAGCTCTGATTGGACTGTTTCAATCAGGTAACCGAGAAGTTTACAAGTTACTAATAAGGTAATCAGTCACAGAGTTGACGTCCGAATAAAACGTTTTTGTTATACCTGCCTTCTCAACCACCAAGAGAGATCACACGGTTAAAATATTTGTCAAAATAAAAATGTGCACATACAAATAGTGTCCGCATTATTGTTATCCCAGCAAAGACAATCTAAGACAATCGGAGACAACAAATAATAAAACCTCAAGAGGAGACACAGAGTTGTGACACAAGGCGACAGACAACAACAGCCGATGGCAGACAGCAGATAAAAGCAGAGTGAAAAAAAACAGGCGAAAAAAACAAAGTAGAAGATATAGAAGAAAGCGGTCAATGATAAAGTCGTATTCAAGAGTAGATGGAGTCCCATCTATAAGTCAAATAGATCTTGAAAATTAGTTGTATAAGATTGGAATAGAATATATTTTTAACTGTTCGAAAAAAAAAAACTCTCAGGAAAATTTACAAAAATTTAAATATAAACATACAATATACGCATTTTCACAACTTCTAGACATAAAATAACCCCAGGCAAATTTATATGCCTTTAAAATCAATCAATTTATGAAGTTCTAAAGATTTTTTAAACGTATTTATGCATGTTAGGATGTTCTGAATCCTGATTTGCTAATTATTGAACGGATTTAATTTCAGTCAGAGTCTATCCAACAAATTTTCCAACTACAAGAAAAAAACAGTTCTACCCAATATTTTCAATGCTAAAATAGCCTAAACATATCACCTAATAGATGCAGCTTTAACCTGCTACTGAGCTTACCTACATGGGCGTAGTACAAAATATATCACATGTGGAAAACAGACAAAAGTAAATTCCACCAATAAATATGAAATCAGTTAAATGGCTACGAACTTAAAACAAATTTCGAAAAAAATTTACATCCGATAATTGAATTCTCAAATAAATTCATTAAATAATAATATAGTATTTGAAATCAGCTGTTCTGGGTCAAAATGTTTTACTAGCATTTGCAATGTAAGTTGGGCTTACTGCAATATCTAATGAATTGATAAAAAACTGCTTTGGAAGAAAGTGTTCTTGCCTTTTTTTTTAAAAAGTAATACTCAATTAGATGATTAGGAGAGACAAAGGTTATATATATATATATATATATATATATATATATATATATATATATATCAACTTTCTATTTGTGCTTGAGCAACACTAGTAAGAAACCATATTATATATTTGCAAGCACGAGCATTGAAAGAGAGAACATTATAAAGTAGTTTAGTATCAATTATTAATTAAAAGTGTCAAGTTTATTATTACTGTTACATTATCGAATCAATCAATGTCTGATTAAGACAAACTGTATTTCAGCCAAAAAATCAGGACAAATGAAGGATGGTGATATACGCAAACTTTAATTAAACTTTCTTTGAAACATTGACATTTATATACACACAAAATACAGAGAGCTGAAATTACTCTGATGGAGTCTCCGTGGTGCAGTGGCTATCATCCTAAACAACAAGATCATAGTGAGCCTGTTTAAACTCTTGACGTGATATTTCGTTAAATTTTGGACTAATATACTTTAGAAAGGTATGAACACCCTTATCCAGCCAGCTATGAATTGAATAGTACCATTAATATTCTTCCATAAAGAAGACTTTAGAATTAAATAACCCACAAATACTGATATGCCATCAAACAAAGAAATCGAAACCTAATACTTCAGTAAATGACCTAGGAGTGTATAACTACAATTTAAAAAAAATAGATTTGAAGGACATTTGGTAATTTTATAGTCACTTCAACTTGATCCTTAGTATCAATGTTTGTTTTTTTTTGTTTTGTTTTTGTTTTCGTTTTTTCTCTTTTGACACGGACCATGCATCAACCAGATCGTAGGTTACCCGGATGGATAGAATTCAACTGAATATGACGAATCCATGAACACTCGTCCTATATATTTATTTTTTGTTTTATCTTGAAATATCACTTTCTGACATTATGGCTGTATTGTGTTTAACCACTCAAAACTAGAGAATGCATTTTATAAAATCCCTTTTCTCTTTTATAAAAATATTAAATCATTTGCAATCAAAATTTTCAGTCTTTCGTAAAACAGAGCCTGAACGAAGGTTTTTGAACATTTGTCATTTGGTTTTTATTATTTCGACAGTCAGCTGCATTAGATACTGTTATGAATGTTTTCTTTTTTGGAGAGAGGAGTGAGGTTACGTGCAAGTCGGGGGAGATATTTTTAATAACATCCTTATTGATGTTTTCAATATTTTAGAAGGGACTGAGATCATGTAGATTTCTGTCTATTTACAAAATCCATCTTTTCATAAAAAATCAAGATGTTCCAATTTGTGTAAAAAAGTCTAGCGATGATCATACAATTAGAAACATCAAAGTGAAGTATCAATCGATTCTGTTCAGAGATATACTTTATGGCATATTCCATCGAAGTTTATAGACAGAGGAGATATATGTTTGGGTCATTTATACTTATCTACCATACTGAATAATACGAGCAAAGCCAAAAATAGTAAATGATTTTAGATACTGTTTCATTGTGTAGTCTCGAAGAATGTTGGTCGAGGCAAAGGCGAGATGAAGAGGTGAAGACACGTTCACATCTAGAAAAGGAAATAGTCAGATACATGATCACAGAAAAATACTACTCACTTTATTGTTGTAACCTCCCCTTGGACCGGTCTCGAAAACAAGTAGACGTGAAGTGGTATTCTGCCGTTGATGAAGGAAAGATCCATTGCTTGCTGAACCGTAACCCACTCCAATAGTTCGCTCAGCCCGAAAATTCGATCGTTGCTTCGACACTGCCAGTTACTAAGTGAAAGTCCGTAACAAGCTATGACCTTTCGTAGCACCTTCTGCGTAATTCTCATGGTTAAGCCTTTCTTCTTTATCATACAGCCGGTGATACTGGGTGATGGATACATTCTTTTAAGTACATAAGCACGGAAAATCACCCAGAAATTAGTACATCCTTTACCTTTTAATAAAAAAAAGCTAATTTTATAATACACCAAAAATATCAAGGTTTTATTATATCCTGTCAAACTTTTTGCAACCAAAACAGATATCATTTGATATTATTTATTACCAAACTCTCGAAAATAAGTTGGGTATATAATTAACAAACCAAAAATAAGTTCATCCCTTGAGCAATTTTTTTAACAGATTGTTAACAAAAATAAAATTGCGCAAGGGATGAACTTATTTTTGGTCTGTTGATTATTCATATTTTTAGTAGCGGATATAATGTTTTGTAATAGATAACAGCTAATATTATCCGCTTTATTTTTATAATGATTTGTTTAGATAATAAACAACAGGTATCTTTTCTTCGGATTGAAATTAAGTCTTTTATTTTAAAAAGTTGACCGGAAACCGATTAAATGAAACGCAGTTTCTTCCAGGCAGCTGTCGTATCGATACTGCTGTATGGATGCACTACATGGACGCTAACAAGACGGCTGGAGAAGAAGCTAGATGGCAATTACACAAGAATGCTGCGAGCAATATTGAACAAGTCCTGGCGGCAACACCCCACAAGACACCAACAATACGGCCACCTGCCTCCTATCACGAAAACTATCGAAGTTAGACGAACCAGACATGCAGGACACTGCTGGAGAAGCAGGGACGAGCTCATTAGTGATGTACTCTTATGGACTCCCACATATGGCCGGGCAAAAGCAGGACGACCAGCACGAACATACATTCAGCAGCTATGTGAGGATACGAAATGTAGCCCTGAAGACCTGTCAGAGGCGATGAACGATAGGGAGAAGTGGCGAGAGAGGGTCAGGGATATCCGTGCTAGTGGCACGACATGATGATGATGATGAAGGGTGATAATGTATATTGGTAAATTTTTTATTACTTCCTTCGTGGATAAAATTAAAACTTTGAAGGGAGTGATCGGTACTTGAGTTTGGTTTGAGGATGATTAAAATCTACAGCAGATGTTTCCTGTTGGATGAGGTAGAGTTTGTGCTATATCCGTTATTTTAGTCTTCTTTCTCGTTTGAGGACTACGAGAGAGAGAGAATAGATTAGATTATTTAGTCTGATAATGTCCCGTTACTGATTTGGTTTGCTCTGGATGTACACAGGAATCTTAGAATTTGCAAATGATTTATATAATATTTTTATTTGACTCACTAAGTTCGCGACTACTGTTATTTCCAAGTGGTATTCATTTCTTTAGAATAGATTTTACCTTTTCATTTATTATGTTATGTTTTGACCTTTTGACCCGGCCAAAAATGCAATTCAAGGTGATGCACCGGAAGGAAGTGACACATTCTAATGGCAGTTATGAGAGGAAATCGCGTGGGCGGAAATTGGCTGATGAAATGGGACGAGGTAAAAGAAAATTCCCATTATACTCTCATAGACTGACGCACCGGAAGAGAGTGACCTCTGAACTACATGACAGGTATTTCCGCTCGATGACGATCACACAGGCCATTCCAAAGATAGCGGAAGTGACACATCCCGATCGCCAGATATCGGAAGCAATTGCGGAGGCGTGGAGGCGGGTCCATATCACCGCGTGGGAGTTTGAAGGTAATATAAGGCCGACGAATTGAACAGAAGAGAGGACAGTTGAGTTGAGTACAGGCGGGTAGAGTTGGCGGCGGAGTTAGACGAGATGTAGTAAGGAAAACCAGCACCCAGCAGAGTGGACTCCAGGGCTCCGGTTGAGCAGCCCTGGAGAACGAGAAAGACACAACGCTGACGGCCATTACTTTGGGTCAAAATATTACAGTTTATGCTCGGTCTCCAGCTCCCTCTCACAGTAAAACCCCACACAAACTTTTCGAAACTTACAAATAAAGTGAGAGGTAAATATTTTATAAAGAAGTCTTCCTGCGTCTGTCTTTGTCACTGCGTCTTTATCATTGCGTCTTTTTATCATTGCTTCGGTATGTATCCAGTGTATGTATGTATAATCCTCTATGAATCAGCAGATGAAAATGCAACAATTATTGCATTATCGTATGTGCCTCGATTTATCTATTTAGTTGTACATTTTACAAAGATTCCTCTTGCTTTTTATACTTAAGTTAACAATAAATCAGTCAAATCGGTACTAATACCGATATTTTATTTGAGAAATGCTCTAGCGTAGGAAATAAAGCAATTTCCAGTCCAAGTTGCAATTGAATGTTAAGGTTGAATTCGCACTGAATATCAATCTAAGGTAGCTAACGAGAAAATTCTAACTAAAATTATTCAATACTTCCAAAAAATAAACGTCAATATGATTACGAATCTCCGTTAAATCGGAAACCTAACAGTTTTTCTTGTAGTTTTTTAGTATCCAATTTCACATCGGTTATTTGTTTGCACACATTTAAATATATATGTATGACATGTCAAAGATTAGGTCCTTTGTCTAGTAAGGGTAAAAGGTCGATAATTCATGAATTCATTTTGTATATTGCAAACCCAATAAAAAACAGTTCTATTTCAAGCTATTCAGTTTTAATCAAACAGTCCAGTTTAGCATAAGCATGCGGCTAGTTCTATTTAATCCATAGATAGGGCCCTATCGCCGGGCCAGTGGACCTGGAAACAATGGCAATAAAGGGGTGCTCCACATTCCCCAAAGCCCCAGCATCATTGGAACCTCGCCATCAGAATGTTTAGTGTCATGTCCAGAACACTCATTGGAAGGGGATCTTACCCCTCTGCAGAGGTGCAGTCGGTATATTCTACAGTCCCAGCCGACTGGGCAAGATTTACAAAAGAATAAAACCGTTTAATACAACATTTAACACAACTAAATATGTGTTAAAATATATTGTATTAAAAAAAAAAAACGGAAAATGAAGAGAACAGCATTGATAAACATTTGCTAGTTGTCTCTAATTGCGTAATCAGTAAAATATTCTAAAAGCCTTTCAAAAATACAAAGTGCAAGTTCGTATGCCATTAATTTTTATTATTATTATTTTTTTTTTCTTCGATCTGTGTTTCTTGACTAACGGTTGTAAACTACAAAAATGATTTGATTCTTGTGATAAAAATAAGATTAAAATTAGAATAAAAATAAGTTGAAAGAAAATAGCAAAATATTGATTATACTTCATCTGGTAAATTTGGGGAACCTATGACATCTATGTTTACTATCAATTGGTGAAAGCAGAGAATATTATTTAGTTTACGACTGTTTGTCGTATGAGTTATTGTAGGTTAGCCACTTGGTGATTGGCAAATCAACTGTCGAAGAGACGACTCAGTTAGAGAAAGTAAGGCAACAACAACAACAACAGCAACAACAACAACAGCAACAACAACAACTGCAAAAGCAAAAACATTTACTTAAGAATAGAATCTTTGTTCTTTGTATCCTCAGATATCAGTAGATAGGATAAAAAGGATTCAAATCATTTTCTCTTTCTCTCTCTCTCTCTCTCTCTCTCTCTCTCTCTCACACACACACACACATACACACACACACACACCCATATATATATATATATATATATATATATATATATATATATATATATAACACGAGGTGCGGTTAAATAATTAATTAATATGTAAAAATTAAAAGTTATGAAATATCTGAAAATTAATATATATATCTCAAAAACAAAAAGATCCTTAAAATATGGATCTTTTTGTTGAAGGCTTCATCATCATGATCATCATCATGTCGTGCCGCTAGCACGGATATCCCTGACCCTCTCTCGCCACTTCTCCCTATCGTTCGTCGCCACTGGCAGGTCTTCAGGGCTACATCCCGTATCCTCACATAGCTGCTGAATGTATATTCGTGCTGGTCATCCAGCTTTTGCCCAGCCATATGTGGGGTCCCATAGGAGTAAATAGCTCGTCCCTGCTTCTCCAGCAGTGTCCTGCATGTCTTGTTCATCTAACTTGGATAGTTTCCGTGATGGAAGGCAGGTGGCCGTATAGTTGGTGTCTTGTGGCGTGTTGCCGCCAGGACTAGTTCAGTATTGCTCGCAGCATTCTTGTGTAATTGCCGTCTAGCTTCTTCTCCAGCCGTTTTGTTAGCGTCCATGTAGTGGATCCATACAGCAGTATCGATACGACAGCTGCCTGGAAGAAACTGCGTTTCATTTTATCGGTTAGGTCTGATTTCCATATGATCGGTAGCCTATTGAGAGCTGTCCATGCCTTCGGTTGCCGCGTGTCGATGTCATTTTCGGTTGATGAGACGCTGCTTCCTAGGTAAGTGAATTTGTCTACTAGTTTAAGAGGGGTTCCGTCTAGTGTGGAGATGTCACCTGTTTGATTATAGCACATATATTCCGTTTGTGTCCATTGACATGGAGCCTATGCCAGCGGCTGCTCGTTCCAAACTATGCCGTAGTGTTTCTTATTGGTTGGGTGTATTTGCCAGTATCGTTCTATCACCGGCGTAGTCGGCGTCGGTAATTGTTTTTGCAGAGTATCTTCTGCTTCTTTTCTTTGTCAGCTCGAAGCCGTTTTCTCTGATTTTATCAATCGATGTTCTAAGTACGTAATCTAGATAGATGATAATGAGTTATGGGGCTAGCGTGTCTCCTTGTAGTACTCTTGCTACAATGTCGAAGTATTCGGTGTCTCCATCTAAAATTGACGTAAAAAGCTGGTTGATTGTTCCTAAATGTCAGTTAAGTGCGAGACAATTGTTTTTGATTGTAAAGGGCCGGGAATTTATTGGATTTTTCGGTTATTAACTAACTTCATCGATCATAAAGATGAAACTGGTCATTTCGTAAAATATATTTTTCTACACCTTATCTTTTTGACAGGAAAGCAAACATTGTTTGCTTGTTATTTATTGTCTCACAACCATGTTTCAATTAAAAACATTTTTGTATTTTATTAACAACTGGTTTTCTCTATTCTTTGAGTTGCTAGATAATCTAGCCAATCATATTACCTGAAGAAGATCCGGTAGTATTGTGTCAATCCCCCTTCGTGGATCTTTGAAACATAGCGTGGGAAGGGAAGGACTTGAACAAGCAAAAATTTGGAAGCAAATGTGGTAGTCACGAACACAACAGCCACAACAAATACTAGTAATCACACCACATTGGGATCCGTGACTAGCATTGGTCCATATATATATATATATATATAAATCGTGATACACATGCTTAACCGCTACGTAATCAGTTGGAATGATGCTTAATTTAATCCGTAGGCATTTACATATTTTTAAAACCCGATCGATGGTTTTGAAATTAAAAAAAAAATAAACATTTACAGTGACACTTTACATAAGTGAGCCTTGCCTTACTTTTTATGATTTCGTTTCATGCCACACTCACTGAGTGTTGAAACAAATAGATTAATTAAAAATGTTCAATAAAACTAAATATGGTTGCTATGTTTGTTGGCTTTCCTAGTCTGATCGTTAGGCCCTGTAATGGTTCAATAGATTATTAAGAATAAAAGAACTAATTTCAACTATTAACACAAGCGTTTTCTTGATACACGATCTACATTGTTCATTAAACGATCGGAGAATAGAAATATAACCGACGTGAACGTTCAAATAATAAGCAATAAAAATATGATAGAAAACTAATAAAAATAAAGTGACTAATAATTGGCATTGCTATGTCAAATCATGCACAGCATTGATTAAATATGCAAATGTCATTTTTCAGGTGTAAATTGAATTACAATGACCAGAAAATCCGGCAAACACTTGGAGCCACTGAACAGCTTTTTCAATTTTATTAGGTCTCATCAGCAGTGTATACAGTAATTTCTCCCACTAGAGATCGAACCAGTTACCACATAATCCAGAGCTGAAACTCTACCACTGGGCCATGGATCCATCTCTCACAGAAGTAGTGCCAAATAAACAAGTGATGCCAATTAACCTGAATGTGTCTTGTAAGTTACATTCGTATTCTTTACAGAGGACACGGTCACCTCCACTTACAAGACACATTTTTGTCAATTGGCCTCGCAATTGCCATCACTAGTTAACTTGGCACGGCTTCTGTGTGATGTGGACCGATGGCTCAATGGTAGAGTTTCAGCTCTGCATTCAGTGGTCGTTTTTTCGATCTCCAGTTGGGGAGATCACAGTATACACTGCTGATGAGAGTTAATGAGGTCGAAAAAGCAGTTCAGTGGTTCCGCATGTGGCGCTTAAGTGTCTACCGCAAATTCTGGTAATGGTAATTCAATTTATAATATAAATCCTATACTTAAAAAAGAAAAGATACATCGTTTTTCGGTATTGAATTGTTCTATATAAAAGCCAATGTTATTTTTTCTGATTGAGTTTACTGAAGTAAACAATAAAAAATGACCTCTATTTATTGGGAACTGTATTAGTTTCAAACATAAGGTCACATTAAAGGAGAACAAAAACTTTAATATGACAAAGCAAACAAAATTAGATTGAGAGGTTGTATCTAATTACTTAAATTCGTATCATCCACCCCATATCCAATGAAAACATTTTGATGAATGTTTGAATAAATAGTAACTTGCTAAATTTCTAAATCCACTTGCATACGGAGACAAATATATAAAATATATACATAGACCAGTATTAAGGATAGATTGTTGTCGTCATCCTTTCCCCACACACAAGTAAATGTATACAGATATAAGCCAAAAAATATTTTTGCCGATTACGATTTACATATAAAACACACACACACACACACACACACATGTAACCAAAGATACGTGCACTGGAAATAAATCTATCTATCTATCTATCTATCATTATGATTAGATTTAACACTCAAAGAGTAAAATACTGTGCTGTATATATTCAAAACTGAAGAGTAAATATATAAAAATATAAAATAGAATAAAAACAGAATAAAAACTTACAACTGAGTTTTGCATTGCTGATTCTCTGCCGAGCCAGTATCGATATGTTCAGTTTCATGGCTGAAAATATGGCATATATATATATATATATATATATATATATATATATATATATATATATATATATATATATAATTCCTAAATGACCAAGAAGATGTATCAATAAATCCTATATATATATATATATAGGATTTATCGATACATTTTCTTTAAACAAGCCTGACCTCATTTTTCTGACCTCATGTTTATATATATATATATATATATAAACAGGATTTGGCATTAAACATCCTTAAATGTTTGATATGCCATAAAACCTAACCAAACCAAACTGATTTTTTGACTTCTGAATGTCATTCGTCCATATCAGCAGGCGATAATGACACGTTCTCTAGAGAGGATCCAGTGTCAGTACAGAGCTGATGAATAATAATTTTTTGATCGACCAACGTTAGTGAATCCATGAGTTGGAGTCTATAGGAAAACTTCACTTATAAGTTTGTTCCTGTTTCTCTAGCAGTGCCCGGCATGTCTTGTTCGTCTTACTTGGATGATTTGTGAGATGGGAGGTAAATGGCCGTCCAACAGCTGTTTTGTGGGCTTCAGGAATTTGTTCAAAATTTCACGCCACTTATTTTTGTAGTTTCCATAGTTATATAAGCATTTGCAGTTGATTGAAAATAGAGTACATTTGCACTTTGACAGACAATGGGACACTTCGTAAAGCTGAAAGACTAAATGATACTTTTCGAGTACATTGTTTCTGTTGTAGATACCCTGAACATAATATCAATTTATCTTGAATATTGTGTTCAGATATTTTCTTATTGTCAGCAGGTGTCCAAATCAATCGTTGCCACCACTTAAACAGATTGATATCTTGGGTTATTTAGTAAGGTACGAAACTGTCTTCCATATAAATTATTCACGGCAAAGCTTATTGACCTGCAAGTAACATTTTACCCCAATTCCTTGAATATGTACAAGGCATCCTGGTTAGACTTGATTCAATTTCGACTTCCCTAGCTATGCGATTCGTCAAAATCTTATCAAATCGTTTAACCATTTGAATCAGAGACCTCGGTTCAAAAGATCAGAACTGTCGAGATGTTTCCTGTGGACATTTTTATTCAATGAGACGTTTCCCTTTCTTTAAAGGTTTTCAGTGACAGATGAAAAGACTGTCAATCCGCAAAAGGTAGTTACATCCTTACTTAGAGTGATTTATAGCCATCAAAGAGTTGCTATATTTCTATTCAAGTTTTAGGTAATTTAATAAATAATAATTTTAATATATGATACGAGGGTGAGCCAAAAGTTTTGCTATATTTTGGTGTGTGTTTGCAGCACATATATCCCGTGATCAAAGCAGTTCAAGCTGTGAACGATACACGCTGTTATTCGTCGTTTTCCTCTGAATCTGTGCTGGGATCTGCAGTTTCGAACAAGGACAGGTAGTTTCCCGTGCAGAAATTATATCCTTTACTTTTCACGGATGATGTAAAATACACCAGGGCCGATAGAGATTAACACAAGTGTCATTGAAGGAAATCCTGCCTCTGGTCTTGAATTCAGAATCTTGATTCTCCTTGACAAGTTGCCAAACAAGTAAAGTTCAGTTTACCAGTTTATTTTACCTTTAGGTTGAAAAGAAGAGAACGATTTTTGTTTGTTGTTCAAGTTATTTTTAATTTATTATTTTTAAATGTTTATTAAATTTAGAAACATTGATAACAGATGGTATTCATTTGTAATAAGAACACCTACTTAACTGGAATTTCCATGTTAGACAATTAAATGTTTATGTCTATTTGAGATTGGCTGATGGCATCAAGAGAGGAAAACTTGTTTTTAAACTGGAACTCAACCAACTCCAGAAGAATTATAACGTGATATCGTGTATGAACATGAAGAGCCTCTACCATACGTTTCCCTTGTCATCTCGAGAATCCAATGCGTTATAGCTGAGTGCATGCCTTCCACTGAGGGCTGAAAAAATTCCCATTAACATTCTTAGAGTTCTTGCACGGTCAAGCGATAATCATGGCTGCCATTATGCCTGGCTTAGATACCAAACGTTATCTTCTACACTCTACACTACATAATAAAAATAGTTTGAATGGGTGTTTTATTGATAAGTATGAAAATGGCTTCCTACTTATATATATTAACACACACAAACATCCAGTATATATATATATATATATATATATATGTATATATATATACACATATATGTGTGTGTGTGTGTGTGTGTGAGATAGGTAGGAGTGTTTTGTATTTTGTGGTATGATAAACGGATTTGTTTTAAATCTTGTTCTTAATATATTTCTGCATTCTGTATGTAAAGTCAGGCTTAAGATCACGTCAGTGAGATCTGGGAAAAACTCTTGAAAATGACGCTTCAATTATATTTCAATTCAATTATAATTTTCAAAGATACTTTATGGTAATGATTAATTGCCTCATAAAATATCTATCACAAAGTGTAACAGAAATACTTCCCACATTTTAAACTGTTACCAGTGTGAAAATCGGCAAGTGGCAATAGTAGCTCCATCTAATATTTTTTGGGATACGATCATTTCAGATCACGGTCTTGACTGGTGAATATTGAGCGTTAACTGTTAAAACAATATTTTTTTAAAGATTGGTGAATTTGTAATTGGTAACGATAGAGTACTTTATGCTCATTTCGGAATAATGTGGTTTCAAATCTATCTCTACTGCTATGAATTAACCAATAACTTGATCATACTTCCATTTGGTAAGATGGTCAAATTATTTTTTTTGTGAGTTTTTGAAACCAATCTTAACAGTTGGTTTTCACTGATGTCCTTGTCCCAGTAAGTCACTTCAGGTCACCAGGACTCTACTAAGTATTCGAACTGATTTTAACAGCGCTGCGCTCTTGACGATTTTGATCCCCAGTTCCCACAGTCTCTTTAGCAATTTTGTAATATAGTCACGTTTCATAACAACGTTATAGCAGTTAGAGGTGATCATAAGAGCCAACAAAAAAACTCAAATATTTATTTAAAAAAGAAAAGTGAAAAAAATAATTTTAAAATAAGATTAAAAATGAATAGAATATAGATATTCTATTTAAATCTAATTAATGTAATACCTAAAGTTTCAATGAACGATTTTGAAAACAAATACGAAAATTAGTTTAATGCTTTAGTAACAATCGCTACATTTGCCCAGTTATCTAACGTAATACACCTAAACTTGTTTGAATTAAGGGGGAATGGTTGTTTTTTCAACATATATATATATATATATATATATACTGAGAGAAAGAGAAAGAGAGAGAGAGAAAGAAAGATGGAGAGAGAGAGAGTGTGTGTGTGCGCACGCGCGCGACCGGGTTTATTTAAAAAACACAACACTAATTTCCCGTTATAATCCTAAAATATATCAATCAGGTTTTAAGGCTTTTAAAATCTTTATCGACGTTTTTATCTCCTCAGCTACATACTTGTGCATATCATGTACCATTTAATTATTTTTTTAGATGTTTTTTGCCTTTATTTTTATTAATATTTCTTTAAAATTTTCTTTTTTATTTTTTGAGTCATGTCGGTCGTTTCATTTAACATTGATAGCAAGACCATGATTATATGGGGGAGAGCAAGAAGAAATAAATTTAAAAAATTCCATGAATGAATGAATGAAAAAGATAGATAGATAGATAGATAGATTGAGAGAGAAATAGAGAGGAGAAAGAGAGAGAGAGAGAGGAAACAAAAAAGAAAGGACGAATGAAAGAAAGTTTAAAAGGAAAAAAATGAATGAATGAAAAAATAAGGAAATAATTTAAATGAGAGAGAGAGAGAGAGAGAGAGAGAGAGAGAGAGAGAGAGAGAGAGAGTGCTGAAGAGAAGTTTGGTGACAGAACCAAAACAAGAACAAAAAGAAGAAAAAAAAAGAAGTGAATAAATAAATGAATGAAGAAAAATGAAGAAAAAATACAAATAAACGAACGAACGAACGAACGAACGAAAGAAAGAAAGAAAGAAAGAAAGATGGGAAAGGGACTTATATCAGAGCGGTGACATAGACTATGTATGTCAAGAAAAGAAGGAAGAAGATAGCTTACCAGCATTGACGATTGGGTGGATTCATCAAAAAGAGGTGTTGATGAGTACATTAAAAAGAGATTTGAAAAATACTTATTTTAGCAGACACGGCAAGATCAATGGCAAAAGATCAAAGAGATAAACAACAAAAATATACAAAATTAGAATTAGGAATAGAAATAACTGTATGGATATTTCAAGCGCAATGAAGAAACTGCACGCTTGAATATCAGGACAGTGCCCAAAAATGGAAAACTCAAGAAAGAAACTGAGTCTCTTTTAATATCAACACAAAACAATAGTGTAAAGAGCAATTAAGAAAAATTATGGAAAAAATGATTATACACAAGATTTGCAAGTGTAGATTATGCGGAGAACAAGATAAAACGGTTAATACCATGATAACCGGTTGCTGTAAACTAGCACGAACAGAGTGCAACGTCAGGAACCACTGGGTGGGAAAGGTGGTCTACTGGGAATTGTGCAAGCGATAGATTCTTTTTGATTTACTACTAAATGGTATATGCACAAGACAGAATACGTCCTAGAGAATGAGACGCATTGAATTCTCTGGGGTTTTGAGATGATAAAAGATCACTTAATCTTGGCCAAAAGACCAGAACAAATATTAATTAACAAGAAATTACTAAGTCGTCATCTCGGAGATTTTCAAAGAAATAAACAGCAGAGCAGTAGACATTGTAAGATATTCGGGACCATACATTAAATAGACAAAAATCAAATGAACTAGTGAACAGGTAAGTTGATGATGAAGACTATGGCTTTCCATCCAAGTGATGATTGAAGCAAACTATATTTCTAATGAAAAAAGAGGATCCGCCAGCATTGGAGATAGCGAGGATGTATCAATGCGACGACTTAAAGGGTACATTTAAAAGATCAAAGAAAGACTAATTATAGCGACCAGGAACCGCACTGACAACATAAGGAGAAACAGAACAACAATAACTAGGAAACAGTAGGAAGAAAAATAAGCGTATGGATATTTCAAGAGACAAATTGGCAAATTCTTTGTTAAAAGAAAAACTAAATCCCTTCTAACAGTAATACAAAACAATGCCATAAGGACCAATTATATTTTATCCAAAATCGATAATACGTAACGGAATGCCAAGTGTGGGTTACATGGTGATAGAGACGAAGCCATAATCATATAAGTGAATGTTGCAAACTTAGGTGAAAGGAATATAAGAGAATTGGGTGGTGAAGATGATCCACAGGGATTTATGAAAGAAATCAAAATTTCACCATGACAAATGGGGTATTCACAAACCAGAATCCATTCTGGAGAATGAGACGCATAAAATTCTCTGGGACTTTGCAAGACAAACAGATAATCTAATCTTGGCCTCAGACAATACCTAGTGATAATTAACCAAAAAAGAAGACAGCTTGCTGAAGTGTGCATTTTGTCCCAGCGGACTAATGAATGGAAATCAAAGAAAGTGAAAAAGAGACAAGCACTAGGACCTTGTGCTGGGAACGGTCCTCAAAAACTTAAAAAGGGGATTGGAATAGATGGAAATTTAAACTAAACAATTGTTGAAATTAGATAAAATCTTAAGAAGAGACATAATGACCTGAGAAGACTTGATGTCACTCAGATTCTAATAAAAGATCATCTGCCAAAGGTGGTCGGAAAACTCGTAAAGAGCAAGAAGATCAAATATTACGAACATCAGCTACCAAAATGATTATGCTACTATAGCCTGGAACTTACTAGTCCAAACGGATAAATGAATTTTGGCTAACAGACTCAAAATGCCATTGAAGGTTTAAGGAGAAAATCTATTTTTCTATCGACATGCCAATCCCCATCAAAAGAAACACATTGAAAACTATAGAAAAATTTCCAAATATTAAGTCTAAAAATAGAAATTTAGAGAATGAGGGACATGATAACCAGAAGAATACCAGAAATAAAAGAAGCTCTTGCTTGGATTAAGATGTAAAATACGAAAAAAACAAGCAAAACATTCGAGACAAAGATAACTGACAATAAAATTCTTCCTTTCCGCACTTCTTGCATATCAAGAAAGACGCTCCCCTAATAAATCCATCAAACCGTCATTGTAACCTCAGGTTCAATAGATTCAACACTGGGCGTGTACAGATTAGGCATGATTAAGGAGAAACTCGGAATAACAATGATGATAATAATAATAATGACCTTATAGAGTTTAAACGAACGACCTATTTTTGTCTTTATCCTCAAAATATTTCTTACTGTAGAAATAATAGTGTGGAGGTTAAGAGTAAATTGAAAAAAAAAATGTTACTGCTCTGAGAGCGTTGTCACTTCCCTCGGTCTAGACATCAGAATCTTGCATACGTTGAAAGTTTTGAGATAATCACATCTTTAAAACGTCTGCAATATAAGAGACAAAAAAAAATATAATATACAATCGCTGTTATATTACATTGCAGCAGAAATTCACTTACGACAAAATGTTTTAAATGATTAAGTATTCTATTTATTCTATTTACTGTCTAGAAATGAATATAGAATATCTGTAGACCTTATATTTATTATCATTTAGTAAGCTTAACTAAGCAGAAAGCCATTTGGTGAGAATACAACTTACTAACAATTAAATTTTAGTTTAGTTTTCTATACATAAAAAGCAAACGCGGTAACTACTGTTTTATTATAGTTAATTGATATGTACGATTCTTCCTTTTACCATATTGTTCTCTTCTCATGATTTCTCTCTCTCATTCTCTCTCTCTCTCTCTCTCTTCATCATTCTTTTTTTTCTTTAATAAAAGAAAGCGAAAATATAAGCAAATACTTGAACCTTGTGAGAGAACTAAGAAAACTGGGATATGTGAGAGCGTCAGTGATATCAATTGTAGTCGGTGCGTTTGGAATGGTGGACAAAGCCTTGATAAAAAAAATCCCTGGAGGAAATGAAAATTGGAAGAAGAATCGGAACAATCAAGATTACAGCATTGTTATGATTGGCCAGAAGTTTGAGAAGAATCCTGGAAACTTGAGGAAACTTGCTGTAAACTAGAATCAAGTGTAAGAAAAATTTGCAAGGAATGAAATAATTACATGCCAACTACTATGATAGAACTATAATGATACAACCAATCAAAGCTAGTATCACTTACAAATCAGTCACGTGATATAGACGCAGCAAACTAAAGAACTTGCAAAACTTTGACTCACCCTAATGCATTCCTAACATGGTTAATGGTATATCTACGCAGTGTAAGCAGTTTATTCCAATCGAAAAATAAAGTATATTTGGTAGCTAATTTTCACCGGGTAAAATATAAGTCTATTGGAATAGCATGAAATAGAATTCTAATTATGCTTAAATACATTTTGTAATATTTTTTGATTGTTCCATTTTTTGCAATCATCTTGAATATATGTGAATGTACGTAAGGAGAAAAAATGAAAGCCAATTACGAAACCAACAGAAATTTATTTCAATAAATGATATTCATAACAAGTTTGGTGCAGCAACAATGAAGAAAAATATATTTATTTACTGAAGTGTTAATTTAAATTTTTCTTTAAAGTTAACGGCTTTGCACATAGTAAATATTGTTTTTTAGTGTTTATTTTTGAATAAAGATTGCTTGCCGTGCCCATAAGATGCCTCCTGCAAACATTCCAAAGATTTTCGAGGGAATTTTCCTCGGAACGCTGCGGCCACATTACAAACCTGTCGATTTAAAAAAAAAAACAACTTAACCCAAATATTCACCACATAACCTGGAGTGTTGATGAGATTGCAAAAAAACAAACAAACTTTAACTTGAATTTCCCTGTCATCTCCATGACTCATGTTTAAAGTCTGGCCATCAGTAATTCAATATTAGCCGAGGAGGATATTGTAACGCCATATTAGACATTCCTGGGGCCAATTAACTCATTACTGATAATCACCACCAAGGCCAAAATCCTTACCTCGTTGCTAACGCTTCTTTAACTGAAAAAACTTGTTATGAATTCAAACAGTTATTTTTATCAACCATTAAAATAACGCAGTGTTGCACTTGTCTATGAATACAATTTGCTGTAAATCTAGTTTCATATGCTATGCGTTCCGGTTGACAGGTTTAAGGCGGTGATTCTACTTGAAAAAAGGGCGAATAGACATTTAGTACACCTTCTTCGAACCTTTTAGCATGAGGTCACAAGACGTATTTTATATATTTGGAACCTGTCAGCTTCGAATAACTTTTAAGTATTTCCATGTGCATCTCATTTTAAATCTAGTTAAAATTCGTAATATGAAAGTTAAAGATTTACCTATTTCCATTTTGCAAGTGTTTGTTTTATTATGGATTGTAACATTTTTCTTTCTCAAATGTTGGTCACTTGCAAGGAACATAACAATTTTTAAATAGTTTTTGATTATAAAACATTCGAATAATTTTTGACTGGCCATCATTACTCAAGCATCTTTAGAACCAATGTTTCAGAAGAATGTGATCGATGACAACAATGCTATGTTGCCAAAATTGCTTTCATTTGTTTGTTAAACCAGAAGAAGTTAAGTGTCTTTTGTTTGTAGAACTACATGTTATCAGATACGATTGTGTATGTCGTTGTTGCTAAACTTAGTATGATATACAAAGTCAATAAAATATAAATAAACGTAATTTTAAGAAACTAGAAATTATAAAAAAAAAATAAAACGCCAGTTCATATATATATATATATATATATATATATATATATATATATATATATATATATATATATGTGTGTGTGTGTGTGTGTGTGTACGAGGTGCCTTCAATAAGTTTCCAGAATTCTTTTTTAGACGCATTTAAACTTATCATAGACTCTTGAAAATTCATTATGTTATTGCTATACATCTTCTGAGATGACTGACCAATTTTTTATGATTTCTGGTTCAAATAAACAGCTACAACAGGAATTCGAGTACGCCCTACTAAAGCCTGATTGTCACAGCTGGTGATTTTCAAAAATTCAATCTGGACGTGAGGACACTTAAGAAGAAGGATATGCAATAAAATTCTGTTTTAAACTTGGAAAAAATGCCAGAGCAACGTATGGAATGCTTCAGACTGCTTCTGGAGCATCTTGCATGAATCGAGCATCAGTTTTTGAGTGACATAAGAGATTCAAAGAAGGCAGGGAATTTGTGAGGGATAATGAGGACCGTCGTGTGTCTTTAGAGACAATAAGTGCACAGTTTGATGTCAGAGTGGGAATTGTTTACACAATTATTCGCGAGGAACTGAAGATGCGCAAGATTTTCGCGAAGCTTGTCCTAAGGGTGCTCAGCGAAGATCAGAAAGACATTCGTTGTCATAACGGCAGGGAGATGGTCAAGCTGATCAATTCAGATCCCACAGTTCTTGATGCTCGGGTGACCTGCGATGAAAGCTGGATCTACTGCTATGACCCAGAGACCAAGAAACACAGTTCCCAGTGAAAGCATGCTGGGTTTCCCAGACTCAAGAAAGACAGACAGAGCAAATCCACCCACAAACTTTTGATGATCCATTTTTCTGACAGCACTGGCATGATATAATTGCATTGGGTTCCCACTGGACAGACAGTCAACAAGGAATACTATGTTGAGGTTTTAAGGGAGTTCATGGAGAAATTCCTTCGGAAGAGGCCTGCAGTTTTCAAATCGAGTCTGTGGCATTTCCCTAAGCTCAAGGAAAAACTTGGAGGCTGTCTTTATGATACAATTCAGGAGATGAAAGAGGCTGTGACGAAGGTCATTGACAAGCTCACACATGAGGACTTCCATAGGGGCTTCCAGAGTATGTTGGAACGGTACAACAAGTGCATTGCAGCCGGAGGAGATTACTTGGAAGGGGACAAGAGTTTCATGCGTTTACTATCAATAAAAGTGCCCATACGAAAAAAGTCTGGAAACTTATTTAATGATCCTTGTATATATATATATATATATATATATATATATATATATATATATATATATATATATATATATATATGTCCATCTTCTTAACTGCCTGATGATTGTTGTTTTCCAAAAAACTTCATGAAACCCAGGGTTGCAGAATATTTTCCATTGATTAAATATATATATATATCTGATATATATTCATTTATTATTATTATTATTATTATTATTATTATTATTATTATTATTATTATAGCTCTATCCTTGATATTGAGCACTCTCCATATTATATTGCACGTGATTCGACACATAATCACAAAGTGATTTAGTGACAACCAGCACTCTTGTAATATATATATATATATATATATATATACTATTTCTTTACCCCCCAAAATTACAACTCAAACATCGTGTTTAATTACTAATTCCCGTTCATGAACTCTGAAGTTAGAAAAATTGCCACAAATAATTACATCCCTAGTCAAATTTCTTCTGAAAATCAATTTTCATTAAGGATACCATGACTATCTCTTCATAAAAAAACATGAAGAGTATTTTTTGCTTTGGGACATCACCAATTACTGAACCTTAAATTACTCGGCTATGTCGGGAAAGATGTGAGAACTTGAGCCCCAATTCCATAATGATAACAAATTGATTCCTTGAAAGAGATAGTGATATGAACAGTGTTGTTTATATGAAATATATATGGCAATAGGAAGAGAAAAATGCAAAAAATATTTTACTTTTTTCATTTTTTAACAGCAATGTTCATTTTTCAACGTTAGTTTTCAACTGAATTTTAGACTGAACGTTAGCAATTGTTCATTGTTACGATAAAATGAAATAGATGAAAAAGAAAAACGATTTACTACTTATATTTTGTATATATTTTATAAAGGTGATATTAATTCATGAGGAAATTAAATCAGTTTGCTAGAAAAATAATTTTAAAATATATAACAGAAATAAAAATGAATTAAATATATTTTTAGTTGAAGAACACCTTGTGTCATGTAAAGGTTAACGAGCAGATTACGTTTCTTACCAAGTGTCTCTGCAGTTGTGTCAGATCAAAACTAAACATAACTTAGTGAATAACATTTTTAATTCGGATTATTAGCCCGACTAATGTTATGTTATTATTTTACGTGGTTAAGTGAAAAAACTACCAATATGATTAATTAGAAAGTTTTAATCAAGTGGAAATTATCATTTAGTTAATATAGTCCATTAATTATTTTTGTTTTGAAGTTTGGAAACTAATAATCTGTTTAATTAGTTATATCTTTCACTCGAATACTTGCTTGGAAAAATGAAATCTCATTATTCCAAAGGAACAAAAATTACATTAAAATATACCGGTACATTCAATAAGAATTCATGTAAAATTTGGTTGCTCTTAACCAAAGTGTTTGGATGTCAGTAGAGGATATACAAATAAAATATTGCAATTTATTGATATATATCATGGATTTTCAACCCACAGACCACAAGTTATGTCATTTATGAAACAGCTCATCGGAAATCAAACTAAAAAATGACGATAAACTTATTTGTCCAAGATCATCCAGGCGTGCCGACAGCAAGATTCGTTTGACACACACACACACACACACACACACACAGACGCGCGCGCACTCTCTCTCTCTCTCTATATATATATATATATATATATATATCAAAGTGAATAGGTCCTCTATAATATTCACGTTTTAAAAAATCTCTTTGTGGACGGATTCATTTTGAAATATTTATTTTTACTCTCTTAGGAGGTAAAACGAAGTATATATATATATATATATATATATAGAGAGAGAGAGAGAGTCATCCACAGACAGATCTGTTTCGTTCTATCAGAACTCATCAGTGTGACTATACAGTAGCTTCCCGTAGCTGGGATCGAAGCCAAAGCTTCTAACCATTCAGCCACGAGGAGTGATTAGCTGCGAAGTAAATTTTAAAAGGTTATGAATAACAATTATAATTGTTTACATACATCTGTTCAATGGCTGCTGAGACCTCAATTCATATACGAAGAGGCTTGCAATAGACGCTAATGGCAACACGATTACTCCTTCGCCAGAGAACTCAACCCTACGGGGGTAGGGAAGTGTGCGCGTGTGTGTGTGTGTGTGTGTGTGTGTGTGTGTGTGTGTGTGTGTGTGTGTGTGTGTGTGTGTATTGTTATTTTCTCCTCAAGACACGTCATCAAGCTTCTGCACAAAGGTTAGATTATTAAACTGCTTCATTATGTTGCTTTTGTTCCACTCATATCGTTTCGACGAATCCCTGTTCCAACATTCCCCACGTTGACTGTTATATTTAAGGAAAAAGTGAAAGGTATTTGAATTTACAAAAAAGATTTCAAATAGAAAAAAATATTATCTGTTATTTAAAAAAAAAAACATTTTATTGATCCTTATTTGAAATTTATTAAACGTAATGATACCTGGTAATCACCAAATTTTAATATTTTCATTCCCCTTTCGGATTTATAAAGCGCATTTATACAGCAGATTCTTATCTGTTTTAGCATTAGAAACACCCTCCATGCTCCTGGCTTTACGTAACAAATACACCAACCAGAGCTAAAAAATGAAAAGAATAATGACAGGTGACTTTGTGTATACCTAATAATGTCATTCCTTGTGATCCATACAAAGTTTATGTCTATGATAACCCTGTGAAGGAATTGTCATGCTGACTTATTTCAAATGCAAAATATATTATGAATGAACTAGTAATCAATGGCAAAGCCATAAAACAATTATTATCCAAGTTGGATATCAGTAATGGTATACGACCTGATGAAATACATCCAAAAATATTAAGATATTTCTCAACGAATAGTTTTTTTTTTAATAAATGCATTATGTAATCTTTCTTAGAAATTTATAGAATATGAAATAATTTCATGTCTTTGGAAAACGGCAAGTGAAATGTCATTACATAAAAATTGTTGGATGCATTTAAATGCATTAACATGTATCTAATAAAATGTTTTTGAAAGTTGATCAGAAATCACATGTTAAATTCTATGGGGAATGATATATATTTTAATCAACATGATTTCGTCAACATTATCCGATATTTTTGAAAGTAATGATATTTTAAATCACTATTTGATGAAAAAAGATGATGCAAATATATATATATATATATATATATATATAGTTTTAGCAAGGCCTTTAATTCGGTATCTCATAACCGTTTTCTTTTTGTGAAAATAAAAAAAGTCCGTTCTTTTTTAAAAAGTAAACATTATAAAATGTTTTTTAACAGATAAACTATGAAAGTAAAAATTAATAACAGTTATTCTGAAACACAGAATACACCATCCGGTGTTTCTCCGGGTTCAGTAATGGGATGTTTTTTACTTTTAACATTAATAAATGATTTTGTTGATGATAAAAAATCAGAAATAAAACTATTTGCTGGTGATGTTAAACTATTTTAAAACCATTATCAAAAGAAACAACATATATGGATCAAAACAAACTGTCATGTTAGGAAATTATCAGAAAATTAAGATTCAATTTAAACAATGAAAAGAATTACATAATGGATAGTTAAACATTAAAGATGAATATAAATTAATCCAAAGAGAAGCAAAAAGAAATTGATGAGCAATGCGATCTAGAGGTTGACTTTGATGATACACTGAATGCTGACTATCATATTTTGTTTATTGTATCGAGGGCAAATAGAATAATCGACGGGTTAGTTGTCTAAATTTCTGAGATGAAGCTTGTTGATTTTTATCATTAAGGGTTTTCGGACTATTGTCTTCATCTTTATTGTTATTTCCACAACGTTTCGGCCTATATGTCCTCCAGCCTTCTTCAGGTGTTTGTCGAACTCGGGAACCTTCACGGAATTTCGAACTACGTCCTTTATTGAATCCACGGGAGTCGCCTGTTCTGATTCCGGTAGCCATAACCGGGTAAAGGGTTAAGTATTCCTGTGTTGTTACTCCCCTGTAGCGAGGATTGAACCTGCAACCTCCAGATGATTATCTACTGAGAAGCTTAGGGAACTAACGCCTATAACCGTTACGCTATGTGAGTGAATTTGGGGAATTATAAACTTAATGTTCTTACTTGACTAGAATTACTACTATTATGTATGATTTTTTACCTGTGCTCATATTCAGATTTTTTTCCTCATCTAGCCTTCTTAATTATCGGTTCCCATATTGTATTCAACTCTATACTTGGTCTACTCAGCAGGTCATTGTAGCCCAACATATGTGCTGGTTCCTTGAGGCGTCTAATCTTCCAATGTTCAGCCCTATCAATTATTTCAACTTTGTCCCATAAGGGGAGATGATTTCCATTTTCCTTCCATATATGATCCGCCATACCCGACTTTTCAATCTCCCTTCGTACTATTGCCTTCCGATGTTCTTCTAGCCTTACTTTTAGTGGCCGACCTGTCTCACCTTTGTATATTTTACCACAACTGCAAGGGATGGAGTAAACACAGTTCTTGGTCATGTTGAATTCCGTTGGTGGCTTGACCTGGAAGAAATACCTTCGGAGAGTTGAACTACAGGCGAGTAACAATACAGGAATACTTAACACTTGTACCCGGATATGGCTAACAGAATCTGAATAGGCGACCCCACTGTATTCAATAAAGGACGTAGTTCGAAGTGAAGGTTCCCGAGTTCGACAAACACCTGAAGATGGCCGGAACGTTGTGGAAATAACAATAAAGATGAAGACAATAATCCCGAAACCCTTAATGATAAAAATCGACAGGTTGTTTAGAAATTTTTATTTCAAGAGAGGCAAATATTTACAACGACATATATCATAATACGACCTCATAAAAGATATTGCACTAGATATGGAAAAACAAGAGTAATACTGAGATTGAAGGGCATGCAAAAAAAAAAAAGGTGACAAAAAAAGCAAAGGATATATATAGAGAGATTAAATAGAGGAGGATTAACACCTTTTCTCGAAAGAAGAATGAGATGTGATCTAATTGAAACTTTCAAAATAAGGAATGAAATTTCAAACTGTGGCAAGATTTTTTTTCAATCATTCTCCTATAGCTGGAAATTTACTACAAAAACGGGTAATCAAGACTAAATTTTCTTACTACTTGGATCTTTTTTCTTAAAACAAATTGCCAAATCAGATCAAAAACCGAAAAAGGGTTTAAAAAATCCCACTTTAGATTAAATTCGATGGTTTCAGAAAAAAGGGTAAGAAAAATAATATAAGAGGTCATTTTGAGAAACAATCAAAATAACTATTTAACAGAAGTTATTCTCTGCATAGATTTATATTATTAAAATGTGCAACGATTAATTTTTTTTCACGGTTGATATGAGAAAATTGAAATGCTCTAGGAGGCTTAGCAAACAAAACATAAAGCAAAAACATAATTTTAACGGTTCTCATGAACAATTCCACCAGTTACATCAAAGTACTTGACATCGTGACCAAACCTAGGTTTCAATTATTATTCTAGGAAAGGCGGGAAATTTCCCAGCGGGATTATGTTCCTTCCTATATATTTCAATCGGCCAACAGTCTCACCCCAACATCCAACAATATTCTATATTGATTTGCATCCCCGGGCCTTCTAAGTCTGGAATATCGCTGAAAAAAGGTGCCAACTAATGACTCGACCGTAACAATGATTGTTAAAGATATCATTATAGATTTGATCGTTAACCTGATCAAGAGTCACATGATCTGAGTATGCACTCGCTTCCGGGAATGATATCGGTTGTCCAAATATGCACATGTATTAAAATTAAGCTGATTTAAAGTTTCTGCCTTAATGCTATTCTATTATATTTTCTATTGTTACGGAGAGGCGAGAATTACTCTTGAAATTATATCCAGATATGTATTCTTTGTGAATTCACATTATTTACGATGCTTGGTAAAATAAAAAGAGCGAAGAAAAAGAATTTACATCAAAGAGAGGAACATCAGATAGAGTATATACAATGAAGTTTTTTTTTTTTTGACCAATCAGAATAAAGAGAATGATTTGGTTCCTCATCAAAGTAATTTAAAATGATTTTTTTTAAAATTACCCTGGAACAACTTTGCATCTGAGAATTCATATTCAGCTGTTTATTTTGGAGTGTGAAATTGGTATCGAAAATGGACACAAGATTTAATTCTTTATCAAACTTCAGAACAAAATGGCATAAAAAATTAACAAGGTAACACACAAGTACAAACACCAACTTTTATCACATATTGGGGATTTCATAAGACATTTTTGAATCATCACGTGACTAAGGAAGAACTCAGGAAACTGCAATCAAAGTAATTATACTCATCACATAAGACTAACGCTTCATTACCGTTTAATTGATTATGAAGTAGAGTTGATTGGTTGATTTATCATTAGGGTTACCAATCTGAAAAAACTATCAGTTTCAATAGTTTCTAGTTCAAGAATATACCCATAGCAATGTATTCACTTTACACCCGAGTAACAGGTTGTATTACCTGTCCTGGTAAAAGGCTCTATTAACTTCTCTGATAACAGGCTGTATTATATCGATTTTTTATCTGTGTATTATATATAGATGTCATTTGTTAAACTTTGCTTAGTTCGTCAGAAAATAACTTTGCTGTATATTTCTGTTTACCAGTCTTGCAAAAACCTGCACCAGATGATGGGCAATATTGATAATTATATATAATTGACAAGTTTTTATCTATCTAATTATGTATTATGAAATTAAGAAGCTATTTAAAATCGGTGTGCACCCTTAGACTCAACATACTCCGCACTTAGTTTTATTTAATTGTTTCCTTCGGAATAAGACTTCGTAAAATCAATTTAGACTTCTGCATGTGCGAATTTTACTTGTCTTTTGTGCAACAAAATGTTGCAAATTTTTACCTCTAACTATTTTGGGAAACTTCCCCGTTGGTAAATAGGTAGGTAGAGAGAGAGAGAGAGAGAGAGAGAGAGAGAGAGAGAGATGGGACATGAGGTTCTTTGGACATTTTTTTCTTTTCCGAAGAAATTATATGTTGAGGTCAAAGGAGTTCAGTGGTTGAGACGCAGCAAGATTGGCCAATTAGTTTCGTAATCTATAAGCAAAAAGTATGAAAGAAAGCAAACAAATGAACTTATATCTCATGATTACAATTAACCAAGTGATTAATTAATAGATATGCCAATGTATCTCTTGAATTAATTAACTTCTTAAATTAATTAATTTTGTATTTCGCTTGTTTTTGTACAGCAAATAGACAGGTAGACTAGCGGGAACCGACCAAAGTAAATTCAGGGCTGCGTAGTGTCGAGTCCCGCTAATCATATTTACATAAACCGTTTTGTCTATATTTACTTAAAAACAACCTTTAAAGTATTAGTGCAATTATAGGTGTCATTGATCAGAAGAAATAAACAAAGTTATTTTATATCAGAAGTTTATGAAAACAGTTCGTTATACTCAACGGATTCTTCTGCTTTTAATTTTTTTTTATTTGCAATCACAAGCAAGAATTAAAAAAAAGCACTAAATGATGGTTTTAAATACACGGGACTGTTAAATTATACAGAATATCCAGTCCATGAGATTCCCTATTTATTTTTATGAAAATATGCTGTTTTTACTTTCACTTAAGTAATCAGTTATTTTATGTCCTGTTTGCTTTTCTGTGATGAAACGGTTTTCGTCGTGAACAGAAATCTATTCTGACTACTGCTCTCATATCGCCACAATAGTTCGATTTTTATACTTTCAGGCCATTTTTAGATAACTTATAGTCGGTAAATATCTGGAAATTTTAATCATCTCTTCATTCAATCCTCGATTGCAAATTATCCTCACGTTGTTTTAGTGTTAAGCATTTCATATGTCTATTCTGCATACTTTTCACTGAAACAGAAAAAAAAAACAGGAATTTAAATTGAAATTGCATATAATTTTCCTAAACGAGGTAGCTGTCATATTAGGTATAACGTCTATAATCCCGTTGGGCCCTAATTATTTGCAAACTCCAGTGGGTATATAGATATAGATATATCGTTTAAAGAATATAAAAGATAAATATTTTTTTAAAAAGATTTAAGCTTTTATTTTTTAAGATTGAGATTTAAACTATGATTAAAGGTGTTTAACGGTATGAACAAATTATATTATAAAATAATGATGTTTACATATCAGGATAATCTGTGTCAATTCTTGATACTTTCTGATCAGAGGTTTTTGGCGAAGCACAAGATTGTGCGAGCGCAGCAACATTCATAGTTCTTAGACCTACTTAAAAATGAAAATTCATTTCAAGGTTAAGGTTTTAGGATGCAGAATATATTAAAAGAAATACAATGGTATACGTCTATATTGTATCAAACGATAAGTTTCAGGTATGATTCTACCAATGAAAAATTCGCCGGAATAAATTTGATGGACATCAGACGTTATATTATGAAGAAAGGAATTGTTTCATTCATTGATGATTGCTGTATTAATATCTCTTTTAGTTTAAAAGACGTTTATTTTTCAATATAATTTGAAAAAATTGTTAATACACTTAATTATGTGATGATTATTAATCACTTAGAGCTAACAGGTCCGGGAAATTTTTTTTATCAAATTGTAACGCTTTGAGCTGGCGCCAGTTTGGTGGTGATCAGTTTCATCTTCAAGACATAAGCTATGACGAGCAAACCGGGCTATCTCAATCAAGCAGAACCTATTTGATAAGTCTCAGATGATGCTGACACATCAAAGAAGTCTAGTCTACATAAACGGGATCCTCCATTTCGCCCTGAGGGACTGACACAGAGGGACTAGTCAGGCGAGTTCCCAGTGCAGATTAGCTCAGGGTTCTGGTATCAAACGGATTCACCGCTGCCTTCATTCCCAAGTGTTTCTTTAAATGAGAGGTGTGCCCTTTCCGCATAAGTGGTAATGGCTAAAATTTGTCGTTTAGTATTTTCTTTCTCACTACGGATCTTTTACAGACGACTTCGGCCATTTTGTTTTATTTTTCGTCTATCCTCTAGCGATCATCTAAGAAGCTACATCTGTAAGCCAACCAAGGAATGGAAAAAACTACCACTACCAAAAAACTGTGAAGCTATGAGTTTTTCAATTAATATTTGTAAACAATGAACAGTTTCATATATGCTTCTACCAATGAAAGAATCCTCGGAAAGTATTTATGAATTTATCTATTAATCTGTCTTTATATAAAATACAGAGGAGGTTGATTAAGATCAATATTTTCTTTATCAATCAAAGGAAATTGTTTAAGTTTTGTTCTTACAATGGTTACATTTTTTCATTTTAAGTTCTCTATTAAAGAATCCTGAAATACACTGCCTTAAGATATAACATTGTGAGTTGAATATTGAAACAAACAAATAAAACGCACTTTAGCAGCCTATATAGAAACATTTATCAAAAATGCAAACAGGTTTTTAAGTTTCATAATTTTGCAAGAAAGAAACCATCCCAGTTTCCTGTCAATAAATTAGAAAAAAAGGGCTTTGGTCTATTTTAAACTAAACGGGCTGGTTAATTGGTCAGTTTCTGTAATTTCTTTAAATGACTGTGACAGTACATTTTCTTTGACTCCGTTTATACTCACCTTTTAGAAGTATAAAGATCAGAAGGGTAATAAAATTCTTATTACTGTCAGAGACATATACCGAGGAATATGACTTTTAAACATGATAATATATTTCAGTTGAACCAATTCCATTCTTTCTTCTTTGATATTTCTTAAACATACAACAAATTGACATTGGATAAGCGTGACTTAATTTTATAATTGTATAAGCTTGAATATAATTGTATGAGCATAAATAAAATGTAACTTAATTAGAACTAAATATCAATATTTGTTACTGCGCTACGGATAAACCGAAGCTGAACTTTTTTTAGCACGAACATTTGGTCCATTTAGCAAAATATTTTCTCGTTCCAAATTATACTTATAATCGGAAAAATAAGGTCTAAAAAGTTTTATTTAGGATTGATTTTAATGCTGTGACGTGATATGCTACAGAGAGAGGGAAGGGGAGGTCGATTTTCCTACCCTTCTGTGTCTGAATCAACAGGCACTAAGACTGACCGTTAAAAGGAGATATGAATGAAAGTCAACTCCTTGCACTCTATGACCTGCAGTCTGTTGAACAAAGAAAGGAATCCAGGTCACTCGAGTATGGTGACCGGATGAAATAGTTGGAGAAGGAAAAAGCCAAACGATTGGCCCATAGACACTTAGCGCCAAAATGCCATTTTTTCGTAACTGAAATTTGGAAAAAAATCTTCAGTTTGAGGACAGAAGTCGGCGGAGGAAGACACCGTTTTACAGCCAAACTCCGAGAGGTCCCTCGCCAGCAAAAAGAAACTTTATTTTTGGACATAAATCAGCGTTAGAAAGACGCTGACTCAGCCAACTCTGTGGATGTCACTCACCCGTAAAAGAAAGGAACCTGAACATTAAGCCTTGTCAAAGATAATTACAACTTAAACAGTTTTTCTTCTACCCTTCCTAAATATGTATTCAAAAAAGAAAGAGAGAAACTGAAATGATTCTGTTTCATCATTAGCAAATTAGTGAATGAACTTTGTTTCATGCTTCAGTCTGGTGGTTTAGATACTTTAACAAGTAAAAGAAAGAAAAAAAAGAGAAAGAAGAAAAGGACTGGTGAGAGACGTTTATGTTTGATGCCTCCAGTTGGCTTAATATTGCCGGTATTTTGAAAGGAAAAGAGAAAAGAAAAAGGAACTCTTTCTTAAATCTTATCATTAGTTGTTTGGTGTTTTGTTATATTTTAAATGCACCCTTGTGTTGAAATCTATTGGTTGTGTTATTCCTTCAATCAATCCGTCTTCTTTTGTGCGTACCTGTTTCAGCCTCGTATCGCTGTCATTAATTCTCGCTAAACGTTTTATTCACCTTAAGACATTACAAGTGAATTTGGGGAATTTGACTACAGTTGATATTTTCTAACCTTGAAGTCCGTTTTTTTTCGCTATCTGGGGGGATTGGAAAACGAAAAACTTGGTGGGGTATGTGAAAGGTAATTGGAAACCCCTTTGCCAGCGACGGAGATCAGTATAGCCCCAAATTAACTCCCACAGTATTTGCCAGTTTACTATATGCCCGAAATAGGAGTCTTGACTAGGACTTATTTTGCAGAGGGTCAAGTGCCAGACTGCCCTAAACGTCACATGTGCGTAAAATGAACTCTCGTCCTGGGATAATTATTTATGCAGCGTCACACTTCACTCTTAACCTGAACTAATGATGAATAGTGAATTTAGTCATAACGGATGCATTATCTCTTAATTGATAGATAAACTTATACATTGGCTAAAATTTAGCATTAGCAACAACTGTATTTAAATAATGAGAAACCAACATCAAGTTAACTCCACTGAGTTATCCTCCCTGGTGCATAGCATCCTCAGATAAAACGTTCTAATTATCGGAGGAAATATAAATGCTCAAATAGGTAAAGACGATAACAACAAATTCTGCATATACAACTCATCAAATAGAAATGTGGAATATCTAACAGAATTCTCATTTGAAAATGGACTAACATCCCTTAATACTAAATTCCAGAAAAGGAAGAGGAAACTATGGACCTAAACATAAGCAAATAACGCTAAAGCACTGATAGATTACATCCTCATCAATAAGAAATTGATTTATAGCGCCTTAAATTGTGAGCCATGATTCTCATTTGAGGGAGTGTCTTCCGATCTCAGAATTGTCACGGCAAAGATATGTCTGATCCTACGCAGGAATACGACGCAAACAACCAAAATCACACACGATAACTGATCCTTGCTTATCAATAGCAATAATAGTAATAAATATATGATAACAGTAAGAAACAAATTTGATGCTCTTCAGGAGATATCTGAAACACTTCCTCAGAATGATGAATATGAAAATTTCGTAATATCCTCAATGAAACGGCAGCAAAATGCATGCTAACCAAATTAAGAGCCAAACATAGAGTTTGCTGGAAGATATTGGCAGTTAGGAAAAAATTAGTCAACGTGAAAATACCATCCCTATGTTATAAAAGAAACCCTTCCAATGCTAACGCTCAAAAACTTAAGAAGGTACAAAGCGAACTAATTAACATATACCAAAAACAACAAATAGAATACATTCAAAGCCAGATCAATAAAATTAGAAATTCATTGGAAGATAGACAATACTGAAAACCGTGGCAGACAGTAAATGAAGGGATTAAAAGGAAGAGCTCCCCCAGAGCTAAAATAAAAGCTGCCAGCCAAGAAGAACGATCACATAGATGGAAAGAACATTTCAAGAATCTACTTGGAAACTCTCTTAAAAATACAGATAAACCTATCAAGAAAATTATTAATAACAAACTAGATATCAAACTAGGACAGTTTACTGAAGACCGAGATGTAGTAAAAACAAAAATTAAAAACAGGAAAGCTGCTGGTCTAGATGAAATACTACCAGAAGTTTAGAAGACAAGGAAAGTCGATGACTTACTGCTCCGATACTGAAATACCGTATATAACCAAAACGCAATAAAGAGATTAACAAAAGGCTGCATGGTCCCTTTCGTCAGGAAAGGTGACCTCGGAACTGCCAAGAACTATTGAGGCATAGTCCTTACTTCCATAGGACTTATCATGCTGTACTATTCAACCGCATCGAACCAGAAATTGAGAAAATTCATATAATGAATCAAAATGTTTTTTGGATAAAACGATCCACAACATCACAGATTCTGACAATCCGTCGAATTTTTAGGAGTTCAAACTATAAACCTCGAGGTGATTCACTTATTTGTAGATTTCTCCCGAGCATTTTACTCCATACACAGAAGGAAGATAGAGCAAATACTTCCAGCGTATTGTCTCTCCAAAGAAAATGTTACAGCCATAATGATTCTCTATAAAACATTAAAGTAAAAGTCCGCTCATCGGATGGAGACACAAACTTCAATGACGTTGTTGCTGGTGTTATGCAAGGGGATACATTAGCCCCATTTATGTTTATAATCTGTCAAGACCACGTACTTCGAACGTCGATAGATCTAATGAAAGAAAATGCCTTTACACTAAAAAAAAGTAAGAATTAGATGATACCCCATAGAAACTATTACGGACGCAGACTAAGTATATGACATAGCACCGACCCAAGCCGAATCCCCGTTGCATAGTCTGGAGCAGCTAGCATTGACCTACACGTGAATGCAGACAAATCGAACATGTGTTTTACTCAAAAAGCCGATATCTCCACTTTAGATTGTGGTTCACTGAAATCAGTGGACTAGTTCACATACCTTGGAAGCAACGTCTCATCTACTGAAAATACAGAGAAACTGAATCTCTTCTGATAGACGCACAGAAGAACACGATAAGGACTACCAATGCCAAAGCAAGAAGAGACCAGACAACAGAATAGCAAATGTAAATTATGTGGTGATAGAGAAGAAACGATCAGTCGCATGATAAATAAATGCTGTAAGTTAGTTCCAAAAGAGTGTAAGACTAGAAACGACTCAATGAGGAAGATGATTCACCAGGAATTGTGCAATGAATTGAAATTTGACCATACGAACAAATGGTCTATGAATCCGTCCGAGAATATGAGACACCAAATTATTTGTGATTTTAAAATACAAAAGGATCAACAAATCCCGGCCATACGACCATATCTAGGGAATTAACAAAACAAAAGAAAAAAAAACTGCGAAATAATGGACCTTACTGTTCCAGTTGACCACACGGTAAAACAGAAAGAAAGCGAAAAGAGAGATGAGTACATAGACCTTGCTAGGGAACTTAAAAATCTATGGGACAAAAAAGTGACGGAGATACCAATTGTTATTGGTACGCTTGGTAGTCACCAATGGTTATTTACAAGGGCTGGAGGACTTGGAAATAAGAGTACGAGTAGAGGTGAAGATCATCCAAACAACAGCATTGCTGAGATCAACCAGAATAATGAGAGGAATTTGAGAGACTTGAGGAGACTTGCTGTTACTCTCGTGAAAAAAACAACAGCTAACGCTAGTGAGAAAAATTCTCAAAGGAGTAAAATAATAATCAAACACAACCCAATGAATTATGAATGACAAACTTTATTACACAAAAATTAAAACCCTTAATCATAGAGTGTATAAATGATTTTTTTTCAAACCCTCCAGTAAAGATATGATGTGAGACAAGATCAGGTTTTAAGTAGATTAAAGCTGGTTTGAATTTAGAATTTTCCTCTAATTTGATTGGTTTCCTAACCAAGGCTAAAGAACCCAGTCTGCCCATTACTAAGGGAGGAAATAGCATTAGTGTGAAGTATAATACAAACAGCCTTGTTCAGGATTTTGATTCGGGTTGCCAATTCCATTTCCAGTGACGATAACCGTTAACGTACCTTCCCGGGTGAATAAATGAATGTCATAAACATGGACAGAAAGAATAGGAACATAAATATATCTGACTTAGAAACTGTGATCGATTTAGAGTAATGCGAGACGTTAGAATTTTACTGTGCAGATAATTGATGAAGGCTTTTACACATGCAAAAGGAATTTTGTTGAAAGGAGAAAAGTGAAATACGATAAGATTTTGCAAACTCATCATTTAAACCAGATTCGTCGATCAGATCAGATCAAGTCATTGTAAAAAAGAAAATATTTTAGACATCAGGTGTCACTTTTCTATCAGAGCGAAAGAGGTAAATTTACAAGAAGATCTGAGCTTCGTTATTGAAAAATAATGAAGATGACAAGTTAACATTTTACTGCAACTTTTGAGACAGCTCAGATAAGATTAGAATAATTGAATATTCAGGACGGAATTGACACCATCCAGACGACAGCATCAATAAAATCAGCTTTAATTCAACGAAATAGTTTCACTATTAAGAAGAATAACTGTCGTTTGATCTACAGTAAAAAAAAAAATACAACAAATAAGCTACTAATAAATAAAAGTCAATTTTTCAAATATAAAAGGTGTGGTAAAAAAGTATTTTGGTTGTGTCCATTATCATATTGATGTATTCTCTACTTTTTCTGGATATAAATATTTAAATAAAGACATGTACACAACTGAGTAAGTTATAAAAGGCTGACAAGGTAAGTTAATGCCAATGAGAAAAATATATGAAGACAATTTCAGTCCTTTTCGTGCACTAGTTTTTGACAAAATACGGGATTATACAGGTGCAACTTCCGAGACATCCTGTTACATTGCTTCTTTTCTAAACCGAAAATTAATCTCAAGTATAAAATGTCAGAAGACAAAATATCTGAAGAAAGACAATGGTGTAACATCACACGATATCAAAAGAAGAATTTCAGAGGTGCTTAGACCAATGAGAAACTAACTGGTAGAGCAGTGTTGAGTATCATGAGTACTGTAAAGAGAATCTTTGCGTTATTGTTCATTTCTGTTAAGGAAAACTATCAGAAAATGTGAAAATTGTTGGCCATATAAACGAATGCTTTTAAAAGCAAAAACAATAAAAGTCCTGAAATGGAGCTTTTAGAATGTAATGGAAATAATCATTAGAATTATCAGAATCAGTAAAGAGTTTTTAATCAGATTTCACGGATTTATTAATACCTGCCACAAGAAGATCGTTCAATTGATAACAAATTCGTGAATGAATTATTAAATACCAACAATCGACAAAATGTCATACTTTAGAATAAAAAAAGAATGATCGATAAAAACCGAAATAAATAGTTAATTTCATCGTTTATTTATTATGCAACTTGATATTTATTTTCCTGGAATTTCAATAAATACTAGGAACTCAGCAAACTGTCATAGTTGGAGTATAAGAAGATACAAGAGTAGCAAAGAGAGGTAATCCTCGAGGAAGTGAGTAAATGACTGAATTTGGGGCATGCTTAGAATATGCTTTGCTAAGTATCTCTCCAAGAAAATAAGACACAAAATTCTCAGGGATTTTGATTAAAAAATTCACCCAACCTGGACTAGAAGACCAGACCTCGTCTTAGATATCAAGAAGAAAATATATTGTTAGCAACTGGACTTCCTCGTTTCAGTAAAACACAAAATAAATTTAAGAGAATATGAAAACCTGACTAAATACCTGGGCCTCACGAGAGAACTAAAAAACTGGACGTTATGAAGTTGATATTCATACGATTCATGGAATCTGTGGTACAATCTTAAAGAACCTTTGAAAGAGACAATGGGGCGTCGGTAGGATCAAGAGCACTCACATCAAAGTACTGTTGGAATCGACTAAAAAATAGAAAAGAATCATTGAGAGCTTAGGAAATTGGTCGTCACTCGGAATCCAATTACAGCTGATGTGTAAAATAGCACAAAGTAAAATAATAAGAAATCTCATCAAAGGGATAAACACTTGGGTAGATACTTATAAAATACTTAGGACCATTCCTAAAATGGAAATAGTAGGAACACAGACAAAGGGATCAAAGGACAAAGAAAGATGAGCATGCACAAGGCTTTTCATTCAAGAGACGACAAAAAAAATACTCACTAATTTTGAGAATTACGTTGATATATCAATTCAATGATTCGAGGACTAAAGCGCTCATAAATAATTATTTCAGCAGCTAACAAGAGCACTGGCAACGTAAGTACAGATAGATAAACAAACAAAAGCGAGGAAACAGAAATAGGTTGGTTGGTTGGTTGGTTGGTTTTATAGCGTATCAACCCTTTTCGGGTTATTTAACGCCGATTTAAGTCATTTTGATAAGTGTCAAGCAATTCAATTTTGTATAATTTTTTTTTTATTTGCACAGTTAAATGTGAAAATAGTTCTATTTAAACAATTCAGTTAAGCATTTAAAAACAGTTCTCTTTCAAACAATTCAGTTTAGCATAAGTACACAATGTAGTTCTATTTGACCTATAGATAGGACCCTATCAGGTGCTACCACTCCGGGCCAGAGTGGATCTGAGCGTGACGTCAAAGAAGGGGTACTCCACATCCTTCAAAGCTTTAGCATTTCTGGAACCTCACTATCAGATTGTTTATTGTCATATCTAGGGCACTCTTTGGTTATGGTGGTGGGGGGTCTTACCCGCTTTGTAGAGAAGAAGTCGATGTATTGGTCACCCCCCGCCCCGACTGAGCAACAGGAATAAGAAGCACACAAATCGGATGTATATATTCCAGAGATAAACTGGCGGTATTGATAATGAAAAGACAAGAACATGGCTAAGAAGGAGACATTTAAAGAGAGAAATTGAATCTCAATAACTGCAGCAGAAAAGAATGCCATCAGGAGCAATTATATTAAAGTGAAAATCGATAAGACACAACTGATTTGCAGCTATAAACAGTGTGGATAAAAAATGAAATGTTTAATTCCATAATGAGCAAATGCAACAAGTTGGCACAAAAGAAAGAGTACAAGACTAGTTATCCCTGGGAATTAGGCAAGAGATTGAATTTCGACTATTCTATCAAATGATATATGCACAAACCAGAATCAGTCCAAGAAAATGGGACTCATAAAATTTTCAGGGATTTGAAAATAAAAACGGATGACCTAATTCCGGTCACCAAATCAGACCTTGTAATGAATAACAAAAACAAAATAGTAGAACTTGCTCTTCTATTTGATAGCTGAGTGAAAGTAAAAGAAAGCGAAAAGGTTGACAAATAATTGGAATTTGTCAGAGAACTAAAAAGGCTGTGGAACATTAGAGTGATAATGATATCATGAGTAACTGGTGCGCTTGGAACGTCTTTGAAATACCTGTTAAGGGGGCTAGAAGAAGAGGAAATCAGAAGAAAAATCAGGACCATCCGGACAACAATATTGTGGAGAACGGCTAGAATACTAAGCAGAGTCCTGAAGACCTGAGTTGACTTGCTGTGACTCAGACTCCATTGAAAAACGCTGATGTGAAAAGCTCGCATGGAATAAAATTTAAAAGAAAAACATAATTGTCTGGATACAGTAATTCAGAGGCTCGAGGAATATACAAAAAAGAGCGAACATCGATTAATTACAGCAGTCAGAAAGGAAAGTAAGAAAAATAACAATAAAATGTAGAAGACAAAAATTAGAAGAAATGCAACTGCTTGGGTATCTTAATCGACAAACAACGAAAGTTGCGCATGAAAATGGTTAAAAAGAGAAAGTAAATCTCTATAAATACTTGCATAAAATAATGCCACAATGACACTTTATGTCAAAACAAACATTGATAATTTGAAGGAGAATGGAAAGTATTGGTTACGTGGTGAAAAATATGAAACAGTTGATCATATAATAAGTGAAAGAACCAAGAAAATACGAAGGGAATAAAAGAGCACGCATGAATGGGGGTGGGTGAAAGATGGTCAACAGGGAATTGTGTAAGTGACTGAAATTTAACAATACAGAAAAATGGTAAATTCAAAGATCAGAATTTGTCCTTGAAAATAAAACGCGTAAAATTTTCTGGGATTCTGGATCCCCCACTCAGACTAGAAGGCAATGTCTAATTTAATTGACAAGCAGAAATGGATTCGACTTTAATGAATTTCACAGATCTAGCTGATCCCAGTGTGAATATGAAAGAAAATATAAAGACAAGACAAAAATCGTAACATTGCTCGGGAAATGAAAAATTTGTGGAACACGAACGCCATGGTGATACTTATGGTAGTTTGATTTCTAGGAAAAGTCCTCAAGAATATACAGAGAAAAAGACTGGGTGAACTAGCAATTTGAGGAAAAATAAAAATGGTCCAGACCAAAGCACTGCTAAAATCAGTTAGGATGCATTGAAGAGTCCCTGCAGATCTAAAGAGACTTCTTACCAATGAGGCCCTAGTGAAAAACCACCGGATAGAGTCGGTGTGAGAAACTCCTAAAGACTATAATAATAATAATAATAATGGCCAGAGATTTTTTTAAATCGGAATATGAGGTTGACGCTTGAAGCAATCTTCTAAGAACATAGGAAAGAGGATGTGGAAATTTGAAATTAGAGGAAATTTGCCACACAGATAATTTGCATCAAACTTTATGATTTCAATTAACCAATAATAATAAGGATAATAATAATCATTTGAAACGACTGTTTTGGGCAGGTAATCCAATAAGAATTGGGAAAGAAATTGAAATTTGTCCAATATACTAACTGGTATATGTATAGCCCTTCTCCTCCACACTCATACGCTCGTGCGTACGTAAAAAACAAAAGTTTCACTGGCTATAAGTGACACTGTGATGCAGAACAGCTCGCTGGTCAAAACTGGATGGTTGGTCAAAAAATACCCGTGATGTTGTCTTTAGATGTTCACTGTATAGCACTTCTCAGCCCACGTTGTGTTCCTTTGACTCGAAGGAGGATAGACGGATTCTGAAAAGGTGTAATTTGCAAACGGCTGAAGGTTAAGATTACAAGGTGGGGTAAAGAAGACTCGACTCCAATGTGAAATAATAAAGTTATTCATATATATGAAAAATTCGCCTATAATAACACAAGGCGTATTTTTATACAACGATTCCATTGTTCAAGTTGGTTTTCCCTTCCAAAAAGTATTTGCGTGAGGGACTTAAGGTTAGCACAAGGTCTGAATTAAGGAGGTCTTATCTCGAGTGGCGTAGAGACAGCGTGTGGAGGGTGTCTGCATCTGAGCGTAAAAATTTTCGGTTTAAGTAATAATTGGACTCGGACCGGGGGTAAGTGTGAATTGCTTTGGAATCTCGTTCCTAACGTCAAATTTAAAATAAAAATTCATTATTCTCCCACTCTGGCTAATTGTAACCAAAAATTAAGTATTCCCACACTTTGCCTAATCGCAGGTTTCCAACTCTAGTTCTTTTCTCCAACCCCTCTCCTTTAGGTGTTGATAACTGCCCTGTTGACAAAAAGAATTGAAAAACTAGTAATTTTACACCTCTCACCAATCCTGCCTGGACAAAGATATGCGATATCCTTTACTTAAAAAAAACTTCTCCACTTAAGTACTTTTATCGCGGAGTCGCTCATTGACTATAAGTACCTTACAGATCATTACATCTCAATTAACCCCTCGTAGTTCATTATGTGGACGATGCACAAAACAGAATCCGTCCTAGAAAATGAGACGCACAAAATTTCCTGAGTTTGTGTAATAGAAATGCAGGTAAACCATTTGTATCTCAAAATCTCAGACTGCACTTAGTGATAGTCAATAAAAAAAAAGAGAAAAAAGAAGAGAACCTGCCGATTAGTGAATTTTGCTGTCCCAGCGGATCACAGGTTAAAAATCAAGGAAAACGAAAAGAGAGGCAAGTACTTGAACCTTGCCAGAGAACTAAAAAGGCTATGTAACCTGAAAATGACGGTGATAAGAATTGTAATTAGTGCACTTTGAACGTTCCCTAAAAACTAGGTAAGGGAGTTGGGAGAAGTTAGAAATCGGAGGACGAGACGAGACCATCCAATCTACAACAATGTTTAAATCGGGCTTACTACTAAGATGAGTCGTGAAGACCAGAGGAGACTTGCTGTCACTTAGACTCCAGTAAAAGATCATCAGCTAAAGTTATTGGGTTTGGTTTGTTTTCTGTTTTAATGGCATATCAACCTTTGTAGGTTATTTAATACCGAAGCCATTCTCCTAGAAGAACATTTGTGTTATAAACCCCCTTACCCGGGATGATAAGGAGGTTCATACCTTTCCGAAGGGTATTTGCCCGAAAATGAACGTAATAGCGCGACTGGAGTACGAACTCGCTTACTCCGATTCTGCAGTCTATCGCTTTAACCATTACGCCACGAGGACACCCTCCACATTATTGGGAAAAACTCGCAAGGAATAATAATAATATTAATAATAATAATAATCCTTCATAAATGAATTGGGTTTTATTTAACCCAAACATGCGGCCCTGAAAGGTACCCCACCAATCTAGGTCAGAGTAGTCCTGGAATTAATGGCAATGAAGCAGAGTGACGAATTGGTCGGCCAATATTTTCAACAAGATGATTCTTTTTAAGAACAAATTTATCTCTGTTAACTTCTATTTTGATAACTTTTTCATGTTTCTTCTGTGAGTGAATTCACAGCATACTTTCTCTCGTCGAAGCAAGAAAAATGATTCAGACTAATTCAGCTTCCAACGATTTTTTAGAAGACAATTATATAACTATTTTTAAAATATCTTCTGACACTGGAATATTCCAAATGTAATTTTTCCGGTACTTGCAGAATTTTTTTCTTGGTAAAGTGAAAACCCTTTATACTGCTTTTAAAACTTTTTAGGAATCCATTTATAGACAAAAATATTTCGTCTCTAACAGAAACAATTCAGTATATATATGCTATATGCATTTTTACACGTAATCACATTTTTTTAGACGTATGTACTTAATCTTGAATACAACTCTGATCAATTTTATGCTTGATCAATTGATTTTAACGGCACGTCAACCAGTCTATGATTATTTTATACCTAGTGTTTAAGGAATTGCGTTCATTGTACATTTATATTTCAATTTTTTGTGTAATTGTTTCTTTAAAGATTTTTTCTATTTAATATATATTTAAAACCATACAACTGTAAGGAAATTATTAGTTTGCTCACAGTTGTATAGTTTTAAATATTTCTGTCAAATACAAATAATTATATGGTTTCAACAAGTGATTTCTATTTAGTAATTGTCATTTCTTTGAACACAGCAATATGGTTTCAAGTAACCGATAATAATCCTTAGTAAACAATGATAGATTCATATAATTATACTTAATTTGGTTTATTTTGTTTTCTTTTTAATGGCATATCAGTCTTCGGGGGTCAATTAATACTAAATCCATCCTGCAAAAGAACTGTAGTAGTATTATTTAACCCATAGCTGGGGGTGGGTAAGGATATTTTATACCTTTCTCAAGAGAACTATTCTTAAATTAATAATTCACATTTTGAGAGGATTTGGCCGTAATAAAAATGAATGGGTAGAACTTGAATCTTACTATCAGATACAGTTTAGTGTCTGACTCAGAAATCTTCGTTTGAAGAGATTCACACCTCATCTGAGGTACAGTCACAGTCTTCTAAGCCCAACTGACATATCTTATATTTGAATAAACTAATAAATAAATAAAATCACAGTTTAAAAGAAACAACCCGTTCGTTGTAATCAATAACCGAAACATTATTTAGTCGATAGAAACTCCACTCATATATTTTCTTGAAGAAATGAATATTGAATGATACGAAGAAGTATCTATAAGGAGAGTCATCACGTTATTTCAATGGAAATTACTACGTATACAAGGAACAAATTAACACCTTGTGATAGAGCATGTTTTCAACTAAAAAAAACATTTTCTTTTACATGCTCAAATGTGTAGTCAGCGGGGCTCAGAATACACTGATTGTATCTCCTGTTTAGGTGTAAAATTCTTGGTATGGCATTAACCTGTACCTGGTGGTGCGTGTCCATTTCTGGAGTTCCCTGAAATGTGAAGTAACCATTCATTACCATTATTCCCATGTCTATTCTGTCCCGGAGTGAAAGTGCCTGATTAGGACCAATCTATTGGTCGAATAGAGTAATCCCTAACTTATTTGTATTAGATTTTTTTGGTATGTTATAACTGTATACAAAAAACTAAAGAAAGTACACAAAAGCTCAAAATATAAACGAACAATATACACAATTCTTTAAAACCTAAGCAAGAAATAGTACCAGACGGGACAAGATGCCGTTAAAATCAATAAATAAATCAATAAAATCTACTCTGAATAAATGTATTCACCAAATCTCGCCACAACAAGCCGGATATGACACAAGGTCAATTTCTGAGCAGAGTAGTTTGAATTCAAAGTTTTCATTCTCCTTTAGATTCACGTGGATTGTGCTGATGAAATATGGACTACGCTGCCAACATTTTCCTGACAGTGTGACCATGATTCGTTCTGTGATAATTGTTCGCCTCTGATGGTATATGCTTTAAGTGTGTGGCCTGTGGCATTTTTTTCAACAGTCGGAAGGATACATAACTTATGATGGTGGCTATACGAATAAATTGTTTTGCAGCCGAATTTAATCTATCCAATGGCGTTCTACTCGCTATATCCGAGGTAAGAAGAAGTAGAAGTCATTGTTTTCTGAATGTTTCTCAATTCAAAATATAAAAAAGCAAGCATGTATCGATTCTTTTTTATCAATGTATGTTTGATTCAAAAGAATTTATTCACCCGTCATCACTAAATGCAACTATGATTTGTTCTTAATTGTTTTAGATTGCTATAAATATTTGCATTTTTCAATTGAATGGAAATGGATTTTAATTCAGAGTTCCTTCTCCAAAATTGGTTGCCTAACAACACTATATCACCCTGTATTCACTAATTCTATGCCCATTATTATAGGAATGAGATGAATTCTTACCTTCCGTAAATTCATTTGTGCGATGTCATCGCTGTCTCAACCGGAATATTTAGTTGTCCCATTTAATTTTTCGTATCGATAATCATCACATCAGTCGCATAAACAGAAGCTCTTAATTATTTAAATAAGAATTCAAACCTCTGATGAAGTTGCTTCTTAATGGGATTTCATGCTATACATTTTAAGTGTTAAAACGTGGATCATCAACGTAGAAAAATCATACAAAACTAGTGCAAGTCTTTAATGAAATTATTTATCATATTCTATTTATTCTTATTTTTCTGACGAAGCCTTGCCAATTATTACAATCCCATTTACCTTTGACGAGTAGTTTCTTTTGATTTTAGTTTCTTTTTTTGTCACAGGTAGCCTAGGGCGTAATTTCTCTATAAGCGAGGACTTAACGTGTTTCCGATATCTCGACGCCATTTTAGTTTTATACAATAGGATTGTGTCTGCCATTCTCTTTCTCTTTTTATTCTTTAGATAAGCATTCTTTGTTATTTTTGTTTTCACACTATAAAGGTGTTTTTTCGCTGGCGGTTTTTCATAGGTGGTTTTTCACTGAAGTCTGAGAGTTTCCTCTGGTCTTTGGGATTCGTCTTAGTATCCCTGTTGATCTCATTATTACTATGATCTGTTTAGTCACAGTTCTTCAACTGATATTCACCTCCCATTGTCTCCTTTTTTGGCTCTTGATGACACTTTCAATAGTACCAACAACAATGTCCTCGTCGCATAGATTTTCCATATTCCACAACATTTCAAACGCAGAGGAAATATCCAACTATTTCTTCATCGTTTCCATTTTTCATTTTCACTCTGTGGCAGTCTGGAACGTGAAAATCTTCTGGATGACATGTTATTGTTTCCTTGTTAATTAATAATTAGTCTATTATTTCTTTTTATTTTTCAGTTTTAGTTCCTTTTTTATTACGATTCATTCAGTTTATTTCTACAATGTCGAGGAATAACTAAACAAATAAATAAAATTGATATATGAAAAAAAAAGAGCTAAAATTATTGCTGCTACTGCTACTGCTGCTACAACTACCGCTAATACTACTACTACTACTACTACTACGAATAATAATAATAATAATAATAATAATAAAATTCTTGAAGATTAATATGGAGATGATGATGGACATTGAATATACTTTATTAAAGAATTTCAGTAAGAAATTCAACTTTCATAAAAATAATCTACAATATCATTTTAGAAATATGACATTTTGCGACATTACAACATAGAGAGATACTATTGTTACCCAAAACGTTTTCACGTTGAATTTCATTGTAGAAAATAAACATTAAGAAAAAGATATTGAGAAAGAAGAGAGTTTATAGAATTGAGAGCATCTTGAAAACTCCATTAAATATTTTAAAAATAATAATTAGTCTGTAATTTCTTCTTCCTTTTTCAATTTTAGTTCCTTCTTCATTGCGATTCATTCGGTTTATTTCTTCGTTGTCAACGAATAACTTAACAAATTAAAGTGAATTTGACACTATGTAAATTATTTGTGTGCAAAGAGGTTATATTCGTGAAGTATTGTCATAGATATATCCTTTCAGCAAGTAGGTAACTCTTATTTCATATATCCATAATAGTATTGGACCCCGATTTTCAAGATATACTCTGTTAATCTGAGAGGTTAGTATAATGTAACCTTTCAGTTCCAATTTAGGCTAGAATACATGTAATCTTAATAAATACTATCGTTATCAATTAAGTGACACTGAAAGGTTTTAAACTATAGGTTCAAGGAATGTAATGGAAAGTGTCACATTCTTTCAGAACTTAAGAAATCATGCACCTACGCTGTGGAAATTGGAAATTAGCAAGTCTCCCATTCGAAAAGTGTGGGGTAAGTTTTATTTGCCATTGCTACGAATTGAAATCAGAGTTGTGCTTCTCACAGATTTTTGAGTACTGTAAAGGTACGAAAAAATAAATCGGTCCAGCTGTTTACACAGGTAGAAGAATATCATATCATTTCAAAAGACAAGGGCTGAATGTAAACCTGTCTCGTCAATTCCGTTTTCTGTATTGATGACTTTTAGGTCATTCGTACTTCTTTTCTCAGTTAATAGAATAACAAACGCAATAAAACATTTTATTGAATGTTGACTTTTGACAGCATGTTAGTTTTGGATTTCTAAACACGTTATGCACCAGTGTAAACAAGGAGACAGCAGAAATGAATCACGTGAATTGGGAACCGGAAGAAAAATGTGTGGGTGTTAAGAATATTATATAATGACGAGAGATTCACTGATAATTGAGAGATTCAGTCAGATTTGGACAGCGACCAGCGAGTTGAGGCCTGCCAAGGGGCGACAGCTTCTGGCTGAGAAATGTTTCTGTATAAAACCTCCCGTCAAAGAAGAAGTAAGTCTCTGAATGCCCGTTCCTCAACGCAATGTCAATGATAGCAGTAATCTGTCCGACTTTTAGTCTCTCTGTCTCTCTCACATGCAGCCATTTCGATCCTTTATAACAATTTGTATTTAGACTGGAAAAGAAAATACTAGCTTTGAAAAACTTATGGAATTAGCACACTTAGGGGATGTTCACTTACCGGATGTACTCTTAAGGTTTTTACTTAGCAGTAAATAAACTGGTATACAAAACAATTTGTATGGCTCAGGAGAAGTCTAGATAAACCAAAGAATATTTTTAGCTACCATTCGGGGAAATTCAGACCCACTAAAACTTTAATATTACTTTGAATTAGATAAATGTCTGAAACAATGAAGGCTTTCTTAAAATTTCAGGGAGAAAAATCTTAGTGATTTTTTAAATATTTTTGTCGATGAATTAAAAAAATTCTTACTTAACATTGGGTTATTTCTTAATATTTTTCTCGGGGTGTCTTAATAAAAAAAAGTTAATCTTTTATTTTTTTTTAATTTTGATTTTTCAAGGTATATTTTATGAAGGGAGATTGTTCAGTTATTAAATAAAAAGCGGTTTACGTCTTACCTGTTAATTATATAATTTCTGCTAAATATAACATCAATAATTTGTTTCCAAACAAATAATTTTTGTCACGAGTATTATCTCTTAGTAGTCATATAGTAGAAAATAATTTAGGAGACACCGAAGTTATCTCTAATGAAAAGTGAAGTTAAACATACAGTCTTTTATCTTGGAGCATTTTAAAATTGCAGGTCAACTAATTCTTAGAACCCGATAACGCCAAACATACATGATTTTTTTTCTCTTGTACACCAAAAGTGATTAAATTTCTCAGGATAATATATCCTGTACTTTATAGGAGAGAATTTTTTCCCATTACTTTACTGAATTCCCAAAGTCGGAATATAGGGATTTTGTCACTTTTTCTATTTGCAAGTTTTATTTTGCAGTCTTTCACTAACAGTATCCCTTCGTCCTGAATCTTACTTATATAATATGTCTTAAATGGTACGAGAAGGAAAATTCTAATTCATCTTAGCTTAAAGTCTTATTTTTAAATTTTAGAATAAAAATGCATTGGATCATAGGCTTAATAGCTTCTTCCTTTAAATTTTATTATCTTTCTATTAATTCAAGATTCAAGTCTATAATTAAATTAATAACAAATAGAAACATTAATAATTCATACATAACTTGAATAAGAACAAATGAATTATTTACTTTATTCTGTTATTCTTAAATGAAAAATTTCAGTTTAAAAAGTAAGAAAATAAAATTAGGTAACATTTTTTTCTAAATAATTTACCGGGACCAAATGTACAGAAATGGCAGCTCCTTATACGAAGTTGAATGGCAGTTTCTGCCTAAAAATATAATCTTACTTGGGTCATGAAGACACGTTCTACCTTATTGTTGTAAGCCACAATTATTTCAAAGACCAATGATTTGGACAATATTGTTATTGTTCGAGGATTCTGTTTTTTTAATTTATTTATTCACTCAAGAAAACAACAACAAAATATTTTTAAAAGTATTTATTAGTTATTACGCGTAAAAATATTCATGGATATAGTTGAATTATTAAGTGATAAGGTTTTGGACGATAAAAAAAATTACATGTAAATAGCATTTGTGTCATGATTATCATATAACAATTATGGAGGTGCTGGTGTTGTAACGGATATCATTACAGGAAGTCCACACAACTACTCGAGTTCAAATCCTGTACTAGACTGTTTATATTACCAATAGCGTTTAGTAATGGTAGGAATTCAACTATTCTTCATCCAGCGATGAGTGAATAGTAGGACAGTCTAGGGTCTTCAACTTTATAATGGCATCTGGTATAGGGTGTAGGAGGAGAAGAAAAATTCTAGTGTAATGTCTGAATTTTGAGTTGATATTATAAATGAAAAATCTATTCGAATAGAAATATTTGCCATTAAGCTTAGATATGAAGCCAATTCGTGTTGAGCTGGTTCTCTTGGTTTCAAGATTCAAATACTTCAGTAATCCTCTAAACAAGTTAAAATCAACTGGATCAAAGTCAGGAGAATACAGAAGAAGAAACAATTTTTCTCAACCAAGCTCCTCTAAGAGATCTTTAGTGTGAAAACAGACATTATCACGATAGAGGGTTAACTTTTTTGTCCAAACCTGTTTTCAAACGATGAAATTGATTACAGTAGAGATTAGAGATGATTGATTATTGTCTAACAGTAATTGATAATTCCTTCAATATCCTATCATACACTAAAGATGAGGTTTTTTGGATAAATTCCACCTCTCGGTTGCTGAGAAGATCTTACGACGGTATTTAACGTGATGATAACGATCCACTTCTTTCCTCACCAATAACAAGTCTGTCTACAAAGTTACCTGGCGGGGTTGTATAAGCAATGACTTACAACTAGCCATTACTAAATCATTTGGATGGTCTTAGTTTCGCATCAAGAGAACATATTCACAACGAGTTGGTTTCATATTTTACATCAAAACCTTCTGAATTCTACAAGCATTGAATCTATAAGCTTGAAGATAGTATGAATTTCTAGGGAGCAATGCTATAGGCATGTTTTCATTTATAACTTATTCTCAAATATTGGACATTACTTTCATTCCAACCTGATATTTTTGTCTTATATGTTATTCGTAATTCTAAAGCAAAGATTGAGTTTTTATCTGATATCAAACTCTGCTTCTTTTATTTTTTTATTCTTTTTTTGTTTTCGTTCACTATTTATTTATTATGTTTCAGCCATGCAAGAACTTCTTGCACTCATGTAGTCAGGTAAGAAAGTAAATAGAATAAAGGAAAAAAAAACGAAGACTTTGATGAAACAATAAAATATATAGAAATGAACAAAATAAACCACGTAAGACATGCTTGGCATCGAGAAGAGAAAATGAAAAGGGAGGAAGATTAAAACCAATATTGAAGGTTGGAAACAAATAAGAAACCTTTCAATTTCGTGTGGTCAGTATGAAATAAACATTTCATTATAACAAACAAGTTTTGTAGTGATAGTAAATATTGTTGGTTGAGGCAATAAATTTCTTATTGGTAACATCATGATTGTACAGGGTCTGTTTTCCAGTTAATAAAATGAAAAACTTGATAGCTTCTTTTTTTCATTTTCATGCTAAAGGAATCCATGTAACTTTGCTAAAAAAGCAGAAAAGTAAACGAAGCTTATTTATCACGATTTTTTCCGAATAAATATCATTACTTTATTCAAATCAACTAAATTATTAATTGAACGAGTATATCAAGGTTGAGATGCATACGTGGTGTAATATCGGAGCCAACAATTCAAGTTTCATCGCTGAACGATGCTGTTTGTATTTCACTTAGTGGTAATAACCTAAGGAAAGGTATAAATACAACTATTCTCCATCAAGCTTTGGGTAAATAGTGAGACAGACTGGAGTCTTTAACTTTTGTATAGCAATTAGTCTAGAAGAATCAAAAGTCTAATTTCAAACCAGTTGTAGACCTGTTATTTTCAACAAACGTAAATTTTAATGCAATTTTTTAATGTTAATTCAGCACTGGCTAATGTAACACTGATTGCTGTTTACGAGGAAACACCCTCAGAAGTATGAAAGACCAGACAATTCGACGACATACCGCTCCGACTCAGTAATGCCGTATATAACCAAAACACAATAGACAGCTGGAAAAAGGGATGCATCCTCCCTTTTCCGAAGAAGGGTGACCTCAGAATAGCTAAGTACTACCGAGGTATACCCCTTACATCCGTAGCGGTCAAGATCTGCAATGCTATACTACGCAACCGCATAGAACCCAAAATTGAGAAAAAACTTAGGAAGAACCAAAATGGATTTCGGAGAAATCTATCCACGACATCATAAATTTTGATTATCCGTTGCATTCTAGAAGATGTACGCGCAAAAAACCATGACACGACAATATTGTCGACTTCTCCAAGGCCTTTGAATCCATACACAGAGGGAAACTGGAGCAAATACTACTCGCCTACGTCGCAGCCATAATGATGCTATATAAAACACGAAAGTAAAAGTCCGCTTACACAGGATCGAGATATAAACTACTTCGACATTGTAGCCGAAGTGCTGCAAGGAGACACGTTAGCCCCATACCTGTTTATCATCTGCCTAGACTACGTGCTTAGAACGTCTATTGATATAATGCAAGATAACGGTTTCAAGCTGGCAAAGGAAAGAAGCAAATTAAACCCCGCACAAAAAATTAAAGACGCAAACCAAGCCGATGATATTGCGCTTCTGGCAAATACACCCGCCCAAACCGAAACCCTCCTACATAGTCTGGAAAGAGTAGCTGCTCAATGTCAACGCAGATAAAACGGAATATATGTGCTTTAATCAAAGAGGTGACATCTGCACACTAGATGGTAGTTCTCTGAAACTAGTGGACAAGTTCACCTACCAAGGAAACTATCTCATTAACCGAGAAAGACATCAACAGGCAAATAGCAAAGGCATGGACAGCTATCAATTGTCTATCGGTCATATGGAAGTTAGACCAGACCGATAAAATTAAACGCAATTTTTCAAAGCAGTGGGAGTGTCGATACTGCTATATGGATGCACTATATGGACGTAAACTAAACGTATGGAGAAAAAGCTTGACGACAATTTCACAAGAATGCAGCAAGCAATATTGAGCAAGTCCTGGAGTCCATAAAATAGCAGTTATAAGGCCACCTACCAGCGATCACGAAAACTATCCAAGTTAGACGAACCAAACATGCAGGACACTGCTGGGGAAGCGATATAATCCTGTGGACCCCTTCACATGCACGAGCAAATGTAGGACGACCCGCTAGAAACTATTTACAAAAGCTCTGTGCCGATACAGGATATAGCCTTGAAGACCTCCCCGGAGCAATGGATGATAGAAATGGATGGCGAGTTAGGGTCAGGAAGATGCGTGCTAGCATGTGGGAATAACCTGGCAGAGACAGATTATTCCTCACAGCCTGAATAGTACCCTTTCGACCAAAACCATATGACTTAAACTGCAAGAGAGTGAGATAGAGTAAGATTTTATAGAAAAAAAATCACAAAACCCCCAAAAATGAATAAATAAACAAACATGTTTGATACTATTTAAATATTATCAGTGTATATTCTTTGGGGTGCAGAAATTTTCATGATTATTTTATGTGTGTCACCTATTCATGAAGTAAGCATTAAGTGTCGCTTCTTAAGAAAATTACAACTACATTAAGCACAGGGGTTTCTGAGTTGCCTTTGGAAACTTTTATTTAAACCACTTACACTAAGCTTTTTCATATTTAGACGCCCAGTTAAGGTATGATTAATGTGCATTGCAAATATTTCAAGCTTTATCCTCCTTGAAGACTATTTAAAACTATTGTTAACAATATATTATTTAGATCATATAAGTAAACTGAGTTTGAGGGACCACATTAATGGACTTGTATATCATATAGCTTAGTAAACTGCTTCATGAAGCATTTAGTGTCATAATACCAAATTGGCCACAGAGTGTTCAGGTAATATACTGAAGAATCGAAGACATGCAGAAATGAATAATTAACCTACATGGAGAGAATATCCTAATGTTTATTAATCTCTATTTGGCCTTGTAAAAAGAATCGTTGACAAAATTAACTCAATCTGAATGTTATATTTATATCTTTAACGAGACAAAATTATTGTACATAAGTTAAATTTCCCAAAGTCAAAAGTAAAATTAACGAATCAGTAATCTTATTCAAATAATTATAACACTGACCTGCAATGTTTTCTTGGTCGAATATATGATAGCTGACTTTAAGGCAGTTTTTTTACGCTGAATCTAAATATCATACTCATTTTTTCTAACCAGATCAAATTTTTAAGATACAAGCTTTTACTTGAAATGTAGATAACAGTATTATAACAATTTTTCTTATTGAATTAAACTAATAATACTAAATTTAGGGTTGATATACTTGCAGAAAACCCATTGTGCTATAGTAAACGAAACAATACACACAAGAAGCTATTCATGGATGAAAGGTCTTTTCAAGAACTTCCTCTTGTGCTCAGCAACCACTGCTACCCTTTTTAATTACCAGTTGTAGTCACTAAAAAGTTTACATCCCAATGACATTGGTAGCGCTCTTCCGTTATGCGAATGTCTTGGGGAAAGTGCTCATCCTGCTCTTCACTTAAATCCCCACAGTTCTATTACAAATAGTTAAAGTGTAACAGCAGAAAGAGCAATTTAGCTGACATTCATGCCCTGAGTTGGCAGAAACTCTTCAATAGCTCTTCAATTTTTTTTCTCGTATTTCGCACTATAGCGCGTTTGTAACTATTGGCTTCAGTGATTGTCAGACAGACAGTTCAGCTTGCTTAGTGCTTCGTTAAACACTGTGACCTTCATGGGTTCTTTAACCTGGGGGCCGTCAAATATACAAGCCTTGAGATTTTCCATGATAATTCGTGGGATCATCTCCTGGAGGAAAGCAAACCCACTGCCTTCCACTGCTTTTACAAACTTCTCCATTACCCTCAACCTAATATGTAAGCGTGGGAGCAGTATTTTGTTTGGTTCTATGAGAAGGTGCGACTGGTTATAACCCTTGTCTTAACGGCCACCCTTGTCTTACCTAATGTTGGTCGTCAGCCCGGCGGTCCCAGAGAAATAGAAATCAAGGACACTTTGTGTACCCACCTTGGAACCCATGGCTCTGTCTAACCACCTTAAGATCTCTACTGATCAACTATTTGCACTCCTTTTGTTATCCGTTGTTAAAATTGCAATACTTTTTACATAGGAGAAACAAGCATGAATTTAAACTAAATAACTTATGAACATAAAAAAGACTTTAAAAGTGCTAATACAACAAACTTTTTAGTTTCTCACAAAATTTAAACTAACAACACTTTTACCTTTCAAAAATTTACCATATTTGCCTTCATTCATGAAAAAATAAAAGAAGAATAATTCAAGCATATTCCATAGCATACTACAACACAATTGCAAAACGATAAGTTTGTTTTTTTTAATTTTCATTCTCTATAGGAAAAAATATTAAAAGAATTCAAAATTCACACAAACCATACATACGTGTAGACACGTTTTGGCATTAAATAACCTATAGAGGTTGATATGCCATTAAACCCAATCAACCAATCAAAATTCACACTATAGTTTATCTCCCCTTTCTCAAAACATTCAAAGCAATAAAATTTCCCTAATCCGTTTCTCAAACCACGAAACGCCTTTTACTTTTCAAAAAAATTCCATCACATGACATGACGCAATTTGAATATATCAACCAGTATTAATCCATTTTTTCACATAGCAAGATCTACAAACCCTGATGAAGACTTCGAATTGAATCAAAATTTATCAATGAAAATTATTAAAATACTAAAATGTTTACGATAAAACACTTTTGCATTTAAAAAAAAGTTGAAGTTGAAACGAGTTGGCAAATAAACAAACCATCAGACATATTTTTCTTCCGCTTTACCTTTTCTACACACACACACACACACACACACACACTATATATATATATATATATATATATATATATATATATATATATATATATACATATATATATATATATATATATATGAGGAATCTTACAGAGCGCAGTATTTGTTTTATAAAATTTAAGTTGAAATGCTTGGCGTAGAGGACATGATTTGAATAGCAGCTGTTTACAAAAAATAAAATAATTCTTTAATATTGATATGGATAATTCGTCGCTGCTTTGATTTTGCCATTTTATGCAAATTTCTTCAAAAGGGAAAAATAAAAATTTGGTTGGTTGGTTGGTTGGTTGGGCTTCATGGCATATAAGCCCTTGTAGGTTAATTTACGCCAAATCCATTTCTATGTAAATAATCAGTTCTATATCAAACAATTCCATCTAACATGAGAACACAGTTTGTCAAAAAGATTTCTATTTAAAACTATTCAGTTTATTCAAGCAGTTATGTATATATAACAATTCAGTTTAGTGTAAGTACAGTTTCAATGTAAAAAAAACAGTTCAATTTCAAACAATTCAGTTTAGCATAAGTACGCAGTTTAAATGTAAGCACTGTTTAATTGTGAAAAAACATTTTTATTTCTGGCTATTCAGTTTAGTCAAGCAGTTCTAATTCGGCTAAGTATAAGTACAGATTTTGTTTACCCACAGTTGAATGTAAAAACAGTTCTATGTTAAACAATTCAGTATAGTGTAAATACAGTTTCAATATAACAAAACAGTTCTACTTTAAATAATTCAGTCTTGCACAAGCATGCAATTTAAATGTAAGTTCGGTTTAATTGTCAAAAACATTTCTTTTTCAAGCTATTTAGTTTAATCAAACAATTCAATTTTGCATAGGTATCCCGTTAGTTATTTTTAACCCATAGATAGGGCCCAATCAGGTGCTACACGCCGGGCCAGAGTGGACATGGTAGCAATGGCAATGAAGGGGTACTCTGCATTCCCCAAAGCTCCAGTATTACTGGAACCTCACCATCAGATTGCTTAGTGTCCTATTCAGGACGCTCGTTGGAGGGGACTTATCCCTCTGCAGAGGTGCAGTCGGTATATTCTACCGCCCCAGCCGACAGGACAAGAAAAATAAAAAGATAAATAAAATCTATTTATATACTTCTGAGGCTGCTATAACTAAAAAGAAACTTCCTCGTAAACAGCAACTAGTGTTTCAACACCAGTCAGTGCTGAGTTGCATTAATATTTAAGTTCGTCGAAACTGTTGATAATCTCAAAAAGTCTACTGAGGAGATAGAGGTGAAAAAATATGTTTCTTATACAAAATATTCCTGATTTAGAAGAACGTGGAGAGATAAATACAAATGTGAACTTTTGTTAGTAAGAAGAAAATGTACGAGAGAAGAAACCCTGAAGAAAGACTGAAAAATTGTTTTTTACTGAAAAAAAAAAGTTTTATCTTAATGTACTTTTTGAAGAAATTCAAGGTGGCTGTATTTGATATCAGATTCGTCACTTTTACTTCTTACTGCTAGTGGCTAGGCCAATACTTAACGAATACGACGACGAAAACTTTCGTCTAGCAAATGAATACGATTTCCCTCAAAAGTTTCAAGTAAAATGTTGAAAATAACCCGATAATTAATTCTATTTGGAAATATATAGATAAGAGATGTCTGATTAAACAATAGTAAAAATATATTATCCATCAGCATAAAACGCAATTTAATCTATCCATCTCCTAGCATATATATATATATATATATATATATATATATATATATATATATATATATATATATATATCACAATGAATAGGCCCACTAAGAGGTTTACATTTTTTAAGAATTATTTATTTCGTTCTTACAAACGTGTACGTTTCCAGCTTGTGGCTTTCGTCAGATAATATTTAGTAATTTACTAGGTTTTTTGTTTGCATGTCGCACAAGGCCATATGAATGGGGAAACCAATGAGACTCGAACTTGCTTGTGTGGATTTGTTTGTCGAATATTTTCTTAGGTTTTGTATCATTTTATATAGACATTATTGGTTTGTGTTAGATTTCCCTTCCTCCTTCTCTCTTTCAATTTCTCAGAGTCTGTCTCCTGGTCTCCATTGTAGGTACATTTCCCCAATTAGCCTTTGATATTTGATATGCTATAAAGTTTTTCGTTGTCTTATTCTGGGTTGTTGTGTGAGGGGGGTTATAGCGTTTGTTTATTTTTTCCTTTTTTCTTAAAGTGGTTTTGAGTTTAACTAACAGTTCCTTCGAGGCATTTTCTTCTCTAGGTGTGTATTTGTTTTGTGTGTGTGTGTATGTGTGTGTGTTTGTGCATCGTTTGGGTTTGATTGTTCCTCTGTGTGTTCCTCTGCGTAATTTGGGCTTGAGCCTTTTTTTCTTTTAAATTAATGCGGCTTAAATTTTGACTGGCAATTACTTTTTTTTACTAATAATTGTATATATATATATATATATATATGTTTGTTTCTGATTGTGTATGTATAGTTTATGCCTTATTCAACATGGGCTTGATTTATCAAGGAATTTTTTTTTCTTTTTTTTGCAGAAAATGCATAGTCGTTAGGTTGATATATAGGCATTGTCTAAAATTCTCCGTGAGTACATTCGTATAGGTTTTTAAATACATTTAATTTTCTATTTTCTGGAATTTTAATATTGCTCTTGTGGATAGATATTCTGGTAATGAGGACATATGTCGATCCTCTGTATACTTCTATATATTTTTTACATTCGAATATGTAGACTACGTCTTTTGAGTTGCAGCTTAAATCTTTATTTATTATTAATTTTGTTTCCGGGTTTTTGAAGGTGTAGGATTTTCCTTCTCTAATTATAACACATACTACATATCTTTTATTCTTGCATTTATTAACTCCTTGTGTTGTGTTTTCCCCGTACGTGAAAGAGATGCGTATCTTTTAAAGATTTTTTGATTGTCTCAGGCTTTTAGTGATTTTTTGTGCCTATTATTTCTTGGATGTGGTCATGGTTTTAAAGTTCTAGATTTTTTGTTTTTTCTGTGAATAGTTCTGAGATGTGATGTTTGCTAGGGGTTTCTCGTTATGGTGCTTTTTCGGGTTACGTAACTTTTTTCGTGGTATTTTTCAGCTAATTAGAATCTCTTATTTATTAGTGTTGGTGGGTATCCTGTCTGGTGTTGGGTTGTGTGTAGTTCTTTAAGGCGAGTTTTTCTGCGGTTTTATTAGTGATTATAATGCATGTAGAGTATAAGAGAAGGATTTTATGCAGTTTTTGGGTGGTGACTCTTAAAGTGGGGGTATCGTTGGGTGTCTGTGGGTTTGTGGTAGATATCTGTAATGATTCGGCCATTTTCGTTTTTATGAGGAGGTCTTAAAATTGTACTTCTTTAGAGCGGTGTTCTACAGTGAATTTTATTTTGGGGTGTAGGTTTTGGAGTAGGTTGAGTAATTTATTAATGTCTCCCCATGGGCATTTTAAGAATATGAAACAATCATCTAAACATCTTTTTTATGCCTTAGTACATTTTCCTTTGATGTTGTCGCCGTATTTTTTTCTAAAATTTCGAATAGATTTTCTTCTAAATTAGATTAATTAGATAAGTTTAAGGTGGTGTACGTTGATATTAAAACCTACCAAATTCAACTAGCTTGGGGCCTGCCAGCTTGATGACTGAATGCGTTTTGGGGAAACAATGGATGTTGTGATAATGATTAAATATTTCTATAGACATACATTTTTCATTTATAATATATACTCAAAAACCTGACATTTTGTGTTAAAGGCTCTCCGTATTTCTAAAGCAAAGGTCGTGTTTTTATCAGATAACGCGTTTCTTTTTTCGTTATTTAGTTTTTGATCCATACGTATTTTTATGATTTCAACCCACGTAAGATCCTCTCACAGTTATGTAAGGTAAGAAAGTCAATGGATTTAAGAAAAAACGAAAATGCTGAAAAAATGAAATGTTAATTAGAATCGTTTGCTCTTTCGTAATTAGAGCATCTGTCTCCTTATTGAGCACTGTTGTTAGAACGGAGCCCAATGGATTCATGGGTTTTCCCATAATATATATTTATATAACCATATCGAATCAAAAGACATTTTGGCGAAATACTTGCTGATTGGACAGTAATATTTCTTATATTTGAGAAAGGATCCAATTTTGAACGTTGGTCGCAAAGACTCAAAGCCTCAAAGCCCAATTGGTCTCAGTCCAGTAGATGGGGTATATTTCAGCCTGACATGGTACCAACTGTACGGATCTGGTCGGGGTGTCAATCACTGGATACGGTAGTCAGCCGAAGCTGCCTGACACGAGTGCCGGAGAGGCCTAGCATTCGTGTCATGCGGCTAATATTGACATTCCTCGAGCCTCAGGTAGCCACCCCCAGACCCTAACCCTCATCGGAGGGGCTAGGTTTATCGCCTGGCCCCTGAAGGGCCTCTTTTTAGGAGAATGCCAATGGGGCCCGCAGTATTTCTGGAAATGCCGGGGTTTCTGAGCCACAGCCCTGCGCTCGGCCCCGCTTTAAAAAAAAGGTCTTGTGCCATACTCGCTCGATTGGTGGAGTGCTCGACAAATACCGTTGGTAGCGATGCTACACTTGTGACATTGTATTTCTTTTTTTTACTGTAATATATAGGCTTTATTCTTCTCTGTAATCACGTATTTTGTCCAACTTATTTTATGCGTTTTTTCCGAGGACATAACAACTTGGCTCCACGGCTTTTGAGGAATCGATATAAAAAACATTTCTGGCAGAGGATTTCAAAAATATTCAAGTGGCAACAAACAATTTCCCCCACCTGCGACGTGGATTTGACGTCTAAAAACTCAAAAAGAATTTCACGCGGAGAAATTGAATTATTATTTAAAGGAGAAAATGTACACCAAGTTGACAACTGGACAGCAAAGAAATTCAATAATTTTTTGTTGTTATTAAATACGTATTCTATTCTCAAAACAATATTCCATAAAATGTGGGACGCATGAAAAGACCTACCGAAAATTACATTGTTCGTCTAAACCAACAAGGATTTCAAATGGATTACGGCAAAACCTTGATAAAAGACAAAAGGTCAAATGATTACGTGGATTTAACTTACGGTTATTTGAAAAACGACATCGTAATTCAGTTTGTTCTGGCTTATTACTTCACGTGAAAAAAGAAAAAAAAAACGACTGTGAACAGTTACTCGAATTACAATTCGTTTAAAAAAATGAATAAAAACAAGTCCAAAATTGTAATTTAAAAGACAAAACACTAAAATTGTGGAGGGTCTGGCGTAAAAAAATCCAAAATGGAGGATTTCAAAGCGTCAATGCTTGAAATAGGTAAATTTCAACAAGATCAATAACTTGCTGAAGAATTACAGTGAGAAATTAACAGGCAGGCTGATTTGAGACAAAGAAAGTTCAAAGATGTTTTTACGAACTCATTATGAACGGAAAATTCTCTTTGAATGAACTAAAAGGGGACCAGATGTGGTAAGTGAACGTTCTTTTCCACGAAAGGACATATGGAATGCCATTGATGGGGCATCGTATTTTAGATGGTACGAAGAGTTTTACAGTGCAGACTTTGCAAACTATGATAACTTTAAGATGTTCGCTTACTACTTAGCAAATTAGTAACGGCGAAGTACTCAAAATTTGGTTACTACATATTCCTGAAAAAAATTAGTGATTTGACATTCAGTGAAGCTGTTAAATTACTCCCTGAACTGTTCAGTTCCAAAATCTTCCCTATTTCATAAAATATGGAAGTGTTTGAATTTGGTATAAAACGACGAAGATTATAAACATTCGTAAGGGTTGTCAGCAAGCACTGTGTTGCTAAATTAAACTCTAATAATTTTAAGTGTTTAATTTTTTGTCATGGATTAGACTCAAATCAAGAAACAGAAATTCGGAGAAGGGTTCTATATAAACTGAAAAACTAACCAAACCTGACCCTTCAATAAATCGCAGAAGACAGTGAAAATTCGTTAATGTATGCCAAGTCTCCGAGAACATTGAGGAAAGTGACGTGTCACAGATAAAAATAATACAAATACGCCAAGAGAAACCAAAAAATTGTGAACCCTAATCTGAGTTATGCTTGTGGAGATATTCATTGGTGTAAGGATTGCTCTTATTGAACAAAAACTCTATCAATTGTAACAAAAAAGTAGGTCCCAAAAGCACGCACTGCAAACTAAAAATAAAATAAAAGATTGTTGCGGTCACTGAGACTGACGAGTCAAATGTCTAAATAGCAGTAAATACGTGCAGGTAAAAATTCTAAAAAGTATAAGGCTATAATTGGACTCGAGTCAGGATCCATCAATTATTAATGTACACACTTGGAAGAAATTAGGTAAACCTACAATGTATAGAACAAAAAAAATTCCGAGAAAGATAACCGGACAAAAAATAAATTTTGAAAGCGAAATAATATCAAATGTCACGTTCAACAGAAAAAAACCCTCTAAAACCCAAAATGTTTGTGATGAGAAGCACAAACAATCTAATTAGAACTGATTGGATGAAAAATCTAAGCTCTACCATATGCCAATAAACTCATGTAAAAAATTGAAAGTCTTACCAATGAGACAGACATTTAAAAAAAAAGGAGCTAAAAGCAAATTTCTTTGAAGTTTTCTCTGGAGGTCTGGAAAGATGTAACAAAATGTTTGCTAAATCTGAACTACAAAAAATGTTACTCCAGTCTTTAAAGGAAAAAAAAAGTTCCCTTCATTTTGTTGAGTCAAATCAACGATGAATTGGATAGAGCATGGGGGTACTCTCAAAAGTTTAATATAGCAAATGGGCCTCCCCTTCCCAGTTGTCTACGTGAAGAAGAAAACAAACAAAAAATAATGTCTGTCCGGATTTCTCCGCTGGACTTAATGATGCGTTAAAAAGTTACCATTGTCCTCTGCTGAGCCTGGATGCGATTTTCTCAAAAGTTAGTAGCAGAAGGATTTTCTCAAAAATTGACTTGAGCGACGCATGCTTGCAAATTCCAGAGGACGAAAACTGTTCGGAGCTCCTAATAATTAACACCCTAAAGGTATGTATATGCTTGAGAGATTTCCTTCACCCTCTATATGATTGATGATGGATCTATGAAACCAATTGCTCATACGTCTAGAGTGCTACTCACAGCGGAAAAAAAATTACACACAGATTGAGAAAGAATCACTCAGGATTACATTCGTAGTTACAAAATCCCATAGATTTATTCATGGAAGCCATTTGACACTACAGACAGACCACAAACCATTAGTCACTCTTCATGGTTAAAGAAAGGGTCAGCCAGTTCATACGACAAATAGGCGGTAAATGTGGGGAGCCAATTCTCTTGAACTACAACTTCAAAATGGAGTTACTTCCGTGAGAAAAATTGGATCATGGCGATAAACTATCGCAGTTGATTCCAAAATATAAAGAACCATTAGAAGTCACAGTAATGGCCTCCCAACAGAAAGAAGTTGAGATTAAAAAAAATCCCATGTAATGCTTTACGGGATCTTCCAGTTACCCTTGATGAAATCAGGAGAAAAGCTTCGGACGACAAATTCATAAAAGATATGATTGACAGAATAAAATACAAGAGTCTCTAAAAAATTGACATGTACTCGATTTGTAACAATATACTAATGTACGGCGAACAAGTGGTAATACCCATCTCACTTTAGAAGAGAATCTTCATAGAATTTAATGTAGGATATCCGAGAATTGCATGGATAAAAAGCCTGAAAAGGAGTTAGGTTCACTGGACAAAGATGGACAAGGACATAGAGAACTTGGTAAAGTCCTGTAAAGGCTGTACTATGGCATCAAAAGTACCACCGATAAAGTCTACTTCTTGACCCAAAACCGACCGACCGTGGTAGCGATTCTATATAGATTTCGCTGGCCCACTTAATTGTGGTGGATAAAATTTTAAAATGGTCAAAGATTTTGAAATATAAAACCCGACCACAGAAACTAATTAATTTTCTACCCGATAGATTTGCTCGGTTCGGTGTTTCTGACTGCATTGTGTCCGATAATGGGACATAATTTACGTCCAAAGAAGTTAAGGATTTTTACCGGACATTCGTGGTTGAACACGTCAGATTGTCCCATTTGACCCAAGAAGTAACGGGCAGGTGGAACGTTTCGTTGATACGTTCAAGAGAGTACCAAAGAAAACCAAAGACACTCCCAAAGACACAGCTATACAACAATTCTTGAAAGTCTTCAGGGTCACTTCAAATAAAAATGCTCCATCGGATATGACGCCTGCTGAGGTGATGTTTGCCAGAAAGATCAGATCTGTGTTCGACAAATTAATACCACAGAAGCCAAGATCGGGATATTCAAAGTAACGAATAAAGATTATGAATTTGGTGAGAAAGTCATATACTGGGTGTACATGAACAACAAAACATACTGGGAAATGTGTATAATTGAAAAAAGGATCGGGAATATAGTTTACCTGGTCAAAGGACCAAAATTTGTGTATAAAAGGCAGTCAAACCAGATTTAAAAACAGCACTCGAATGATGAAGAGAAAAACTGTCCTGATGAAGAACCCATGGATATCATGTTCGACATATTGATATTACTCAAGAAGTAAGGAGACAGTCAAAAAGAAAACTGACAGCAACAGAAAAAATGCAAGATAATCCGAAAAGGAAAAAATATTGGCTCACACAAAGTAAATCTAAAAAGGTAGGTGTTGTGGTATCGTGGTATGTGACTAAAATCGGCGAACAAAGCTTCACTGGTAACATTGTATTACTTCGTTTACTGTACTATGTAACCAATATTCTTTTCTCTAAACACTTGTTTGTCTGACTTATTTTAGTTGATAAAAACAGAAAAAAAAGGAAAATATTTTCATCGTTGCAATGAAAGAGAACGAAATTAATAATATCAGAATTTTTTGGAATTGAGGAATGTAAAACAAATTTAATTTTAAATGGGGAATTTGTTTCAGGATAGGTCTATAGAAGGAATTACAGGCTTAGAGTGATCGAAGATGAATTGTAAATTGATTTGCAAATGTTTTACTGAAAGTAATACGCTACATCTTATAACAAGTAATTTTGACTCAGGCATCATGGACAGAACATCATTGCGTTTTGGGTTTGATTTTGGTTTTAGACTAAATTAATCAGGATATCAGGACAATTGTTCTACAGATTTGATCAACAAATTTATCTCACTTGTCTGATGAATAATTTCTATTCTAATTGGATATTTCTTGAATTTGAAAATATACCGGATCAAACTTCACTTATTTAGTGTCACACGATGTACATGTGCCTCTTTATTTATGTTGCAATTGACTTCGATGTAGATATCAGTCTATTTTAGGTTGTTTAGTTTTTATCATATTATATACAAAATTCAGTGATATTTTCTCCTTTAATTAGAAGAGTTGTACTTGGCAAAAAAATGACAGATATGCACAAATGTTTGGCATTGCAAAAAAGATCAAACAAACAAAAAAACAAAAATAGTGATGTGTTTGGATATTTGCGAGAATATCTCAAAGCTGAAATTGATAAAGTGAAAATGGTGGTGACACATTTCATAAATTCCTTAAAAGCATCAAACATACAAGAAAAATATTATTAATAATGGGGAAAATAGAAAGCTCATCAGGTTTATTTTTTGACTCCTAACACGGAAGCTTTTAACAATAATAATAATAATAACAGTAATAAGAAGAAGAAGAAGAAGAAGAAGGACTAATTACAGCAACGGGAAATAACACTAAAACACAAGATCAACGATAACTAAAAAGCCAGAAGGGGAAGAAAAACAATTGTATGGATGTGTTATATAGTTATTTACACGTTCATTCAGCATCACAACGACACCATAATTAAGACGCATGAAGGAAGGAAGACGCATGATAAAGACGCAGGAAGGAAGACACAAGAAGACTTCTTTAGAAAAATATTCACCTCTCACTTTATTGCAAGGGTTTGAAAGGTTAGCATGTGAGAGGATGCTGGAGACCGAACGTAAACTTTATATTTTGACCCCACTGTTATGACCGTCACGTTGTGTCTTTATTGTTCTCCTGATGTTGGGGTCAACTCCATCGGGGCTTTCCGAGGGCCCCCTCGGTCGGGTGTTGCTTTCCCTTCTACATCTGGTCTCGACTGTCTGGAATTCTACTGGCAACTGCATCGGGGGTTTTCGAGGCCCCCCTCGGTCGGTGTGGCCTTCCCTACCACATCTCGTCTCTAACTCTCTGGGAGTTTGCTGGCAACTGCTTGGCACCCCGAACTCAACTGAGTTAAATAATAACTCAACGCCCACACGATCGCCTACTGGATCTTTGAATCGGGTGTTTAATCGTCATCAAGCGGAAATAACTGTCATGCAATTCAGAGGTTACTCTCTTCCAGTGCATGACTCTAGTGGCACAATGAGACTTTCACCTTGTCCCATATCATACGCCTTAACCCGCCCACGCGATCTCTTTCGATTACTGGCCGTTGGAATGTGTCACTTCCTTCCGGTGTATCACCTTGGAATAGCATTTTTAGGCTGGGGCGAGGGTCAAAATATTACAGATGTTTCAAACTAAAAACATGTGAAATCTCATGCAAGTCGATTGAACATGGCAAAAAAAGAGAAACCTCAAGAGAGAAACTGAACTGTTCAAATAACAGCAAAATGCAACGCCTTTCGGACCAAACATGTAAAAGCAAAAAAATAGACAAGACAAAACAAAATAACAAATGTAGGTTATATAGTGATAGAGACAAAATGATCAATCATATAAGTCAAAGCGGTAATTTAGCTCGAAGAGAGTATAAGACTGGACACAATTGGGTGGAGAGGGGGAGATCCACTAAGAAATGTGCAAAAAAGTGAAACTTGACCATATGAACAAGTGGTTGATTCACAACCCAGAATCCGACCTGGAGAATGGGACGCACAAACCTCTCTGGGATTTTGAGATACAAACGGATCACTTTTAGTATGGGTGACTATTGAAATGAGGGCCCCCGAAGTAGAAATAATTGTGTTGCAACTAATATTGAGATATTTTTCACTGAAATTATCAACAAATTTCCATTATGGCCCAGGAAGGGGTCACAAAGAGAACAGAACACCATTGTTATAGTATAGGTATATATTTACAAGAACAAAGGATGGTTACAAGAACATAGGAAGGTAAGCTAGATCGCATAACCGCACGGGGGTGAGGTTAGCTTCTGGATCTAGACTGACTTCGTATTGCTGCGTCTTCTGGTATTATGGAGAGTAGTTGAGCCCACTAATAGGTGATTCCGCCCCAACAATTTCCTAAAATCTGACTGAATAAACTGTACAAACTTATCAACCTGAAGGTGATTTACCGCTGAAACCGTAATCCAAAAAGAATAATTAAGACAAAATTATATTGTTTGAAATAGAAAATTGTACCAAGAAAAGACAAATAAAATAATTTCTTTGAGTAGAAATGGTCATTGTTAAAATGAAGGACTCGAATGATGACAAGTGAAACATTTACACAGGAAAACGGAAGTCAAAATATAATTTGACTTTTTCAGAAAAGGAATGCAAAAATTATACGTCACGTTTTTATTGATCTATTATGAAGATAGTAGATGCTTGGATATGATAAGAAAACATAAGGATAGAGAATCAGTAAATATAGCTGTGTATGTTGTGTACTGAATTAAAGCTTATTCAGATAAAATTAGTTTGCTGAATAAAAATTCAGAATTCTATACCGAAATTTCATTATTGAAATAATAATTTTATTGTGCCACTTGACTCCCGAATATTTTGTAATTTACAATTTATCATCTTTTTTTCTGTGTAATTTAGAATTAAAAAGAAATCTTTCTCTCATCATCGTGCTGTCTCAGGATCCTTGCTAACTCATTCTGGAAAGATTAAAGTAATATAATTGAAAATTTGGACATTTAACATTATATTTGTGTATGTGTGTGTGTGTGTGTATCAGTTAAGCTATCAATTATCACCAATCGAGACATAAATAATCCCTGGAATCCTGCAAATAGTTAAATAATTTCAGTTGCTAAAATTAAGCAAATAGAAGATTTTGGTGGAACCTCTAATCATAACTAACAAAAACATTTTGGGCAATACATATTGTACTAAAAACGATGTCATCACAATTTTTTACATTATGCATATATTTAGCCTCATTATTTCTATTTAATTCACAATCATATACCTCGATTGATTTTATCTACGTGAATATATCTTGCTAGACAGTGATCGTGTTTGTGTAAATGAAGTTATGTTTGTAATTATGTGTAGGCATACTTTATTTAAAATGTTGGTAGAATGAGTGCATTTGTGTCGATGTGAACTAACGTGGGCGTGTACGTGTGTAAGTTCCTCATGAAGTCGTCATTTATATTTCGTTAATTTTGGACAATCCGTACTGTCATTTTGTCAGCGAGTCTATTTAGTAAGGACTGTTCAAACCCCTGGGGAAATATGTACAAGTTCGTTAATTAAATCGAACAATAGAGGTTAATAGGCTGAGAGAAGTAATATTTATCGGAACCATTTTGTTGTCTATTAGGCTGTTGGTAAAGTGAATTATATAACTGAGCATGAAGGGTATCCGAAAGAAATAGGAAAATCAAAATTAGACATACCACCTAGTCAGTCCCCCCCCCACACACACAGATACACACACACATATATATATATATATATATAAATATATCATCAAATCGTGTTGATGGTTCCGAGTTCCTGGACACTCTCTCTCTCTCTCGCCGTCCACCCCTATCATTTATCGCCCCTGGCAGGTCTTGTAGGTTGTATCCAGTGTCCATAAAGAGATTGTGAAAGTCTCAGCTGGTCGGCTAACACTGGCATGTTCATCTGCAGGAATTCACTAAAGAATGTCGTTTATGAATTCGTTCTTGCTTCTCCAGCAGGGACACACGCGTCATGTTCATCTTACTAGGATTGTTTGTGAGATTGGAGAGAGGTGACCATACCACCTCTGTTTTATATGTTATCAACTGATTTCCTTACTAAAAAAGTGTTAATTTTTTGCAAAAAAAAAAAAAAAAAAAAGAAATGGTTCAAAAAGCTTTAATTCTTGTATCGGTATGTTTCCCTTTATTGACTAATCAGCGCATTTGTGAAAGTTTTAAGATTATTTCGAAATACTTTGTAGACGACAATATTTTGACTTGCGGCAAACAATTTGAAGGATTGAAATCTAAGATGATTTACGAAATATTTTCACTCATAGATTGTTAATAATATTTTAAGCCAATTAGATTCATAGATAAATCAACTTTTTAAAAATCTAATTTCGAGCTAACCTCATATTAAACGAAGAAATAAATATTTCCTTAGTTGATAAGGATTTATTCTGTATCTACACGATTACTTTTTGGTTTATTTCTTTTGAGGAAAAATCTACTAAATTTTCCTTCACGAAGGCATTCATTTCAATATTACTTGATAACCTAAAATTCAACGAATGTATTTGTTTACATTTTTATTGCGTTAAATATATTCGAACAACAATTTCATTTACACACTGTAATACACTCCGATGACATAGCGCTTCTGACAAATACACCCGCCCAAGCAGAAACCCTGCAACATAGTCTGGAACGAGCCGCTACAGGCATTGGCCTCCATGTCAATTCATACAAAGTGGAATATATGTGCTTTCATCAAACAGGTGACATATCCACACTAAACGGTAGCCCTCTGAAACTAGTTGACAAGTTCACCTACCTAGGAAGCATTGTCTCATCAACCGAGACAGACATCAATACGTGACTAGCAAACGCATCGACTGCTATTGATAGGATATCAGTCATATAGAAGTCATACCTGACCGATAAAATGAAACGCAGTTTCTTCCAAGCAACGGTCGTGTCGATACTGCTATATGGATGCACTACATGGACGCTAACTAAACGGATGGAGAAAAAGCTTGACGGCAACTACACAAGAATACTGCGAGCAATATTGAACAAGTCCTGGAACCAATACCTCTCAAAGCAGAAGATATACGGCCACCTACCACCCATCTCTAAAACTATCAAAATCAGACGAACCAGATATGTGGGACACTACTGGAGAAGTAGTGACGAACTCATACGGGATGTACACTGGTGGATCCCTTTACATGGACGAGCAAAGGCAGGGCGACTAGCTCGAACCTACATACAGCAGCTCTGCGTAGATACTGGATGTAGCCCTGAAAATCTGCCTAAAGCAATGGACATTACGGAGCGGTGGTGAGATAGGGTCAGGGATATCTATGCCGATGGCGCGACATTATGGTAATGATGATGACTATTCCATTTGTCCTCTCCTGATAAAGAATTTCATTTTTAGCCGAATTTTGTTTAATGTATAATTATATTTTTCTCTTAACTTAGTAACACAAGATCTATTACATTCACAAAATTTATCAACTTAGACTTAGAACATACAAAACACACATTGAATGTATTAGTTTTTTTTTTATAACGTAAATATTGTCCAATGTTAACGCTCTAAATAATATCATCTATTCTTACAAGAAAATAATTTGTAACTTCTGTTTTTCAACAAACCATTAACTTAATTTAAAGAAACAAAATTATTTAATTTGTAGATCGGATTTTTCACCCAATCATTTCCACTTTGTATGTGACAAATATTGGTGACCTCTGACTTACGAACGCATAAACGTTCGTACAAAGGACGATAAAATGATGTAATTCCCGACTGAAGACCATACATAAAGGTTCATTCACAAATAAATTTTTTAGTGACCGGAACATGAGTACATAAATAAATCAAATGTAGACTTCAAAAAATGGTTGCATAAATTATCATTAACTCGACTTAAGAACACAAACAAATAATCTTAAAATTATTAGTGAACCTCAACAAATTCAAATAAATAACCAAATTATCAGTGATTCAACATGGACACAATAATTTGATAATACAACCTTTTTCTAATGTTTAATAATATTACGACACACGAACAAAAATAAATCGTCACTTAAACTATAGAAGATTCCCAATTTTGAATACTTCAACAAATAATGATGAACATTGGTAGACTATTTTCTACAAATTATCGACCCATGACGCTTGAACGCATGTATACAAAATATTAAAGTATCCTAAAAAAATCTTCTTTAAATAAATAATCGCATAAATTTTTAATGAGTCGAATGTGAACATTAAAATTACTTAGTTTTCTTCCACAGCAAGTGTCCGAAATTTTTTGACTAAACTTCGACTAACCGTTCAGCAAAAATCTTCGAAGAATTACTCAAAATCTTTCGTCAGACAAATAATAACTGATCGCTATACGAGATGTAGTTTAGAAGACCTGCCGGAGGCGATAAAAGATAGGGAAAAGTGGCGAGAGAGGGCCAGGGATATCCATGCTACCAGCGCAACATAATGATGATGATAATGATGAAATCGAGATTAGCAAATGTTCGAATTTCAACAGAAATTGTTCTTCACAACATCCTGCAAACTCAAAAATATACTTCCGCAAAATGACTTAAATCAATCATGGTCAATAAAAGGAATTTATATCACTCAAAGAAAAAAAAAATTACAGACAACCGGAAAAAACAGAACTCACCGGACGAAAGAACAATGATTTCCTGAAAAAAATTCTATATTTTGAAAGAATTCATCAGAAAAATCAGGTAAAAACAACTACTACTTCTTCATGGTTAAAGAGACCTTTCTTCTCTAATATTCTTTGTTTTCATATTTTACACAAGGTAGCAGCTAAAAAAAACAAACTTCTCATACGAATTTTGAGATTGACTTCACAGCCCATATGAACATAAAAATTCTTCATTATAAATAAGGAAAGATTACCAAAACTACAAAACAAATGTCAAGATTGTTTACAGTTGTAAACAAAATACCGTTCTTAGTTCTTAAAATTAACGTGCTGAAATCGCATTGACTCACGGACACTTTGAAAAAAAATGAATTTGACAATATTCAATTGCGTCGACTATCAGACACATATAAACAAAAAAATTCTCGAACTATAACGCATTTACCCTTTGAAAAATTGTCACTGAATCTCAGGTTTTGTCTACAAAAGTTGTGATAGAGACATTCGAGTTTCTTCAGCATTTTCAACTCAACTGAGGTTCTCAGCAAACAAAACCAAACTTTTTTCATGAATTAACGGGCACTCAATTTAATACGTGTCTAGATACTCTTGGTAATCTGTAAAAGAGTCGAAAAGCTGCATATTTCTTGTAGTAATAACTATATTTTAATCGCTGGCTCTTTCAGCGACTTACCATATAAAAAAAATCGATAATCCTACACAAAGAGAGCAGAGGAAAAACATGATAGAAATTTGAGTAGAATCCTTTTGATTTGATACAACAATCCAAAGATTTGCAGAACAAGCTAGAATTACTGTAAAGAAAGGTTGGAGTTTAGATCGTTGGGTGCTTGAAATATACCTTCAAGCAAATAGGGAGGAATATCAAGTAGACCCCCACAACCTCGAACGAAAACACTAAATTTTGGAAAGCAACTTAACCGATTTGAAACGCAAAATAATTAAAACTGAAACACTACATACACACCATCACCATAGAAGGAATGTTGAAACAAGAAAACAAAATAAGTGTAGGGTTGATAGTGAAAATCCCGATTGAAAAGAAGACTACATTACCATACCTCAGGAATCAAGACTGGGGAAAATGTCAAGGTAGAGACCAAATATGTAAAATTATTACCAAATATACCAACGAATATCATTGAATTAAACGAGCTAGTTTATGCGGAAGCAAAATTAGCCTTTGATAAAAATTAGTTTTCCCCGAAGAAACCTGAACAGAAATACGAAATCTGAATAAAAAAAATTAGGCGAGAAGGACAAGTAAAATGATTGCGGCAACAAGCAAGGAATAACCAACAACCGGATTCAAAGAAAGCAAACATTTTGAAGTATAATCTGAGAACGAAAATAGCATAACATAATGACCGAATGGAATAATAAAAAGCTTACAAGGATTCGAAGAAGACCCTCTGGCAATAATACACCTGGAATCGATCAGAGTAATCCCCAAGAAAGTGCCGAATAGGAAAACACCAGTCCATGAAGGCATATATTGATTTTAGTTTAAAAAAATCACTTCCTTCCATGACAGATTGACTCTTCAACAAAGTAGATTCCTAGAAGAAATAAGAATACTCGAATAGATGACTAAGGGGAAGAACACTCCCACTTCAAATGATACCATCCCAGCAACTCTTCACCAATAACGTATATAATTATGATCTGGGAAATCCTAACAGCACAGATTAGAGAGATCTACAACTCATTAATAAGCCAATGTCTTTTTCCAAAAGAACCAAAGGAACAGGTGATCTACTATATATTGATCTGCACATTGGTGAACACTCTAACAATTATGCCAATATGAGCTATACATTTAGCAAATTGCAAGAAAAGATTAACTACCTATCGTACACCGTCATCAATTTGTTTGCAAGAATTGAAAAAGAATTGAAGAATCTTATACTAACAATAAAAATGTAGGATATAGGAATGGAATGTGATATTGAAAAATGTGCCATGCTAACAATTAGAAGCGAAATAAGGCAAAGGATGGAAGGAATATAAGTGCGAAATCAAGTAAGAATTAGTTCGCTCAGAAAAAATGAACTTACGAGTATTTCGGAATATTGGAAACCGACACTATTGAACAAGCCAAGACGAAAGAAAAATAACAAAGTAATGCAAATTAACGAGAAAGCTTCTCAAAACCAAGCTCTTGAGCAGGAATCTCATCAAAGGGAGAAACTGGGCTGCCCCTTTCATAAAATACTCGGGACTATTCTTGAAATGGACAAGAAAGAAACATAAACGAATAGACCAGAGGATAAGGAAGCTGATAACGATGCACACTGCCTTACTTTCGAGAGATGATATAGATAGACTATATGTGACAAGAAAAAAAGGGAGAACATTGAAAATAGTGTGGACACATGAATGCAAACACTCGAAGATAACATAAAACCAAACAAATAAAAACTAATTACAGCGACAAGAAACAGCAGTGACAACACTAAAATAAACGGAACAACAATAAATAGGAAACAGAAATGGGAGGAAAGAAAACAGTATGAATATTCCTATCGACAAACAGATGAAATCTCACACGAGAAGACCTGGATGGGGTTAGGAAAGGACACTTGAAAAGAGTAACTAAATCTCTTCTAAAAGCAGCGCAAAACAACGCCATAAGAACTAGTTATGTAAAAGAAGCAACAGAATATCAAAAGTAGGTTATGTGGTGACAGAAAAAGAAAAGATTATTTACATAAAAAGCGAATATAACGAACTAATTCAAACGGACTATAAGAAAACACACGACTCAGTGGGGATGGGGATCCACAAGGAATTGTGCAAGAAATTGAAATTTGACCATATGAACATATGGTATATGCATAAACCAGAATCTGTCCCTGAGATGCACAAAATTCTCTGGGATTTTGAGCTATAAACAGATCACTTAACCCAAGCCAGCCGACCAGACCTAGTGATAATTTAACAAGCAAAAAAAAAAAAAAAAAGAAAAAAAAAGAAAACTTGCCAAAGAGCAGACTTTGCCCGACAATCACTGACTAAAAATCAAAGAAAACGAAAAAGCAGAAAAGTTTTTAGAACTTACCAGTGAACTAAAAAGTCTATGGAACATGATGGTGACTGTTAAACATTTGGAACGATCTCCAAAAGACTCCGTAAAGAGGCAGGTGAAGTTGGAAATCGGAGGACATGCGGAGTCTATCCAAACTACATCCAGTCTACCCAGTATTCTGAGAAGAGTCCTGGAGAATTAGAAATCAGAAGACGAGCTGGGACCATCCGGACAACTGCATTCTTGAGGTTGACCAGAAAAAGAGTCGTGGAGATTTGTGGAGACTTGCTGTTATTCAGACTCCAGTGAAAGACTCCAGTGAAATATCATTAGCAAATGCTGAAGTGAAAAACTTTCAAAGAATAATATGATTTCGACAAAATCATAAAATAAACAGAAAAATGTGAACAGATTTAGAAATAAGAAAATTAATATAGTTTAGCAACATAAATAAAACAATATAAACTCCACCGCCCTTTACAGAATACGCCACAAACTAGATTACCATTCCCATCATTCCTCATAGAAGAGTATATATATATATAGGGATAACCATATCATGGCAATGTGTTTGATGATCCCATTGACAAGATCCTGACAATTACCAAGCACCAATGGCTTTGTGTCTACACAATCCTAACTGAAGAACTATATATATGTATATATATAAATGTGTGTGTGCATTTATAAATGTAAATATATGCATATGTCACGTGCGCTCGCCTTCCTGGAATTAAAACCTGATATCACTTTGTTGTAACAAAATCTCGTGCATGAATTTTTTTTTTTTTGTAAACTTAGTAGAGAAATAAAGGTAATCTAAATGTCAATTTGGCAGTGTTGCCTTTTCAGCAGAGTCAATCAACTGCTGCCGGCATACACAGAAAAGAAAGAAAATATTCATGATGCTATTAAGGGAATACGTTGACAGATGCTTTCGCATTCTCCAAATAACTAATATCTTCCACCTGGAATACTTTTACAAACACCAGCCTACTTGGAAGAACATAGAAAAAAAGTTCTAGTTTCACTTTCCCATAATAAAAGTTTTCCGATAATAAAACCTTTGACTGAAACAATTCAATCAATCGTTCTGCATCTGAGAAGGGTCGTCAAGTTTATCCGTATGGCTCGATGCAAATAAAAAATGTCTGTAAAACACGTGTCAATCGAGGTCTGCCGTATTTTCTATCTGTTTAACAAAATTCACTTTATATTCGATATAAATAATATCACCATGAATAAATACATAGGTTAGAATTTATTTTAAACAAAAGATGTCAGGGTTTTATTATTTCTAGTGGAAAATTAGATGATGAAAACGTATCTTATTTGATGTTATTTATTATGAGATTCTGCATAATTGAAACTCTTTACAAAAATAAGTACATCGCATATATGTTTATGCAATTTTTTTTTATTCAGAGAATTTTCAATGTCGTGGAGTTTGGTATCAAATATCATTGAATAACATTCATTTTCATTGTATAAGGTTCCTCGAGAAATAATAACATGCTGGCATTTTTTGTTTAAAAGAAAAATATTTTATCTAAAAGCAAATAGTTGGGTTATGCATAATTATGGGTAGTACTATATATATATATATATATATATACAGGAGGGTCATTAAATAAATAAGGTGGATTTTGCCAAAGGAATAAGCATTAGGAAACACTGTTTACCACTGCAATTTTTAAGAAGGAAATCAAAGGTGATGGGTCCTTTCATGTCCCAGAATACTGTCAGCATTACTTTCTTTACTGACAGCTGCGACCGGAAATTTTCTTTACCAGAGAGTAGAGCTAGTGTATTCTCCCACCACAGATTATCTTTTCGACTAATGCTCTTAGTAGAAAAACAATGTTTAGCTTATTTGTTTACAATTTTTCGACAAAAACAGGCTTCTCCATACACCTCACGTTATTATGTAAATTTCATATGGTTTTAATCTTGTAAATATTTGATAACAGATATCTTTTACGCCCTGTAACACGCTGTTTGATTAGCCTTCATTTGTAATAGCCTCAAAACAAATATTTTTGTGAGATTAAAATAATAGTTGCAATAAAGCCATTCTGAAGTAAACAGTTTTCATTTAGGGCAAATATTCTTGAAAAAAAAATCATATTTTGCTCTTTAAAAAATGACATTTATTGATTACCCTAGTGCGCAAATATATATATATATATATATATGTGTGTGTGTGTGTGTGTGTGTATAGTGAGTGTTTCAGAATTATCAATTTCATTTCGTAATATAATTATTTGACCACTTCTATTTCAAATAATATGAAATGTTAATAAAATGGTGAAAAACCACTTAAAACTCTATGTCTAATGATTAAAGCATTTTCGTGTCAGTTATAGAAATGCCATTCCAACTGTTACATCTTTCACTGAACTTTTGGGCCCTCATACACCGAACATGTGTGTGTGTGTGTGTGTGTGTGTGTGTGTGTGTGTGTGTGTGTGTGTGTGTGACCGCAGCCCAGTGTAAATGGTGTGACGGCAAAATTATTAAAATCCCAAGACGGGAATTTATTTTTCGCACGTGTGAAGATGGGGCGGTCTGGCACTTGATTCCTCGGAGTCTTTTCTCGGGCATATAGGAACTGGCATATTATGTGGGGGTAAATTTGGGGCTAGACTGACCACCGCTGGCAAGGGGTTTCCAAACTTCATGTTAACACACACACCCACCCACCAGGCCACTAGCTCTTCCTACCCCTAAAACAATAGAAGATATGGACGTTTAGGTTTAGATATAATAATATTAATTATCATCATCATCATGTTGCGCAGCCAGCGCGGATATCCCTGACCCTCTCTCGCCATTTCTCCCTATCATTCATCGCCTCCGGCAGGTCTTCAGGGTTACATCCTGTGTCCTCACATAGTTGCTGCATGTAAGTTCGTGCTGGTCCTCCTACTCTTGCACATCCATACGTGGGGGTCCACAGGAGTACATCGCTTATGAGCTCGTCCTTGCTTCTCCAGCAGTGTCCCGCGTGTCTGGTTCGTCTGACTTGTATAGTTTTCGTGATGGGGCGCAAGTGTCCGTATAGTTGGAGTCTCGTGGGGTGTTGTCGCCAGGACTTGTTTAATACTGCTCTCAACATTCTTGTGTAATTTCCGTCTAGTTTCCTCTCCAGCCGCTTCGTTAGCGTCCATGTGGTGCATCCATATAGCAGTATCGACACAACCGCTGCCTGGAAGAAACTGCGTTTCATTTTATCAGTTAGGTCCGACTTCCATATGATCGAGAGCCTATCGATAGCTGTCCATGCCTTCGTCAGACGTGTGTCGATGTCTTTTTCGGTTGATGAGGCGCTACTTCCTAGGTAGGTGAATTTGTCGACTAGTTTCAGAGAGGCTCCGTCTAGTGTGGCAATGTTGGCCGTTTGGTTGTAACACATATATTCAGTTTTGTTTGCATTGACATGGAGGCCAATGCCAGCTGCGGCTCGTTCCAGACTATGCAGTAGTGTCTCTGCTTGATTAGGCGTATTCGCTAGTAACGCCAAGTCATCAGCGTAGTCGGCGTCCGTGATTGTTTTTGCGGGGTACCTTTAGCTTTTTCTCTTTGTCAGCTCGAAGCTATTTTCTCTGATTTTGTCGATCAAAGTCGTAAGCACATAGTCTAGACAGATGATAAAGAGGTACGGGCTAGTGTGTCTCCTTGTAGTACTCCTGCAACAATGTCGAAGTATTCCGTGTCTCCATCTGGTGAACGTACTTTCACTTTGGTGTTTCTGTAGAGAATCATTATCGCTGCTACTGTTTTTTTTGGTAGGCCGTATGCTCGTAGGATTTGCTCCATCTTCCCTCTGTGTATGGAATCGAAGGCCTTTGTAAAGTCGACAAATAGTAATGTCGCCTGTAAGTTTTTTGCCCGAACGCCTTCAAGGATTCTACGGATGGTCAGTATTTGTGAGGTTGTGGATCTATTTCTCCGGAAGCCGTTTTGGTTTTTCCTAAGGATGTTGTCTATTTTGGGTTCTATGCGGTTTCGTAGTAGGGCATTGTAAATTTTGGCTGCTATGGATGTAAGTGTTATCCCTCGATAGTTCTTGGCTAGTCCGAGGTCGCCTTTTTTAGGGAATGGAAGGATGCATCCCTTCGTCCATCTTTCTATCCTATTTTGACTATAGACAGCGTTGCATTGCCGGGTCAGTATATCGTCGAATTGTCTAGTCTTCCACACTTTTGGCGGGGATCCCGTCTAGCCCTGCTGCTTTCCTATTTTTAATTCTTCTGAGAACTGAGTCGAGTTCTTTTTTGGTAAAAGGACCTAGTTTAACGTCTAATTGCTTACTAATAATTCTGGTGATCGGTTCATCCGTTATTTCCGGTGGGTTTCCTAGTAGATTTTTGAAATGCTGTTCCCACAGTTTTACTCTTTCTTGTTGGCTTGCAGCTTTCAATTTTGCTTTGGCTGTGCTCTTCCTTCTACTTACTTCGTTTATTGTTTGCCAGGCTATCCTGGATTGTCTATCTTCCACCGAGTCTCTAATCTTATCTATCTTTTAGATATATTCCTGTTAATTGATGTTGAGCCTTTTCTAGTTTTCGTGCATTTGTGTTTGTTGGGTTCTTTTGATAGCTTTTGGAGGCAGTTTTCACAAGTGCACGTTTTTCTCTAACCGCTGGCGTTTCCCAAGGGGCTCTATATTTAGTTCTAGGTTTTGTTGGAATACACTTTGCTGCTGCCTCAAGGTGTGCTTCTACAAAATTTTCATATTCGTCATTTGGGGTACCTTTTTCTGCCTTCTCTTGTAGTGCTTCGAATCTGTTTCTTAATTCTAATGCATATTTATCTCTAATATCTCTGTTGTTGAGTAGGGCCCAGTCATAGTGCTTGGTTGTCGCCTTTCGTGTGGCGTTTTTTCGTAGGCTTAGACGTACTTTGGCCGTAACTATTCGATGATCGGAGGACACACCCTCGAAAGAGGAGTATGCCTCGCAATTCATCGCACTGTTTTTCCATTTCCCGTTTATAAGGACGTAGTCTATCTGTGCTTTACTCTTATTCGCGTATGTGTAGGTCCATAATTTCCCCTCCCTTTTTTAAAGTTTGTATTGAGGCATGTTAATCTATTTTCTATCATGAAATCTATTAGATGTTGTCCATTCCTGTTTGATGCGTTGTGTAGGCTGTATTTGTTGTGTCTGTTTTTCCCGATTTGTGCATTCATATCTCCGCCAATGTCTAGCAGGTTGTGTTTCGGAATGCTACGTACTAGGGAGGATAGCTCCTCGTAGAAGGTGACTATTTCGTTTTCTTCGCTAACATTGGTAGGGCTGTAGCAGGAGATAATTGTTGCTTTGGGGTTGCCATTAAACGTTGCGGCCATCATCCTTGGTTGTATTCTCTCAATGCTGTTCAGCGTTTTTAACGCTCTTGGTCCGAGAAGCATTCCCACCCCTCCTACCGATGCATTGATAGAGTTTTTCCATGCGGATACAGTCACCAGCATCCATCCATTACCAGTATCGTGATACTTGATATCTTCGGTGTGCGTGTATCGGTGCTCTTGTATGCAAATTATGTCTATCTTATGTTCTACGGCTGATGCAGTTAGCTCTGATAGTTGACCTATTCTATTTAGGGTTCTCACGTTAAATGTCGCTATCTGTATTGTTTGTTTGCATCTTAGTAGTTTTTGTTTGAGTTTGAGCTCTGTAGCTGATTTTTCGAACACTGAGGCCAGGGCTCCAACCTCAGCAGGACGCGCCCCTTTTTTACCCGCGCGAACAGCGATGCGGTTTATGTATGTGGTTTGAGTACGAGTCATGGTTATCTTTCGATGGCTGTTTTTATTCTCATCTATAGAAGCCACTCTTATAGATGAGCAGCAGTAGTTCCCCGATCGAACTGACAATTTTGAGCGTTAAGCTGCAGGACTCACACGTACATCAAGCTGCTTCCCATGTGTATGTGTTAGAAAAAAAAAAGAAAGAAAAATGAAAAAAACTTTTTTTTTCCTTTTTTTTTTACCTTAAGTTTTAACTTAGTTAAAGTCCAAGACTGCTGTCTGTTAAAATTCAAAGACATTTTGGGGTATATTTCAGCCTATCATCCGATTCTTGCCCTGACAGGTTTTTATTTTATTGGTAGAATTCGATTTTTGACTTCGGTTGCTTTAAAAAAAAATGAAAAAAAAAAAATTAGCAACCGAAGTCAAAAATCGAATTCTACCAATAAAATATTAATTATAGTGGTCAACAATTCCAGTTTCCCGTATAATATTTATAAAGGGAAGAATAGGACAATTTAGGTGAGAATAATATAAGGCAAAAGAAGCTGAAAACAAGCATGAAACAGACAACTTGACAGTAAACAACACAATGAGTAAACTTCAACACGTGGGGACATTAAAATATAACAATCTTTTTAATAAACAAGCGGAGACACATATTCAACGTGTCGGCTACATTATCAGCGGATAATACATAAATATAAATGTCTTTCTTCCTTTTTTCTTTTCTTTCGTCTTTCTTTAAATTGCGAGAGAGAGAGAGAGAGAGAGAGAGAGAGTAATGGCAATGCTTAAAAAGGGTGTAGGGAGAAACAGTCTTAATCTTTACTTATCTTTTGACAGGTTCCTTCGGGGAGTATTTTCTCTTTTACGGGCTGGCGAAATTTTACATATATTATATATTATATATATATATCGCTCTGGCTTGAAGGCGGAGGGTCTTCTTATCCAAGATTCTATTTCGCTTCCTCCCCCGGTGATTTCATCATTTCAACTACTGTCCCGCAAATCCCGGTTCTGGTGCTTCGCCCGGAGTTTGGCACGAGATTCGCCCCATCTGTTCACGACGACATCTCTCTTCAAAACTCTTCTTCACCCGGAGTTTGGCATGAGACTCCATTCACCGTGACCTATGTTCCAAAACCGATTTTCTTATTCCCTATTTCCGGTGTCGGAAGAAGGTGCCACTTCCGCTTTAGGTTTGTCACCAATCATTTAGCTTCTATCTTCTTCCCTCCGGTCACAGAATGCAAACATCTGTTGGCTTTCATTCTGTTGGCGATCCGTTCGGAATACTATCTCTTTCACCCGAGTGAGATCACGGAGTACAGATAGCCTGACTCACATTCTTTACTTTTTCCGCCAGGCCGGCCGAAGTTGACCTACATTACTTTTCCTCTTTCAACGGTCAGTCCTTGGCAGCCTGTTAATTCAAACACGGAGGGGTAGTAGTAATTCTTTATTTCTCTCCTCTCAGTGGTAGGCCACGTGACAATGGCATATCATCGTGAAATTTGTGTTAGACTGATGCTCTTGAAATTCTCTAATTCAGAGAAAAAAGGGATTTATAATCCATTTTTCAACTGAATGTGTGCAATTTGCGTTCGTCGTAAACACCCCTTTTAATTTTTTACAACAGAGATAGCTATGAAATGCTAATTTAATATATATTATAATTATTTTCGCTTTTCTAAAAAGAAGCATATGAACATTGATCATTGTTAAAACGGGATTTATCGAGTGGTCTATTTTTTGTCTTTCTAAAAATTTTAGAATTTTTAGAAAAAATACAAAATGAGGATGCATAAAGTTAATTAGCAAAAAATGACTTTATTAAACGATTCTAATAAAGATTGCTAAAGTGATGGATTTTATAAATAAGCTTATTTGATTAGTGCACAATGGCAGAAAAAATATTCTCACTATCCGGCTTCTCTCATTTTACCAAAAGTCTAAAAATATATTACCAATTTTATTAAGCTTATCTGAGTTAGACATAAAAACATAAAAATCTATTTTCACAATTTATTAGACATATCTCTGTTTGGCATCTGATTGTAGGTATTTAATTTTATTATCTTTATGGAACACAAAGCAAGAAATTATGTTTTGGACATTTCTATATTTACTTTAGAAAAGTAAAGCAGAGCCTCAGGAATAGCAGCACAGACGACATTCGGTAGATTTCGAATTTCGATTGAGATCATATATGTTCACTTGGTGTGGCTATGAACCTAAATAAATTCACTCAATCTTCCGTCAATAAATATCTTGACAAAATGTCTCGTCGCTCTCAGACCATGGGAATAAATGCAAAATAAAAGTTACGTTCAAATCCAAATACTTTAAGGGCCAATAATGTATATATGTGTGTTTATGGGTTAAAAAACGAAGTGTGTAAGAGGGAAAGATGAAGTTGAGTGTTTTATATTGCAATAGAATGTTTGCCAATGGTCCGGGAGACCAGGGATCGATCCCAGTTTGCATCATACCAAAGACTTTAAAAATTTCATACTTCCTTGCTTAACACTCAGCAATATAAGGTACATATCAAGGGTAAAATGGAGCAATACAGGGAAAGGAGTAGCGCTCTCCCCTACATCTCGGTGTAGTAGCTATTGAAAAGGGAGCTTCTGGTCGCCCTCGACTACGTTAGCCAACTACTACGACATATAAATATTAAATATTGTCCTACATTCACTTGATATTTCAGAAGATACGCATTGGAAGTCATTAAGAAAAAATAGACTTTAATGATTGTGTAACTCGCAGAATTGGTTAAAACTTAGTTGATCTGTTTTAAAATCATCTGTCAGATAGATATATAAGAGGTCCAAAATTATTTTATATAATTTATACTTTCGTATGCGTGCACACATATAGGCATACATACATACAAATTCGATTAATTTTTATTCTCGTTCGCAATTTTTATGAAGTAGCTTGCAAGTACCTTATTATTTATTATATAAAATATAATAAATCTCATCTCTTCAAGGCTATACCCAATAAAGTCCAGACAAAAATCCCATTGAAGTGCTTGACTATAAACAAATAACCAGTAATTTAAATTACGTTTAAGCTACAATTATCAGGAATATTGTTAGCAAGTAAATTGGTAGTGACATCCAGAACTGAGCTCATTAGAAGCAATACCTGTTACTAGGAATCAATCAATCTGTATTATTTCTGTTATTTAATTGAAAGTTTACATTAAAGACTTTCGTCTACAAAATAATTCCTCATAATGTGGATATTATTTGGAGGAAGTGCCTTGTCAAATATTTGATCACGTACTAGCCTAAAAGGAAAATAAATCACGATCTTTGAATATATTAAAATGTCATTGTGTAACGTAACTGAACGGCTCATAGAAATTTGGATGAGTAAATGAATGAATCGATGAATAAAGCAGGCAGTAGTGGCAGAATAAGAAGGCAGAGGCACTCGTTGTAGTTAAAAATGACAAAGGAAAACTGAAGGTCCGAAATATTGTGCGCATGTACCAACGGATCTGCTCCCCACACGACAGGTAGAAGTGTGTGGACGATTTAGGGGAGTCGACGGCAGGATGCGATAAGGTGAAGATGTTAGTAGGAAACGAGCCACGAAGATCTAAGGAAAAAAGTTTACGAGCTACAAACAAGCGCCCTAAACAGGGTGTTAGACCCAATGTACAAGCATGTTAGAATCAATAAAAAAATCAAGGTCTGTGTCTGTTTATCTCTTTCTCACTAAGATATGTTACTTTTTGGTCTAACTGACAGTCGTCTCGTGTTTCCATACTCCCTTTCTTTCTCCCAGCGACTGCTTGCTACCTTGAAGTAAATAAATCTTTTGTGTATGTTTAACAAACTTTCGCATTTGTCAACTTGTAACCACGGCGAAGTCACAACGGGGGTCTAAAGTCTCTTTAGTACCGCTATGGTACAATCACATAATGTAATCGGTAATGTTACACAAAATGATTTTCTCAAAAAAGTGGGATATATTTAATGCTAAAACTATTTATTGTCAAGAATATGGAGATATTTGGATAAAATAAATCATAATAATTAAAATATTCTACCTGACACAATAGTTCAGAGAGTTTTCTTTTATTTTATGATGTTTAAATTAAAGCTTTGCAGAACTTATTCAACGAATACCTTCTCTAGCTGCCTTTCAATATGAAAAGAGACGATGGAATTGTATCTTCAAATGTATTTTTCAAAAAATTTATTTCTTTAGGTTTCCTTTGGCTAAAGACCCAGCAATAAAGATTTTGAAGATGTCTTTTAGTATGGTAAGTTTGTTTACCATATTCTGTGAAATATTGGCAAATAATCAGTGCGAAATTAAGGACTATAATTTCATCAAGTTAAGCTTGTAGATTTCATTAAAAAACCGCGAAATAGAATTTTGGATTATTACAAAAATTATAGTTTCTTTGAATTTAATTTTTTTTTTTCCTAAAATATATATATAATACTTTGATAAATACTTTTGTTAAATATGGTGTCACTTTCTGACTGATTGATAAAGATACTTTTCTGCATGTGTTCTAATCAAGAATGAATAATAATTGATTTATTGTAACAGGCCCACTGGTTAATTAGCAGATCATTCGATAACACAAAGTACCTTGCTAAAAGGTTTATATTTTTAGGTTGGTTGTAATTTACGCAACCGTATGCATACCTCCAATCAAAAACATTTGCTACATGGCTGCCATGCCTTTATTTACAATATTGTGACGCTGCATAAATAACTATCTCAGGGTGAGAGTTCATTTTATGCGCATGTGACGTCGAGGGGAGAGTGGCACTTGACCCTCCGCAAAATAAATACGAGTCAAGACTTCTATTTCGGGCATATAGTAAACTGGCAAATAATGTGGGGGATAACTTGGGGCTAGACTGATCTCCAACGCTAGCAAGGGTGGGTTTCCAAATTCACTTTCACATACCCCACCAAGCCCTTCGTTTTCCTACCCACTCAGATAACGGAAAACATGGATTTCAAGGTTAGAAAATATTAACTGTAGTCAAATTTCCAGAATTCCCTTGTAATGTTTTAAGGTGAATACGACATTTAGCGATAATTGATGAGAGCAATATGAAGCTGAAACAGATAAGTGCAAAAGAAGGCGACTCGATAGATAAATAACACAACCAAACGATTTCAACACAAAGGTGCATTTAAAATATAACAAAGTTTTTTTTTCTTCTTTCTCCTTTCTCTCTTTCTTTTTTTCTTTTTTCTTTCTTTTACTTGAGAAAATATCTAAGTCGCCGGACTGCAACATGTAACAAAGTTCATTCACTAACTTGTAAATGATGAAACTGAATCCTTTCAGTTTCTCTCTTTCTTTTGTTTTTGAATACATATAATTCCCCAATATTTAGGAAGGGTAGAAGGAAAAACAGTTTAAGTTGTAATTATCTTTAATGTTCAGGTTCCTTTCTTTTACGGACGAGTGACATCCGCAGTGTCTGGCTGAATGTTAGCGCGTCTTTCTAACGCTGACTTCTGTCCAGAGATTCTGTTCTACTCTTTTTACTGGAGATTCTCCAGAGTTGGCTGTTTTGGCGTCTATCTCTCGCCAATGTCTGTCGAGAACTAAACTTTCTTTTTCGAATTTTCTCTAACGAAAAAATGGCGGTTTTTGGTCTAAGGGTCTCTGGGCCAATCATTTGACTTTTTCCTTCTCCCACTATTCCATCCGGTTATGATATTCGAGTGACCTGGATTTCTTTCTTTGTCCAACCGATTACAGGTCATGGAGTGCGGGTAGCTTTGACCTTCATTCTCCTACTGTTTTAGCGGTCAGTCCTAGGGACCTGTTGATTCAAACACCGTAGGGTAGGGAAATTGACCTCCCTTTCCTTCTCTCGGTAGCATTCCATGTCACAATATCCTTGGATTTGTGTGAATTATCTTCCGACAGTTACGGTTTTGCGTGTATTGTTTCTCTACATATCAAGAAGTCTCTCCCATAGAAACATTTTCACATAAATAATAAAAAATAATAGAAATACTTTCACTGGTGTACTTTTTTATCTGTTTTTTCCCTTTAGTTAAAATCTTATTTGTTTTAAGAAGATTCTAATGTCTCGATATTTAAAATTTTATCAATTGTGCTTTGAGGTGGTTTACCAACTATATCGTCGGTAAAATTAGATATCTATTAAATCCAGCTTTGCTCGAATAATCTTTTTTTTTTTTTTCAGCCTTGGCTCAAATGTATTTTATATGACTTCTTTCTAGCTTTGTGTGTAAAAGAAATGAAATAATTGAGGGAATTATAGTTCTTTTCACTCTATTTAAATTCGCCATCAAATTTTAGTGACAACATATTCTAAGAGCTGTAAAATTAAAATCATTATTATAAAATTTTTTCATGTGATGTGGATAGAAATGTATGTAGTTGTTTTTATTGGTTAATTTGCAGAATATATTAATTCTATTTAATTATAATTTTTAATTAATTACATGTCCGGAAAAAGTAAAGAATAATTAGTTTCTTTTTTACAGGTGAAACCTATCGACAGCTGAAATTTATTGAGTCTGTCAGTGGTGGTTGATATCTTAAAGTAATTGGGATAAATGATAAATGCTTCGTCGATATATTAGGGAAACATCGTAGATATAATGTACTAGAAAGAACATGATTCAAGAAATTCTAAAAATGGGAAAAACGTTAGATTAAATAAATACTTTTTATAAATAATACTCCAATATATTAGAAATAATTACATATACAATAATAAATGCACACACACACACAAACACTCACACACACACACACACACACACACACACACACATATATATATATATATATATAAAGTATTTTTGTGTGCCTGTACATCAATTGGGCGAAAAAGAACAGAAGATAGATGAAAACAAAGTAAGTATTCTCACGTAAAATTTTATGAGAAAGACAATGAGGTATATGAAATTTACTTTCCATTTTGATCATATACGTTTAAAAGGGACAAATGTCTCTGATTTCGATGAAAATAAAAGTATAACTTGTAAACACTGAATAAAATCGATTCCCATAATTTCACCATCTTACAATAATATGAAAAAAACCTTCTGAGTTTTATACGACGCAGAGCTCCTTTCAAAGCGCAAATGCATCCAGTTTTCATGGAAGATACATCAAAACAAAGAATGAACTCTTAAGTATAATTTTACGAAAAAGACGATAAACTGCATGAAAATCACTTTCCAGCAATATTGAATGTCGTAAAGCGAGTAAACACTTTTGATTTCAATGAAATTAGCATCATATTGCTTATGTTTACGGGAAGTCAGGATCATTATCTGGGAATGTATACCGATTTGATTATTGGCAACTGGAGAAAATACAGAATCTCTTATTTCAAGTGTAAACTGATTTGATTAGAAACTGGCCAAAGTCCTGTATCACATATTTTAAATGTTAACTGATTTAATGATTCATTATGTTTCAGAGTTTAATTTTTTCTTATTTTTCTGTTCTAATTGATTTACTTTTTTGTAATTTTAAAAGCATATTTGTATCTTTATACAGCTATGTCCTTAACATAAAATTTGACAGCATCTTACTTCATTTTTTAAGTATCATAAATAGTTATATTTAAGATCTTACATTACTATGATAATATATATTTAATTGTTATTGTTTACGGTGATTCTTGAATAAACATTACAATATATATGTCGTTATAATTTTCCTCAAGATTTTATTTAATTGCATATTACATGTCCGGACATTGGCCTAGCGGTTAGAGTGTTCGCCAATGGCCCGGGAGACCTGGGTTCAATCCCAGGTCGAGTCATACCAAAGACTCAAAAAATGGTACTTGATGCCTCCTTGTTTAACACTCAGCATTGTAAGGTACGGATCAAGGGTAAAATGGAGCAATCCAGGGAAAGGAGTAGCGCCCTCCCTACACCTTAGAGTAGTGAGCTATTGAAAAGGGAGCCTTCGGGTAACCCTCGACAAAGGGAGACAACTTTGCTTTTGCATATTACATGGAAAAACCGCAGTCTATGCGATGGATGCTTCAATAAATAAAACAAAATACTGAGATAAAGAATAAGAAGTTTATATACAACTATGATTATAATTGGTTTAATGAAAGCACCTCTTTTAAATGAGACTGGCATTCCTTTCTTTTGAGTTACAAAATGAATATAGATTTACAATTTACATAAGTGTTAGCAATGTTTTTATAAGGATAAACGAGTAATCAATTAAATCGTATATTAGACTATATTATAATTTTTTGCCGAAGTCTGGCAATAAGAGATTGCAGATATCCGCTCCAAAACATTCAATAATAGAGAAGCAGTAACTCTCAGAAAGTAGAGTACACATTTTTGAAGGCTCTTTCTGAATCCAGTCAACAACGGGTATTTCTGCTAGTATATATATATATTAAAGATAGATTATCGATCGTATGGAAATCTGACCTCTATAATAAAAAAAAAGTGATCTTTTCCCAGCTGTGGCCGTATAATTATTACTGTATAGATGCACCAACTAGACTTAAACAAAATACATGGAGAAAATGTCAGATGAAAACTACACAAGAAGGCTAAGAGCATTTTTGAACAAATATTTGAACAGCACCCAACAAAACATCAGCTCTTCGACTACTAACTTTCCAACCAAAAAACCATTCTAGGAAGATGGACAAGATAGGCTAGACACTACTGGAGAAATAAGGACGAACACATAAGCGTTGTTCCGCGATAGACTCCAACACATGGATACGTCAGTTTTAACTGACTAGCATTCACGGGGAGCATGGAGAACATTACAGGGGCGATGAATGATAGAGATGAATGGTGAGAGAGAAAGAGAGAGTGAAAAAAGACAGATAGATAGATAGATAGAGAGAGAGAGAGAGAGAGAGAGAGAGAGAGAGAGAGAGAAATCCATTCTCTCATCATGATGATGATCACGCACACACACACACATATATATATATATATATATATATAGATGTTCCTGGTGTAATAGGCATCGTCGTAGGAAATGAATATGGTGACCGGAGTTCAAATTGCATTTTACATGTATACATCCAAATATTTTCTCTCCTGCTATGAGAAAATAGTTGGGCAGACTGGACTTGGTCGAGCTACCCGTCTAGGGAAAGGAAAACTCTGAATTCAAACCTATTAAATTCCGCTTAAAAACTGACCTTGTGTGTATATAATTTCACAATAATTATATCTATATTATATGATAAATCTCTGGTAGGGGCTATTTTATAGTGAAAATCTCAAAAAATAGATTCCTGTTTTTGCATTACACTTAACTGTGGTGCCATTATAATAGATTTGACGTTATAGGAAATTTATTTGAAACGAAATATTAGCCCATTAAATATCGAACTTACGATATTTTTCAGGAAAAATTACTGTTTAAAAATTCTATTTGAGAATCTTTCACAAATAATTTTCCTCTACTGAGCTATATTCAATAGTTTGTTTCTCCTGATTCAGATATCATTTTTGTATTGCATGAAGACCTTGATCCTTGGTTCATTTTAAACACATTAAAAACATAGATGAATAAAAAGTGTGGATCACCGTGACGTTGTTGCTAACTTGCTAGGGAGCTACATTCTAGAAAGAAAGAAAGAAAGAAAGAAAGAAAGAAAGAAAGAAAGAAAGAAAAAAGTGGAAGTGATGAGACTGAAATAAATCAATAGAGTTGAGGGTAATATAAAAGCAAGAAATAAATAAATAAAGAAAGAAAGAAAATTTAGTTTTGAAATTAAAAGATATTTCTTCTTGAAACTTTGAATCCAATTAAAAGTTCTTCCAGGTTCACGAGGTGGACGTTGATAATTAAATTGTTTTTATAATTATTTTTTATATATAACAGTGTAACCTGACCCTTTTCCCGCTGCATACTCCAATCTTTTGGCAGTGTGAGAGCTGTATTTTTCCACAAAAAGAAATAATAAAAAATGTTACTTTAATACCTTTAAATCACAAAAATATGCTAAATCATCAATCTAAATGCTATGGGCTTGAACTACAACAAAATAAAAATAAAAATTTTCTGAATGAAATTATAAAAACTTTGCTTTATTATTGTTTTATTTTTTTTTTTTTTGGTCTTTTATTCTATAATCTACTCGTGAAATAATCCCTCTTGTTTATCGTGACTATTTTTCACCATAAAACTCGAATATCCCTCAAAACACCTTGGCGGCTCTTTTCTTCCCTACTGTGGGCCAGTTTCAACTTTTCAATTGTCTCCGTTGCTGATTTCGTGTCCCGTGCAGCAGAATTAGATGGTTGTTCTCATCGTAAGTTTAAAAACCATCCTGAAATTTTAAAGAAGCAGTGAACATGGTCAAAAAACATGTATTATATTGGTTCAAATCATAACAGTATAACACTACGTGGCATGCTGATTTGCGATGTTTACTGCTTACTTCCTGCTGCGCGCGCATGTGCCTCGTTTTTGGTCTGTTTACAACAGCGTCGGACAGGTTTGTTTTTTTTTTTATTGCATCACGCATAAATACGCCAAAGTTACCTTAAACATCCATGTATAGTTTAGTGCATTAACAGCTGTGTATTAACTTACTTTCCATATTAAAAAAAGAAAGTAGATTTGTTGAAATCAATTATAGATAAGAAACGCTTATCAGGGTACACAACTCGAAGGAAGATTGAAAATATTATGCACATGGATGTGGCGATATTTCATCGCATTTTTCGAAATTGATTTTTAATGAGTTTAACCATGCATTTCACATCTTCATCTCTTCATCTCTGTACTGAATGCTCTGAACCCGGGAAAGTTGTACTTTTGTTTGTCTGATTATTATCTGTGCTTGTATAAGAGGCGCAAATTAGATTTGAACTTTTCCTGTTCGTAGATTGTCATAGACTTCGAAGAATATCGTTATTGAATGGATTTCATTTCATATCGTAGAAGACCCCATACCCCAAAATGTACAGAAATTCTAAAGTTAAAATTCGTTAAAAACTTTAAGGCAAAATAATTCAGCAGTCTGTTTGAAAAAGCAAAAAGATATAAATTGGAAAGTTAAAATAATGCAGGTAGAAAATTCAACTGCTTCGAAACCGTTGAATGATGAAAATGAGTGCTTATCATTCCTTTTTAGATATTTCTCAATTGAAGAAAATTATCTCAGGTGACGCCAAATGAACAGATTGTATCTTCGGTACTAAACTTATTTTATTTATTTTTTAAAAAGCGCGTTATGTACTACACAAATTCAGTGAAATAAAGTATTCATTTTTTTTTTTGCGAATGACTTTAATTTTTCTCCTTTGGATATCTTTACATTTTGATAGTTTACTTTTAACGGTATGTGAACTTGATCTATGAAAAAAAAAATCAAGTACTGTTTCACTGAAAAACCTAGTTTTCTTTTAAATGTGATATCTTTGAAATTTGAAAATTATTATATATAGTTACAAAAGTATTCATTCATAGACTAACATTTGAAGAACTGTGCTAGAACGCCTAAACCTTTATTGAAGTACATTTTGGGTTTATTATTTCTTTGATTAGCCTAATGAGTTGAGTGTTCGCCAATGGTCCGGGAAACCGGGGTTCAATCATCGGTCGAGTAATTTTTGATTTATTATTTCTTTTATGAGATCAAATCACAATATGTCTCCTGTGATACCGATGTCCATGTTTCAATTCTTCAAGATTTGTGAGACAGTATTTTCAACATCTCATCTCGAGTATTCTCCTTCAGTTTTCAATTGGATTTATATCTGTGCTATATTCAAGTCAATCATGGATACGTATCCTTTTCTCCCTGAACCATAATTTTGTAAATTTCACTGAGAGGCGAAGAGCAAGGCCATGTTGGAAAATGAATTCCTTGTTCTCAAACTTATTCTCAATGTATGAGAAAATGGTCTAGAACATCCTGACAGCATTAATCGATCATTTCAAGAAGCAGATCTTTCTGACACAAGTGTCAGACATGCAACCCCAACCATGACAGACTGAGGGAATTTTATGCTTCTTTTACGTATTTGGCATCATATGTTTTATATGACTTTCTCAGGAGGCAGGGGCTACAACCACCGAAAGAAAAAAATATAATCTTGAAGATGACCAGGTACCATTGATCAACAGACCAATTTTAATGGTTTCGAGTCAATATTGAACGCTTCCGTTTCTGTCTAAATGTTATTGGTGGCTTCGAAATCAATATCCTACTGTCATATTCGATCTGATGGAATACCCGGAGTATTATAAATCAAGAAACAGACATACTAGCATCATTCTAGGCTTTGAAAATTTCACCACAATTGGTCAATCGATTGAAAGTATGGATCAGATTCAATTAACGTTTATCGGTAGCTGCTGTACCCTACTCTATATTTACACAACTAAATATTAAATGATATAATCGACATAATTTTTGAAGCATTCAAACGGAGAAATATTAAATAAACTACTGAGGATTTAAAAATTCTGTTTTCATCTCATGAAAATAATGAAAATTGTGAACATTTTAACATTTTTGTCTACATTTTGAGATCATTTTAAAATACTATGAAAATCAAGTTGTCAAATTTTTAGGAAATATTTGGTACTAATTCACTTTTAGATGATTTCATTTTTGAATTAAGATTTTTCTGAAATATTCAAGTAATGTACTTGTCTGAGAAAATGAGTCCTGGAAAAAATTTATACCAAATTTAGAGCTTGAATCATCAAGTGAGAGATTTTTGTGGGATATTGACTTAATCTCCATCACTAAGTGGGTTTTTCTTTTACTTAATCCCACAGCCGTTTTATTTTATGAAATCTGATTAAATAATTTGAAATTAATCGATTTAAAAATATTTCTAAGATTTTTTCCCCACGTGTATATACAAATACATATTTCTAAAAAAAGTCATCCGGAAAATTACTCTTGAATTTTTTTAATCTTTAAAACCCATTTTTGGTGAAATTTCCATGAATTCTTAAATAAAAAGTGCAAAACAAGCAATATCATTATGTTAAGAAAACGTTTACTTTCTTTTCTCATTAATAAATGTGTTACATATTGAACTTAATAGACTGATAATTTAGGGATTTCAAAACAGGATAATGCACCTGTTTATTCAGAGGACAGCGGTAAAAACCACGGGAAGCGAGAACCAGAAGAAAAATGTGCCGGTATTGAGAATAATTTATAATGATAAGACATTCGCAGTCCATTCAGAAATCTGGTCAGATTCAGAGAGCAGCCGGTGAATAAACAAGTCAGCCGTATAACATAGTCAAAGGGTTCGACAGAGAGCTGAGTGAGAGATATCTGAAAAGAATTTAATTACAAAAAAAAAATCATCTGTGAGGATTTTAGAAGAATAAAATCAGTACATTTTTTTAAGAATGATACAATATCGAGTGAAAATGAAAAAATAAGCGAGAAATATTCTTTGATTTTTGGCTAAGCAGAAAAATAAAGAATAGATATATGAAATAGTTTGTTTTTTTTTAACCAGAAGAAGAGGAAGGTAAGAGAAAAGCTAAAATATCTATTTCGTCATCGGGAGACAGCTGACCAAAAGATGGCTGAACTGGAACTGAGGTCACAGAAGGGTCAATGAAAACGCAGATGCACAGATGATTGTATGGGAACTATTTCAGACCTTGAGAAATGATTTAAAAAAAAAATTATTTTTTCTTTGGAAGACTGATTAATTGCTTGACATGATGTGTTGATCATGTGACTAGGAGGACCACCTACTGCAGAGAGAAGGCATTGCAACTGACAGAGGAAAGTGGGAAGAAACCCCACCCTTTGTGAGTAACGGTCACAGAGATTAACCGTTGGGGTAGCAGAAAGCAATTGTGAATAGAATTAATTACTGGAATCTAATTAAGGAGAAAACTGTTGATGAAATACGCCCATTTGGAAATAAAATAAACAATTATATAAAGCACAATTTTTCCCAAAAGCGAGGAGACCGGGGATGGAGACAAGAAGTAACAGTCAGCAGTAAACGCCTCTCCATCGCTCCGAATTTAAAGCCTTGGGCCAGACTCTCAAAGACAGAGAAGAAAGAATCACGAGTTAGTGACAGAAACCTTACGAAACAGTAAATTTAGCTGAATTGGAAACTGCTAAATGACTTAGCCCTTAGAAAGGCTGTGTTTGCCGCTGCAACTAGATTGACTGCTGGGAAAGAAGGGGCTAGGTCTCATTACTTAACTCAACGGTGAAGGGACTTTATTTATTCATTTTTACAAGGAAAACTGACTTAAATATTTTTCTAAAACAGACTTTGTTTTTTTTTTCGTTAACTAAACTGTTAATTAATTATTAAACACCACTTTGTTGTTTTGTCTCCGGCCTTCGACTTCAATTTATTTTTCTTTTAATGAACAACCTTGTCTGATTTATTTGGCGATCGGTGATTGACGACTTCAGATATATCTAAAACACTACGTAGGCAGATAACTGAACAATCCTTGGTTCAATCCTTCATTGGAGCAGTGATCTGTTGGTGGTCTTAGCAGTTGACTGAGAGAGAGAGCCAGAGGGAGGAACAAGCCACTCCTGGCCGAGAACCCCGCCTTGTCAAGGAAGTGACCTCAAGGAAGTAAAACTAAATGTGCTTTTGAAAATGTAATATAGATACCCACACACACACACATATATATATATAATGTAATGCTATCACTTACATTTAGTGCATAATAACTAAAAATTAAGCCATAAGTCTCACAATATTAGAATTAACCCTGAATTCATTTACGCCTTTATGTACCGTATATGCACAAAATGTACACTATGCATATCTAAAAAAAACTAGAGGTGATGAGTAAAAACGGATTTCAAATTTGAATTCAGCACCCTCAAATGAGGTAAAAACGAATATTTTTGTGCTTGCCTCAATTTCTTTGTAAACCAGTGTAATCAAAACCCGATAAACAGATGGATGAAGGGATGTATCATACCCTTCCCTAAAAAGGAACATCTCAGATTAGCCAAGAACTACTGAGGTATAACCCTTACATCGATTGCAGCAAAGATATATAATGCTCTACTACACAACTACATAGAACTCAAAATTAAGAACATACTTAGGAAGAACCAAAATGGCTTTAAGGGAAATCGATCGACGACGTCACAAATTTTGACTATCCGTCGAATTCTTGAAGGTGTACGCTCAAAAAACCTAGAGGCAACAATATTATTTGTGGACTTTACCAAAGCCTTTGACTCTATTCACAGAAGAAAGATGGAGTAAATTCTACTAGCCTACAGCCTACGAAAAGAAACCGTCGAAGCCATAATAATGCTATATAGAAAGACAAAAGTAAAAGTTCGTTCCCCGGCTGAAGATTACGACTACTTCAACATTGTAGCAGGTGTACTGCAAGGAGACACATTAGCCCCGTACATCTATATCATCTGTCTAGACTCCGTGCTTAGAACATCTATTAATAAAATGAAAGACAACGGTTTCAAGCTGACCAAGGAAAGAAGCAGAAGGTACCCGCATAAAAAATCACCGATGCCGACTACACCGATGACATAGTACTTCTGACAAATGCACCCGCCTAAGCCAAAACCCTGCAACATAGTCTGGAACGTGCAGCTTCAGGCATAGACCTCTATGTCAATGCAAACAAGACGGGATATATGTGCTTTAATCAAAGAGGCAACATCTCCACCCTAAACGATAGCTTTCTAAAACTAGTAGACAAGTTCACTTACCAAGGAAGCAGTGTCTCATCAATCGAGACAGACATCAAGACGCGACTAGCAAAGGCATAGACAGCTAAGATCGTCTATCGGTCATATGGAGGTCAGATCTGACCGATAAAATAAAATGCAGTTTCTTCAAAGCAGCAGTCGTGTTGATACTGCTATATGGATGCACTACATGGACGCTAACTAAACGTATAGAGAAAAAAACTTGACGACAACTTCACAAAAATGCTGTGAGCAATATTGAACAAGTCATGGAAGAAGCATCCCACAAAGCAGCAGCATATACCGCCACCTTCCATCCATCACGTAAACTATCGACTCTAGACGAACCAGGCATGCGGGACACTGCTGGAGAAGTAGGGACGAGCTCATAAGGGATGTACTCCTGTGGACCCCTTCATATGGACGAGCAAAGGCAGGACAACTAGAAAGAACCTACATACAGCAGCTCTGTGTAGATACAGGGTATACCCCTGAAGAACCGTCGGAAGCAATGGATGATAGGGAGTGGTGGCGAGAGAGGATCAGGGATATCCGTGCTGATATGATGATGATGATGATTTGCACAAACTTAAATGATTAAGCACATGTTATTTATGAGTGAAGAGTTTGTTGGCAATTTTATATTTAAACGAATTAGAAATAATTTCTTTGAACACAAGTATTGCTAATCTTTCAATACAGTTAAAAGGTTTATTGCGATCTAACACAAATATTTCTATTTAATATCAACTATTTGTTGGCACACTGAGAAGTAGTTTCAGGTATTGTTATTAAACACTAATTATTCTTTTTAACACCAGTAATTCATTTGTATGGTTCCAAGTATTTCTATGTAATACCAATAATTCTATTTTGCATACAGGTAAACGTTTTCCACACTAATACTCTTATTTGCACACTGTTCAGTTGTTCCAAGTATTGGTTTGGTTTGGTTTCTTTGTTCAATGGCATATCAACTCTTTTTAGGTTATTTAATGCCAAAGCCATTCTCCTAGAAGAACAGTAATGGTACTATTTAACCCATAGCTTGGAGGATAAGAGGGTTCATACCTTTCCCAAGGGTATTTGCCCGAAAGTGAACGTAATAGCGCGACTGGAGTACGAACTCGCTTACTACGATTCTGCAGTCCATCGCTTTAACCATTACACCACGAGGACACCCCCTACAAGTATTGATATTAATCTCTAACAATTCAATTAAACATCAGTCATTTGTTTACAAAGTTAAATGGTCAAAGTGTTCTATTTCCAACAATTCAAGTTAACATACGTCATTTTTTGCGTTCAGTTTAAATACCAAAGTTCTATTCCGGGTCAGATTGGACTTGGTAGAAATGGCCATGAAAGGGTACACTTCATTTCCGAAAGGTCCAAGACTGGAACTTAACAATCAGATTGTTTAGTGTCATATCAGGACACTCATTGAGGGGTCGGTCTTACCCTTCTGCAGAGATGCAGTCGATGTATTTTACCGCCCCAGCGGACTGGGCTCTAAAATCTTTTGATTTGAAAAGAAGAAAAATGTCTAAGGAAAATTAATTTTTCGTGAATTTAATTCCCTTATGTGCTGAACGTTTAATGTTATTTTTAAAAAAAATCGACAATCCAGTTTTTCAAATCTTTTACTACATTTTAACATTGAAGTTTAGTAATCGAAAGAAGGATTCATCAGTGTCAGTCACAATATGTGATTATTATTTGTAAGAGATTTTTGAATTATTATTGTTGAATAACAATATTCGGCTTTTGCAATACACCGAGGAGCCTTTTCTTGTGTCAACATTGGTTAACCTCACTTGATTTTATTTCAATTTCAAAGAGAAAGAAAGTACGTGTCGCTGGTTTTAACGAATTTGTACATTTTTTTTCATTTTTGAGTACTTCTTTATGCTAAACAACCCCAGTAATTTTGCGATAAAATTATTTCATTATTTTTACAATTTTTTTATAATTAAAAAAGAAAATGTTTGCCCTTGTGATTTTAAAAGGCAATTATTTCGACTTTTTGCTTATAGAAGAGGGAAGATTAATAAACAATTTATTAGCCGTTGATCTAAGTTGAAAAGGTTAATTTAAATAAATCGCCCCTACTGAAGAAACATTTTTCTTATTTTTCAAAATAAAGACAGTAATTTTTTCGAATTCAATGAATTCACCCCGATATAAACATTTTTTCTTTCATTCAACTTTTTATGAATAAAACGTTTGTTGGGGAGATTTAAAAAATGCCGAAATAAAGTGTTGATAGCTTCGTCAGTTATAACATAAACCGATGACGTAACAATATTTTTCACACCAAGCTCAAGGTCTTTACTGTTACAGTTCTATAGATAGCAGTCTTTTTATTAATCTTGTAGACATAAAAAATTTTAAAAAATTTAAAAAAAGAGTAAGATCTAAAAAAACAATAAAGTATACATTCAATTATAAGGATTTCTTTTGTAGGACGGATTAATTTTTCTGTATGTAAGACGCACCTTTCAGATATATCACAACTTTAAGAAATAATATAATGGCCACGAGATTGATGGTTAGATCACGTATCCTACTGTTGTAGAATTTATGGTTTTCTGTATAAAAGGTGCAGAAACTTGAGGTCTATTTTTTGTAAAAGCGTATTATACATTATAAACTATCCAAGTTTTTGAATGAGTATATTTTAGTTTGATTAATTATAGTTAGAAAATAACATGAATGGCTTTCTGCTCGGAATGTATTCAGAGATACATGAACAAGTCTTGGGTGAAGCTGTTTGTATTTCCCTTTGCCAAAAAGTCATTGGCAAAGGAATGAATCTACCTCTTCTTCATTTTTCAATGGATGAATGATAGAGTTAATTAAGTTCTCTAAACTTGGAATGTCTACCAGTCTAAGAGAAAGAAAAACGGAATTCAACTCACTCCTCCAAAAGATTCATCATTTGAGGAGCGTTAGGTGTCAAGAAGTGCACTCGCCCCGTAAAAACCACTCCCCTATTGACAAAATCATTCCCAATTTGCACCGGGCGAATAGCAAAGTTTAATAGAGAGCTTATGATATGGTAGAAACCTGTCATTTGAAAACATAGAAGCGGTGAAGGTTGAAAGATTATGGTGAAAAAATATAAGGCAGTATTAGAAATGAAAAAAAATCATTCTTTCGATCAGTGGTCTAATTAAGGAAATCATTACAATGTATAAAATTATCTCATCATTCTTAAGAACTGACGTAGACGCTTATTAAACCAGTTACATTTAAATTAAGACTTTATTAGCCTCCAGGATTTAGATTTTAATCTATTTTTCATGAATTAACTAAAGCACATTTTACATTTTATCATAACTTTCAGACTACCGAGTCATTGAATCGTTCTCCTAAGTAAAAGTCTTATGAGTTGATAATTTTTGTCCGTGGGTGAGAAACTCTATTAATACTAATTAAATGCATCAAGTAACTTTAACTAGGCAATCACTTAGCATCGAATTTAAAAGGAAATGGAAGAATTGCGATTTGCATTGCTTCTAGGTTTAAAAATGATCAATGATGATAATGCTGATTCTGTTTTGAATGAAATGAAGGATTTTAATAAGCATCTCATCGTTATCCCCAATAAAACAAATATTCAGTAGATTAAAAAGTTTTTAAATGTAAAGAATGATTCCTCAAAATCATATTTCACTAACAAATTGGTTTGGTTTGGTTTCTTTGTTTAATGGCATATCAATCATCGAGGATTATTTAATGCCAAAGCCACTCTTATAAAAGAACAGTAGTGATACTATTTAACCGATGATAGTGGGTATTAGGTTACAAAATGGACACTGGCTTTCCTTTTTTTCCACGTCAGAATATTGTATTTTTTCTTTGTTTCGTTTTGTTTTGTAGCATATTAACCCTTATGGGTTATTCAATGCTGAATTATATATATATATATACGTGGTGCATTCAATAATTTTCCAGACATGAAAATTCAGTATGTTATTGCTATACATCTTATGAGATGATTGACCAATTTTTATGATTTCAGGTTTAACTGAACAGCATTGTCATCTGCTGATTCATGCAGAAATACACATATATATATATACTGGATACATACCGAAGCAATGATAACAGACGCATGATAAACGACAGACGCACGAATAAAGGACGCAGGAACAATTAAGATGCAGGAAGGATGACGCAAGATTTCTTTACATATTTACCTCTCTCACTTTATTGCAAGGGTTGAAAAGGGTTGCTCAAAGTTTGCATGTGAGAGGGTGCTGGAGACAGAGCATAAACTTCATATTTTGTCCCCACTGTTATGACCGTCACATTGTGTCTTTATTGTTCTCCTGATGTTGGGATCTACTCCATCGGGGCTTTCCGAGGGCCCCCTCGGTCTGGTGTGGCCTTCCCTACCACATCTCGTCTCTAACCCTCTGGGAGTCTGCTGGCAACTGCATCGGGGGTTTCGAAGGTCCCCCTCGGTAGGGTGTGGCCTTCCCTACCACATCTCGTCTCTAACTCTCTGGGAGTCTGCTGGCAACTGCTTGGCACCCCGAACTCAACTGAGTTAAATAATAACTCAACGCCCACACGATCGCCTACTGGATCTTTGAATCGGATGTTTAATCGTCATCAAGCGGAAATAACTGTCATGCAGTTCAGAGGTTACTCTCTTCCGGTGCATGACTGTAGTGGCACAATGAGACCTTCACCTTGTCCCATAGCATAAGCCTTAATCCGCCCACGCGATATCTTTCGATTACTGGCCGTTGGAATGTGTCACTTCCTTCCGGTGTATCACCTAGGAATAGCATTTTTAGGCCGGGGCGAGGGGTCAAAATATAACACTACATCAGGAATTGGAATGCACCCTACTAAAGCCTGATTGTCACAGAAATAGGAAGAAGGGTTATAATTTTGTAGAGGACTTGAATACTTAATTATTTCTCTCAATAGCTATATCGGTGAGTTTTATTCATTTTTTTCTTGTTTACGTAGTTAAGCGTCAATATATTTTTGAGCATTAATTTTTTAAATAATGAAGATTTATTTAATGAAAACTTGGACGTTTAAGTTGACTTCAGCAAACTCCTGGATTAAAGGTCTTTCTATATAATGGTAAAATGTATGCATATATATATATATATATATATATATATATATATATATATATGCTAATCTACTATCTACCAGCATTCACGGTTACCAAAAAAAAAACCGTCAGGAACAAGAGATAAAAATATCTCGAATCACCGCCCGGGGGGAAAAAGAAAAAAATGTCATAGGACAAAAAGAAAGAAAAGGCCAACCCCGTCACACCAGTCAAAAAAATCAAGAGATGTGCAGTCAGTTGGTCAAAAGAAAACTAAAACCTGCCGTAAACGCTGCAATGCCACAATTACAAGAGTGCTCAGCATGAGTGGAGCCAATTACAAAATTAACTTAAATGGCGAGTCAGAATTATCCTACTAAAGTTTCACCTTAACGGCTCATCAGGGAGTCTCATACTGACAGTATGAGACTCCCTGAAGAGCCGTTAAGATGAAACTTTAGTAGGAGAATTCTGACTCGCCATTTAAGTTAATTTCATATATATATATATATATATATATATATATAACACATACATACAGATGTCAAAATATGTCAAAAGGATTTTTGTAGTGTCACCTTTCTTATGCCATCAGATTTCATTCCAGATTTAACACACACACACACACACACACACACACACACACACACACACATATATATATATATATATATACTTTCTGATGATAAACCTTAGTCAGAATAGAAAGGAGGACATGGCCGCTTTTACTCATCCCCTACGCTATGGGCATCAACCTACGTTCAACAAGTTAAGGAAATTAAGGTCTACGTATAAAGATAGAAATAAGGGATAAATAAAAAGTTAATTTTCTTTAAAATTGTTCACTTGGCATACATTACACTTATTGCAGCATGTTTTCAATTTGTGGAAGAACCTTTACGTCTCCACTATCGATATGAGTTGCAGCTTAACCCTCACTTTTCTTTGAATGTCCTCCTCATCCTCAAATCTTGAATTTATTTTCAGTTTAAGAAAAACGAAAAATTCAAACAGATGTTGGCTTATTGAGAATGGAAGGTACTGCACTCAGATAATCTTCTGTTTTTCAAATGACTGATGCTAAAATATATCAAAACTAGTATCATTTTGTAGAAATCGGCACTGTCTCCTTCGAACAGCAATGTAGAAGAGAAACCTCATCATTTTATTTTATAGGTTGGTCAATTGTGCACTACTCTTCATTTATATTTTGAAAAAAAAATTTAATTCAGTCTACATACATTTTATCGCATATATATATATATATATATATATATATATATAACGTAGGTAGGAGTGTCAACTTTTATTTACCAAAATATGGGCGTACCATTTCGGAAATGACCATCACTCAACCCATTAAATAAAATTATATGAATATCATTAAGAGAAAATTTATAAGGTAACAAACTTTATATGAGTTTACAACCTTTTTCTGTCGATTCTTTGATAATTAATTAGCGTTATATGAGCGAAGTTAGCTTTAAGCAGAAGAATACGAACGAGTTTATTTCTTTCTTCTTTCAGACCCTGGCGACCCGAAGATAGAGACGAAATTCATAAAAGCCTATGGTAACCATACTATGGTGACCCCCATCCCCACGCACGGCACATCATGTGGTGTCGAGGATCTCAACTCATCTCTGCCGGTCGAGACCCCAACTGATCTACTCTAATCAACTCCGAAAAACTCAACTACTACTTTCAACGGTCGAAACTCAACTTACTCTTCTTCAAAATCCCCAAATATCTGAATATCTCTTCCGGGCAAGACGTCACCCACCTACTCCCACGCGTCTTGCTTCATTTCCTGTCTGGGAGTTTATTATGACAGATAATGATTGCCATATACTTTCCGTGTGGGTATGTGAGTGCGTCGTCTGACTACGACACCTGAACAAAATACGAGTAGTTCAAAACCTTTCCAAAGTAAATAATAAAATATAATTAACGAAAAACTATTAATACGATTAATCATAACCTTAATTATATAATACTTGAATATCGACATGTTGATAGAGAATAGGTAGAATATTTAACTCCTTTGTCCCAGACAGGATAAGATGTAGGGTCAATTTTTAATCAACGTTAAGCTGATTTGCATACATGATTCTCCTTTCCCAAGACTACTTACCTTATTACCACTAAAGACCCCAGTTTGCTCTACTATTTACTCATTGATGGATGGTGGGAGGGACAATAAATGCATTTATATCTTTCCCAGGGTCAATACTGCGAAGTGAACCGGAGACAGCTTCATTCAGAATTTGAAATCGAGTCGTCGATTCCATCTTCTATGATGATAACCATTACACTAATCGCGCCACAACAACAAAGACTAAACATGTAAGATTCTTTGCTTCAACTAGTACAAGGCAAAAGTAGAATTTTCTTCAATGAAAATTAAACTCATCACTTTAGTTTATTTTATACAAGACCAATTCTCTTCTACCAGATTAAAGTAGGCAGGGTAATATTAATAGTATTAAGTCATCGAAAGGTTTAAAAAGATGTAAGTAGAAGAATTAGATTGATTGGTTTTAACTGCATGTCAAACCGGCCAGGCATATTTTATGCCTAGAAGTTAGCGAATCGTGTTCATACTATGTTGACATTTTATGCAGTTGCTCTTAAGAGATTTCTGCTCGCAGTATTATGATATGAAATATTCTTATCTGATACAAAAAATTGCACAGATATGTGGTTTCAAGTATTCCTATCAAATACAGTTAAAGGTGTTGTTTCAATAAATTATATCTGCTTAATAATTGTCATTTGCTTTTATACATTTACATAGTTGCAGCTAACAATTATAACTATTATTAAAGATTAATCATTTGAAACTATTAATACAAACAATTTACCATTATATAGCATTCCTATCGAAGACGAATAATCTTAAACCAGCTCTATTTCACCCCTATACTGACCCTATATTGAATCCTATTCAACCTCTACATTGAACCCTATTTGACCACTATATTGAACACTATATTATAACCCTATTTGATCCCTATATTGAACCCTAAAAAGTCAGAATAGACGTATGATAAATCAAAATTAATGGGTACCCCTACTCCTCAGATCGTCAGAATTAGAGCTTCACCGTCAGATACACAGAGCCCCCTACTTTCCGGGGTTCTTACCCCTAGAATAATTAAAGATTTGAAAAATATCTAAATCTATAGATACACCCAGCTCTGTTAAAGTTATTAAAAATTCAGAAGAATGTGTTGGGAATTGGTGATGATTTGTTGTCACTTACTCTTTACTAAAGTTTATCAAAAATCTCTGGTGTATACATTCGTCCAATAATTCATTTTATCTTATAGCTGTTGACAAAGAAGACACTCATTCATTTCAAACAGCTGTGAATATTTGTCTCAGAAATGATAACGATCAGACGATTCGTTTCAAAAGCTATTAATATTAATGCGCTGGCTTAACGCGGTGGTTATAGATAAAGATAAAATTTTGTTGTCTATCTACACAATAGACTGCAAACGTTTTGCCTCAAAACAATCAATTGGCTATAGGACCAACAAAAACTTCGACATCCAGAAAACCTCCACCCACAGTCCAAGTGTTCATTATAACTCTCTTCGGCTTGACAGTAGTTCCCTGTTATAGCAAGAAAAATAATGCTTCTTGTTATTACTACAAGTTTTTCATTAAGAGAAATGCACGTTTAACTGCAGTTTGTAGACCTTGCTTAGGGAAATGTTATTATCCGACTCTTTTTTTTCATTAGATTTTTCATCTTATTTGCTTATAATTTCGGAATTTAATAACTATTTTCGATATTAATGTGTTTTATTTCTTAAACAATATTACTGAAATTATATCATTTGTAATTTAATGGGACAAAAATTCACAAGAATCTTGCATGGTGTTTTGAATAACTACTTGAAGTATCCCCAAAATAGTAGCTGTATGCCCACTTACCTCCCATCTTACAACTAGTAAGACGACCAAGACACGCTGTGGATGAGTGCATAAGCAACGTTCTATGATGGACTCCCACACACGGATGCGCAAGTGTTGGCTGACCAGCAAGAGCTTATATATCCAGCTTTGTGTGGACATTAGATGCAATCTAGAGGACCTTTTTGGGGCGATAAACGACAGTAGATCATACTGAGAAAAAGCCAATGGAATCCATATTGTCGGAACGCCTTCATGATAATGATGATAGTTCATTAGCAATGAGGATGCTACTTTATGTCAAACAATGGAATTATAAATAACGAGGATCATTAAAGAAGTTTCCAGACTTTTTTTTTTCGTATGGGCACTTTTATTGATAGTACACACTTGAAACTCTAGTCCCCTTCGAAGTAATCTCCTCCGGCTGCAATGCCCTTGTTGTACCGTTCCAACAACTTCTGGAAGGCCCATGGAAGTCCTCTTTTGTGAGCGTGTCAAAGTCCTGGCAGCAACACCCCACAAGTCACCAACTGTACGGCCACCTGCCCCCTATCACGAAAACTATTTAAGTTAGACGAACCAGACATGCAGGACACTGCTGGAGAAGCAGAGATGAACTCATAAGAGATGTACTCTTATGGATCCCCACACATGGCCACGCAAAAGCAGGACGACCAGCTCGAACGTACATTCAGCAGCTATGTGAGGATACAGGTTGTTGTCCTGAAGACCTACCTAGGGCGATGAACGATAGGGAGGAGTGGCGAGAGAGGGTCAGGGATATCCGTGCTGCCAGCACGATATGATGATGATGATGACAGCCTCTTTCATCTCCTCAATTGTCTCATAACGACAGCCTGTGAGCTTAAGGAATAACCAAAAGTCATCTGGAGTAAGGTCTTGACGATAGGGAGGGTGAGGAAGTGTCTTGATGCCCATCTTGGTCAAATAGTCTGTGACAAGGATGGAGTTGTGGACTGGTGCATTGTCCTGGTGGAAATGTCACTGACCCGATTTGAAGAGGGCTGGCCTCTTCCGACCGAATCTCTACCTGAACTCCTTTAAAACATAGTAACCCTAACCCAAACCCTTTGGCCAATCAACTCTGGTGTATTGACTTTTTTAATCCTCCCACACCACTCATCATCCCTCACAGACTCCTTGCCTTCCTTCAATCTCTCATGCCACTCAAAAACCGATGCTCGATTCATGCAAGATGGTCCAAAAGCAGTCTGAAGCATCTCATGCGTTTCTGTGGCATTTTTTCCAAGTTTAAAACAGAATTTTATTGCCTATCGTTCTTCTAAAGTGTCCTCACGTCTAGATTGCATTTTTGAAATTCACCAGCTGTGACAACCAGGCTTTAGTAGGGTGTATTCCAATTGCTGCTGTAGGTGTTCATTTGAACCTGAAATCATAAAAATTGGTCAGTCATCTCATATGATGTGTAGCAATAATATACTGAAACGGGACATTGGCCCAGCGGTTAGAGTGTTCGCCAATGGCCCGGGAGACCTGGGTTCAATTCCAGGTCGAGTCATACCAAAGACTTTAAAAATGGAACTTGATACCACCTTGCTTAACACTCAGCATTATAAGGTACGGTTCAAGGGTAAAGTGGAGCAATCCAGGGAATGGAGTAGCGCCCTCCCCTACACCTTGGTGTAGTAGCTATCGAAAAGGGAGCCTTCGGGTCACCCTCGACTATGGTCGCTAACTTTACTTTACTTTATTCCAATTGCTGCTGTAGGTGTTCATTTGAACCTGAAATCATAAAAATTGGTCAGTCATCTCATATGATGTGTAGCAATAATATACTGAATATCCAAGAGTCTACAAAAATTCTAAATGCCTGTACAAAAAAGTCTGGAAACTTATTGAATGCACCATGAACACTCAATATAAAGACGATGTACATCAGTTTGATTGATTTATTTTAACGCAATGCTAATCCATCTAGGGATATTTTTGCCAAGAAATTTGGGAGTCATGATCACTATATGTTCAAATTGACATATATTTGTGTCTGTGTGTGTTTTTCAAAAATAATTTCTAAGTATTTTTGCACACGATCCTTTCAAATACGAATAACATCTTAACAGATGTATTTGACCCCATAGATAGAATTATAACAGGTACTACCACTCTGAGTTAGAGTGGAGCTAGAAGTAATGGCAATGATGGAGGACTTTACTCACTCCAGATCTCTAAAAGTCAAGTCTCCCCATCACATGTTGTCAGTATCATTCTGAGCACACCACTTTTTGCTGTTGTGTCTTACCTCTCAGTACGAGACGCAGTCAGTAAATTCTAAGCTTTACCAAACAGCAAGTATATCAAAAGTGCCTATCAAATCTTACTCATTTTTAAAATCCCAAATCAAAGGAAAAATCCTTACGTGATAAATAAAAATATTTGCTCGTTTATCCTGCTTGTTTATTTAACAATTTTGTAGGATCCGCAATTCCTTAGGGTGTTTATTTTCCTAGAACTATTCTGGTACCGGCTTATAAGTTTATCATTGTGTTAAAGCTCAATGAAAGAATTTAGGATGTTTTGAAAGAGTTACAGTTAAAAAAAAAGTGGGGGTGGCAATAAACCAATTAGGAAGTATAACTTACAAAGATGCATTTCTCCTCGGTCACTTTTGAGTATTTTTTCAAATTCAAAATAACCCAGCATGAAATTAAGTTATTTTCAAGGGTACAAGATATCCAAATTTATCTAAGGATGTTATAACTTAATACACTTCATACATGCCGTACAGATGTCGATTTCGAACTCCGACCTAAGGATTAATACCAACACAGTGGACGCTGTATAGAGTGAAATTCTTTTCAAACGAGACATGTTTTCATTCAAATTTAAGCGATATAAACGTATGTTATATTCGTCGGCGGAAACGCAAGGTAAAGAGAAAGAGAAAGAGAGAGACGAAGAGGGGAAACTTATTGACTAGAGATGCCATATTGATGCTATATAGCTGGATAAAAGAAATGGTAAGAATCAACAATAAATTCGACAAATAAATGTTTTATATATATATACTGATATGTGCAAGAGGACTCCTTTTCCTTATACTGTTTCAAAAGGCTTCCAAAAAGCTTATTTGTTTAATTCCGTTGAGTGGGGTTGAATTATCGGTAAAATCGTGGATAACTTGTTTTGGTTTATCCTTTAGTGTGTACGAGGTGGCTAGGTTCAAAAATATGTTTGTGTGTTATCTGTGCCAGGCAGTTGAAGTGAAACGAGGCAACTGCTCTCAGTTGAAGTTATCCGTGGGCTGCTAGAATAAGAAGCCATTGTTGAATATGGTGTGCTATTTATAAAATTTTGATGGGACAAAGAAAACGTCTGCAGTCACAGTCTTCAGTGCCTTCTGAATAGGCAAGACGGTTAATTCCTTATCACGTGATTGCTTATTGCTACGTCCGCCAGTCACACGCTAACCCCAAACGGTCTGTACGTCTTTTGACATTTTGACCACCAAGAAATGTTTTTTAATCATTACGAGATTTGACTTTGAGTGAAAAGTCCACTTAGATTTGACTTAGGATGAACATCGGAAAATATTCAGTTGAAGAAAAATGATTCCGATTAAAATCAAGCTAAAATCAAGCCTGGAGCAAGCTTTTAGAGACATTGCCCTATCCGTGAACGCAAATAAAACAGAATTTATACTAAAACAAAATGGCATGATCTCCACATTAAATGCCAAGCGGTTGGAATTAGTAAAACAGTTCGCATACCACGGCAGTGATATCTTATCTACTAAAAACGATGTCAACCAACAAATAGGGAAAATGCGGACTACTTTTGACAGATTGTTGATCAAATGGAAGTTTGATACCTCAGACAAAATAAATTTGGATTTCTTCCAACCTGTCCATGTCGGTACAACTGTATAGTTATATTCCCTCGACTCCAACAAAATGCTTTAAGAAAAGGCTAGATAGGAACTACCCAAAAAATGCTTCGTTCTACTTTGAACAAATCCTGGAAATAATACCCTTCAAAAAAGTTGTTGTATGGCCATATGAAAAACTATACAATTACATTCAAGATAACACACACACACACACACACACAAATATACATATATATATATATATATATATATGCTTCTTACTCAGTTAATTTTGCCACTGGGGCTTAGAATACGCTGCTCGTATCCCATACATGATGATAAATCCCAACACCCCAAAAGAACTGACCTAGGTATGACTGCATCTGCAGCTGAGTCTCCAGTTATGGAGTTCCGGAGTTACCCCTTCATTGCAATTAATTCAAAGTCGAGAGTGACCCATAATAGCTGCAAAAGTTTAGGGTTCCATCATTTTAAAAATTATTCGTATTCGATAAGACCTTCTGCAAAAAAAAAAAAAAAAAAAGAAAAAAGAAAAGTTAACAACCCAGGAAATAAAAACGTACAATAAACGTGATTCCCTAAACTGTAGGCATAAAAACTTTGCCGGGTTGACATACCGTAAAAATCATTTAAGAATCCGAAATTCCGTGAGCTAATTCTGCTCTACGATTTTACCCATACCTGTGGGCAAAAGAATATACACCCATGCCTTTCCAACGTGAATTAAGGCTGAGGGAAACGCAAATAATCTCATCTAATGTTGTAAAAATACATATACATATGCAAAACATATATGCAGGCCGGACTCTTTCGTTTTGGATACGAACGGGTTTATTAATTTCTAGCGACACGGGGAGAGAGACGCAATTCTTAAAAGCCTCATACTATGCCGACCATACTATACTAACCCCATCCCAACGCGTGGCGCATCTTGTGATGTTTAAGATTTCAATTCCTCTCTGCCGGTCGAGATCTGAAAAACTCAACCGCATGTCTCAACGGTCGAATCTCCAACTGCTGTCTTTTCAAAATCCTCTAACTCTCAAGACCACCTCTTCTGGGCATGACGTCATCCACACTCCAGCCACATCCTGTCCGAGGATTTATTATGACAAATTGTGATTGTCATATCGTTTCCACGCGAGCATAAAACTGCACCAACTGACTATGCACCTGGACTAAGAGACTCGAATAGTTCAAAGCGTTACTAAACCGAATGATAAAATATAATTAACGAAAAATGATTGATATAAAAAAAAATCATACCTTAATTATATAACACTAAAATTTTAACTTATTTCGCTGGGGTAGATTTATTACAATAACTGATATGTTCTATTACTCACTATAAATCATAGACTTTGAAAGAGAAATAAGAACTAATTTTACCTTAGAAAATTTCATATGGTCTGATAGAAGATTCACAGTCCTTTGTTAGTGAATTTGATTCTCACTGAATATCTCATAACTCCGACCTTTTGTCCCAACAAAGCTAAACTTGGTAAATAAATATGTTTGGCTCTTAGGACACCTCTCATGGTGTAATGATTAGCCCGCTAGAATCACAGATTATTGTTAGTGAAGTTGATTCTCACGGAGTGTTTAATAATTTTGACCTTGTGCTTCAACAAAAGTTTGTAAATAACTCTATTCGTACTTTATGACACTTCACGTGCTGTAATGTAAATTGGCAGACCATTGTTAGTAAATTTGATTCTCTCTGTGTGTCTTATACTTTTAACCTCTTCCATAATTACGCTAAGCTTTGTTAATTCGGACCTTAATCTACATCCACTTACATCTTGTTCTATCATTATTTCATGTGAATGAATTTTAAGACATTTTATGAAATTACTTTTCTAGATATGTGTCTTGCTTCACGTGGCATCATTTCGAAGGATTATGAATTTTTTCACGTGTTATTTCTGGAAACTAAATTCCGACTATATTCTTGTAAGAATATCTTTTTTAATAGACATGATGTTTTAAACGCCTATTTCCTCACAATTTCATTAGAATGAGTGTCTTTACAACAAAAGTTAATCGTATAAAAAATTTACTTGTGAACAGTCAGGCAAATACTTTTATAATTATTACCTTAAAGCAAACTTTTTTTTATTCGTTTTATTGACTAAACCTTACTTGATGTTACTTTCTTTTCACTGAAGACTAAAAAGTGTAGACTTTGATGATTTCTCTGTAGAATACGAGATTGTTCATATCTCGGACAGCGATTAGTCACTTACTTATCGTTGTCCTTAAGCATCAATGATTCTAAGTGAACTCAAATTAACTTATTTAACAGTGAAATAGCGCTTCGAATGAAATTTACAGTGGTTGGGTAGAATTCTGTAAGGGTAACAGGATTTGATTAGCTGTAAATATTTATAGTTAACTGCGTCAAGTCTTCAGAGCTTGCCCAGCTCGATAGAATCGACAGAAATTCCACGGAGAAATGAGTCACTGGCTGAACATTTTAACAAAATATATGTCTTTGGTAACCTTAATTAAATAAATTGTTTATTTTTAGGTGGTATTTTGGATGTTCTTGTAATTTTAATCTGTATTATTTATTTGTGTGGGTCGTGACACGGTTATATTTGTAAAAGTTTTTTTATTTCATCACCCCAACTCGATCGTTAGCAAAACTAAGAGGAAAGAGCATCGTATATTCTTTGAAATGTGTTTTCAAAATGAGTTCAAAAATCAAATATTCAGAATGAGAAAACCACTTTCGTTCCATTTATTGATCTCATCTGGACATAAAAGTGCCCTATCCATTTAAAACTATGTACAAAGCATATAACAAATGACATAAGAGCCAATCAATGGGGAAGAAATTTATATAAATAAGAAAATGATGACAATTTAAAATATCAAATTGGCATGTTTGCCTACAATTATAATGCAATTATGTTGGATAATGGTTGCATGTAATTTACATATGAAGGAAAAAGATACAAAATGGGACGTGAGAATTGTGGGGGTTGTTATGGTTATAGCAAACCGTCACGAGTGAGTTTGAATCTCAATGAGAGAAATATTCATACAGTCTTGAATCACATCTACGCAAAAAGCTGAGTAAATTATTACAAAAGAGAATATTGGAATTACAATGGTTAGCAAGTTATCCCAGTAAAACATTACCGGCGAGTTGGAGTCTCACAGTTTGCTCAATATATCTGACCTTGAGCAACATTTAAACAAAGTGTAGTAAATGACAATAAGAAAAAATGTAGTCACCACGATTGATGTAATTGTTCGCAAGCTCACCGAGCAAACCATTAATTGTGAGTTCGAGTCTTACAGAGTTTTTCATATATCAAGCCTAATGCCAAAACCATGTAAAGCTTATTAGATGAACTTTAATTAGAGGACATTGATCGACAACCTTGAAAAAAATAACTTACAACGTAAAACCAAAATATATCTTTATTAGAAATAATAGTTTTTTCAAATAAATAAATAAAATCGAGACGTGACAAAGGCTGGCGGAGAAGTGTATCGTCTTTTGTTCTTTTTTTTTATTTGGTTGTTTTGTTCGTGAAATTTCTATTGACCTCGATTTTTAAATTGTAATTTTCGTGAATTAGAATTATTTATAAGTTATTTGTTTATCTTCGAATATGAGTGGGTTCAATATTATTAAATTGTGGGAGATTTGAAACTTAAGTTCAAAGTTGGCATATTGATAGTGCGTCATCTCTGTAACTGAAATAATTTCGATTTCGTGGACGTGGGGTTTAGAAAGGGTCGGGTTCTTGGAATCCACTACTGCTAAAGTACCGATTGATTCACGTCCACACACATACACACGCACACATACACACACATATATTTATATATATATATATGTGTGTGTGTGTGTGTGTGTGTGTGTGTGTGTGTGTGTGTGTGTGTGTGTAAAAATTTGTCACTGCCTCCCACCAGACATGACTTGACTCAAAGTTAATCACCCAAACGTCGATTATAGTGGGTGTTTGAGGAAGTGGGGGGGTCGGGCTCTAGCCGAGGCTCGAACCCTGCTGGCCTATGCTGGTCATCATCGCCCACCGGAATGTGGTCCAGCCGAAGCCGGTGGCCTTTCAGCCTCGAATCTGTCCTTGACTTTGAACACACCGCCGGGCCGAAACCCGGCCACTGAGTTGCATGTGAGTGTGGATTATTACTGTAAAATAACAACTTGCCGAGTAGGAAACTGTAATAAGTGTGAATACGACCTCCAATCCTTGACACTTCTCAGCATGTGTAGTATTAGTATCAATTCGTATAAGGATCAAATCACAATTACTATCTTAAAAACTCACCTCATCATCAATCACTATCACATGAAAAGATTACAGGAAAAAGTGGATTCATGCCTTACATCAGTGTAATGGGGCTAAAATAATACGAATAGACTTTGTTGTGACTCAAACTTTGATTTTCGATTCCATCTATTGTAAAAGTAAACATTATTTGCGAGGTGAAAAATAAACTGACTGTATCCCCCCACTCTAAGGGTTGGCGTTTGTCGGACACTAGACTCTATCTGGTGGTGGGGCTCCAATTCTGGAGTTTTATGAATGTGAAGTGCTCCTTCATTTCTATAACTTCGAGATCTGCTCTGACCTGATGTGTAACTGATTGGTTCCTGGGGCCAAATAAATTTGGTTGCAAATTATTTGTATTCGATATGAATGTTTGATATCAATATAAACTTGGGTAAAAATCTCTTAAGAAGCCAAAGAAAAAATAGACTTACAAGGTAGGGAATTCCCTCAAACTCTAGAAATAGAAATACATCCAGAAGTGTTGAAATTTCTTTAAAATCAATCACTCAGATTTAAATTAGTAAAACTGTATCATTTGATTTGAATCTGTTTATGTTTTGATAATCATATAAAAGTTGATTTTTTTTAAATGCTGAGACAAAAAAGATAAAATGAAATTTTTTAAAAAGGGAGAGTTTTTTTCTTTTTCTTTTCATCAAATAATGAAAGCAAGGCTACTTACTAGTCTGATATGCCTGTTTGTAATTGCCAAAAATTCAGTTAATTAAGAAAGATGCACGCACATAAAGAGGGTTTTTATCACTTAGATACTATTACAGACCGGAACCTCTTATACTCGGTATCTAAACTTTATTTATAGAGCTATAAGCTTCGTAACCAGAGAAATGCTTAAGGGTCTGCAGATATCAAACCTTGTCTGTAACATGATCAAACCGAACGAAGCAGTAATGCGTTAAAATATTTGTTGCGTTCATTTCTATTTTAAGACAGATCCAGCGGGATTTATTAAATGCGATTAACTTAACCACGAATACAATATTTCCAAAAGATTAAAAATAAAATAAGGAAAATCATAACCAACAATGATCAATGTGAGGGTGTTTAATACAGTGTAATTGTGTAAAAGATTGATCAGTAAACTACAGTTTGTGAGTTTTATTTTTCATTGTGTGTCCCATAAACCTGGCATTGTGTTAAATTAAGTTTACTAAAAGATAAAAATCCTGAACGCGATTTTAAAAATCTGTAATCAATAATAAACAAGGTAATAATTATAACATAGATATATCGACTCGAAGATTACAAAGATATGTTCCGAGGATTTCTGATAACAGCTACCAGAAACAATACTGACAATGCGAGGATCAATAGAAAGGAAATAACCAGAAAATAAAAATAGGAAGAAAAAGAACTCAATGGACGTTTTAAACGGCTAACAAGCGACATCTCACACGAGAAAACGTGGACGTGGCTAAGAAAAGGAAACCTTAAGAAAGAAAATGAATCTCTTCTGAATGCAGTACAAAACAACGCCATAAGGACCAATCATAACAAAGTAAGACTTGATAAAACGGGACAATACATCAAATGTAGGTTATGCGGTGAAAGTGACGAAACAATCAGTTACATAATAAGTGAATGCAGCTAACTTGCACAGAAAGAGTATAAGACTAGACACAGCTGGGTGGGAAAGGTGATCTACAAGGAATTGTGCAACAAGTTTAAATTTGACCATACGGGAAAATGGTATATGCACAACCCCAAATATGTCCTGTAGAACGAAACACATGAACTCCTCTTTTGAGATACAAACGGATCATCTAATCTCGGCCAGGTGACCAGACCTAGTAATAATCAATAGAAAAAAGAGAACTTGTCGAATTGCAGATTTTGCAATCCCGACTGACCACAGAGTAAAATTGAAAGAAAGCGAAAAGAAGCAAAAGTACCTGGCCCACGTTAAGGAATTGAAAAAACCTTAGAGCATGGAGGTAACGGTGATACCAATAGTATTGGTGCTCTTGGAACAATCAACAAAAGATTGTTACAAGGACTGAAGGACTTGGAAATAAGAGGTCGAGCGGAGACCATCCAATAAACAGCATTATTGCGATCGGCCACAATACTGAGAAGAGTCCTAGAGGCTTGAGGACATTTGCTGACACTCAAACTCCACTGAAAAACCATCGGTTTGGTTTTATGTCACATCAACCATTGTATGTTATTATTGCCAAATCTATTTTTATACATATAAACAGTTCTATCTCAAACAATTCAGTTTAATATAAGTATAGTTTTTGTTCACAGACCGTTAAATGTCAAAACAGTTCTACTTCAAACAATTCAGTTTGGCATAAATACACAGGTTCAATGTTAAAAAAACGTTCTTTTTCAAACAATTCAGATAAGCATAAGTGTACAATTTCAATATCAAAAGACGTTCGATTTTAAGCAATTCAGTTTAACATAAGTGCCCAGTTTCAATGTCAGAAATCTGTTCCATTTCAAACAATTCAATTTTACATAAGAACACAGTTTAGATATATTTGATCCATATATTGTTTTTAACATATCTAGGACACTCGTTGAGGATGGGGGTCTTACCCTCTTGCCGAAAAGCAGTCGGTGTATTCTGCAACCCGGAAAACCATCGGCTAACGCTGGTGTGAAAAACTGGAAAAGGAGTAAAAAAGATTTTTTAAATAAAAGTAATGTTAATCCCCCAAAGACATGAAAACAAAGAATCAACTGATGATGGTATTCTAAACTTAATAACTCCCAAAATTATTTCAGGGCAATGTTCTAAATCTGTTTAATAATTAGATAAATCTAATCCAATTGATATATGACAAATTAATCATTATTTCTTTTGGAGTCCAGCATTGATACAAAATATAACCAAATCATGAATTAACATTTCCACTAAAATACAAACCTTTTCATTTTAAGAAACGTCAGAGAAATGTTTCATGACATGGAATTGAGATGTCCAACCTGGAAAAAATTAAAGGCCTGTGTCTACTCTCTCTTTCACATCATATGTTGCTTATATTTTTATCTAGCTGAAGCGGTTGTTTCATGTTTCAATAATCGCTTTCTTTCTCGCGGTTGCAACTTGCTAGCTTGTTGTAAATAAACCTTGGTGTATGTTTAACAGTTTCGCGTTCATCAACTTGTTACCACGATGAGGTCACAACGAGGGTCCGAAATTTCTTTAGTACCGCTATGGTACATAAATGAATTTTTGGTGCTGCGACTATTGCATATCCTCATAGCGTGGTTAGTTCAGAGGATAAATGACAGAAAAGTCAGAAAGAAAGAGTAGATAGAAGAAAAAGGAAGAGAAAAGAAAGCACATGAAAACACACGTAAAAATGGAGAGAAAAACTTGAGAAAAACCAACGTAAAACAAAGAACATTAAAAAAACGGTAGAAAACCAACAGTAGAGAAGAAAAAAAAAACAGGAAAAAGAAGCCAAGGGAAAAAGATAGAAGAAAAAGAAAGGGATTCAAAAACTCAGGGGAAAAACGAAAAAAAAAAAAGAAAAGAAAAGGCAGTAAGAAAATACGAGGAACAAAAGAAAAATACTAGACGAAGAAAAGGAGACAAAAAGGAAAAATGCATAGACAGTCGGACAACGAAGAAATATCATGTAAACAACCCGTGTGTTTGTAACAGAGATAAAGGCAGAAGGATAGGAGTGGAAATCGTCAATATAAGTTTTTAAAAATAAATAAAAACAAGAATATGAAACTGCGACTAAATGGAGGTGAAAACCAACAACAGAAAAGCAGAAAGAGCAAAGCGCGAAGACGCAGTATAAAAGTTGAAAGCAAAGAAAGAAAGATACAACACCGAGTGTTGAAGAAAAGATAGAAAGAAGAAAAAATATAGAAGAACCGAAGGTAAAGGAGCATACAAGACGACGTAGTGAAATAACAACAACAGAAGAACAGAAGGATGTTAAAGAAAAATACAAGAACACATGTTGAAAAAAAAAACAGAAGAAAAGAAGGAAGGGAAAGAAATACATGACTACGGCTTAAAAAAAAAGAACTGGATGAAAAGAAAAAAATACAAGACCACGTGTTTGAAAAAAAAAATGAATAATGTAAAAATATCACCTATTAGATTTAGGTAAGTTCTCCTCTACGTTTCCTTTCTTTTCAGTGGTTAATTTAAGCTCTGTAGGCCACACCTGTAATTTAAAATAAGAAAAGCTAAAGGAAATAAGAAAGAGGGGGATTTATAGATGACAAGGAAAAGGTAGGAAATGTGACATCTTTTCTTTTAATGTGTTGGTCACCTTGCTTTTTTCTTCATTCAGTCCAGTTTGATACCGAGCCTGACTGTCTGAGATTCCATCCAACTTGTGTTTTGGATTATTTTGAACATACGGTAAAGAAGTGGTTTTATAGGGTACCCACCGAATCATATTTTAAATCCTCGGTGAAGAAAATGTCTCATAGAAATTGAGTAAGACGATGGTTTTTGTAAAGCTTTTGAGCTTGCATTTTCCGAGTTCCGACGAAGTAAAGAGATAAATGATGCCTGTTCCGTTTGTTTGAAGGTAACGATTTTTTAAAAATCTTTTTTAATTCTTTTTGGTTGGGGGAATTCAACTTGTTGGTGATTTCTCCGGATTTTTTGGTCTTGGGTGATGTCTGGGATTTCTGCCTTGGTAATGACGTGAACAAAAAGATTTAGTAAAGAAGCGACGTCAGTACCGACAGGGAAAGGTTCTCCTAGAAATATCTCATTGATTGGGAAATAGATAGTGCGGTCTTGAAGGACTATCAAAGAAAAAAAAGATCATTTTGAAAAGAAAACTCCTTGTTCTGAAGGCGGGCCGAGATTCGTGTTTATACAGGTAACTGTTTGAGTGTATTATAAATTTCCTACACGAATGTGTGAGCTTGAAGAAACGGAGGAGGAAAGAGGAGACGAAAAGAGATAGGGGAAAAAAAGAAAAGAGTAAGAGAAAGTAATATACGGACTCAAAAAAAGAAGAAAAAAGAGATGTTCAGTGAAGTAAGAAAACATTGAAAAAAAACTTACTCAGTAGCAAAAAAACAAACTTTGGTGTGTGTTTTGGAGTTTCACGTTTATCAACTTGTTACCACAACGATGTCACAACAGGGATCCAAAGTGTCTTTAGTACCGCTATAGAAGAGCAGTGATTCTATGTGAGCTATTGACAAGGGATAATGGGGTTCATACCTTTCTCAAGATTATTAGTTTGAAAGTGAATGTAGTGACTACACTGGAATTCGAAC